>CM023949.1:9808679-9842467 GCA_013407115.1 Glycine latifolia
TGATGATATCATTTTTGGTTCCACTAACCATTCTTTGTGTAAGGAATGGTTAGTGGAACCAAAAATGATATCATCAACATAAATTTGTACCAAGAGTATGCCTTTGTCTTTTCTTTTGATGAACAAGGTTTTATCCACTTCTCCTCTTGTGAATGATTGATCAAGCAGAAACTTGCTCAACCTCTCATACCAAGATCTTGGAGCTTGTTTCAACCCATATAAAGCTTTTCTCAATCTGTAAACATGATTAAGATATTGATGATCTACAAAACCAAGAGGTTGGTCAACATATATCTCTTCATCAATATAACCATTGAGAAATGCACTTTTCATATCCATTTGAAACCATTTAAAATTCAATATACACGCATATGCAAGAAGTAACCTTATGGCCTTTAATCTAGCAACTGGAGCATAAGTTTCATCATAATCAATGCCTTCCTCTTGGTTGTAACCCTTTGCAACCAATCTAGCTTTGTTTCTTATTATGATGCTACTTTCATCCAGCATGTTCCTAAAGACCCACTTAGTGCCAACAGGTGTGTGAGTGGAAGGTCTAGGGACAAGTTCCCAAACATTATTCCTTTTAAATTGATTCAACTCATCATGCATAGCAATTAACTAATGTTCATCTAATAAGGCTTGTTCAACATTATTAGGCGCAATTTGTGATAAAAAGCCATAGTACAAAAAATATTTCTTAGAGAAGATCTAGTAGTAACCCCCTTTGATACTTCACCAATTATGTTGTCTAATGATAAATCTCTTGTGGTCCTCCAATCTTTGTGTTTAGGTGTGACTGCTTCTTGATTGGACTCTAGTTGTGCTTCATCTTCTTCTTGTTTATTGTCTTCAATAGGCTGTTGTTTTTTCCTCTTTAGTTTCTGCATCATTATCACTTAAAACTTCTTCTAAAGAAGGGTTAGTTTCATCACATACAACATGTACTGATTCTTCAACACACAAGGTTCTCTTGTTAAAGATTCTATAGACCTTACTTTGCAAGGAATATCCTAGAAAGATGGCTTTATCAGTTTTTGAATCAAACTTGCCAAGATTGTCTTTATCATTATTTAACATAAAAAACTTACAACCAAATACTTTAAAGTGAGAAATGTTGAGTTTCCTTCCTTTATAGATTTCATAAGGGGTTTTCTTCAAAATAGGCCTTATGAGAATCCTATTCAAGGTATAACAAACAGTGCTCACAGCATCTGCCCAAAAGTGTTTAGGTAATTTTGTTTCATTTAGAAGAGTCCTTGCTCCTTCTTCAAGTGATCTATTTTTCCTCTCCACAACACCATTTTGTTGAGGTGTTCTTGGAGCTGAAAAATTGTGATTAATTCCAAAATCTTCACAAAACTTTTCAAAATGTTCATTTTGGAATTCACCACCATGGTCACTTCTAATTGAAACAATATTACAACCTTTTTTATTTTGAATTAATTTGCCTAGTTTCTTAAAAGCTGTGAATGCTTGATTTTTTAGATCTAATGAACAATGTCCAAGTGTATCTAGAATAGTCATCTACAATAACAAGACCATAATAATTTCCTCCTATGCTCATAGTTCTTGAAGGACCAAATAAGTCCATGTGAAGTAATTCAAGAGGTCTAGAAGTAGAGATCAAGTTCTTACTTTGAAAAGAATTTTTAGTTTGCTTTCCTCTTTGACATGCTTCACAAAGTTTATCCTTCTCAAACTTAAGCTTAGGTAGACCAATTACTAAGTCCTTTCTTATTAACTTGTTAAGATGATGCATGTTTATATGAGATGTTCTTCTATGCCATAACCATGTCTCATTTACTTTACTCATTAAGCAATCAGTTTTATGTATGAATGCATGGTCAATAGATAGAACATAGATGTTACCCTTCCTTTTGCCAATATGTGCAATTTTTCCAGTTTTGCCTTCATGTATCAAGCAAGTCTCATTGTTGAAGGTAACTTTAAAATCCTTGTCACACAATTGACTAATACTTAGTAGATTGTGCTTTAGTCCTTCAACATATAGCACATCCTTGATCTTGGTAGTTAAGTTGTCTCCTATGTTGCCTTGCCCAATAATTCTGCCTTTATTGTTGTCCCCATAGGTAACATATCCTCATTCTTTAAGTACAACATCTGTAAGCATGGATATGTCCCCTGTCATGTGTCTAGAGCATCCACTATCTAGGTACCATTTTGATGATTTTGCTCTAAGACACATCTGCACAAATCAAATTAAGAAGAGAAAAAATGGTACCCAATTTGAGTTGGGTCCAAAGGGGTTAGTTGCTTTCTTTCTTTTCTAAACCTATATGCATTCTCCATTTGGAACATAAAACCTTCTAGCAAAGCACTTATATGATGTATGACCTTTTAACATACAATAATTGCAAGTATGAGATTTAGATGAATTTGCATGAGAAAATCTATGATAAGCACTTGGTTGATAGTGCTGCCTATGGTACTTATGTCTTGGAGGTACAAACACAGTTTTACTTTTATTTTTAGCTCCATGTTTATATCCCAAACCATAAGTATCACCAGCATGTTTTTGGACACTTAGCAATTCATCTAAGTTACATTTGCCTTTGTAAAATTTCCTTAGCAAATCAACCAAATCACTAATTTCAGTTTGCAACATCAGATTTTCTTTTTCTTTACTCAGTTTGTACTCATCAAATTCTTTCTGCAATTCATTGCATTTATCAACCTTAGAGATGGCTAAGGTACATGTACATCCATTTTCCTTGTAACTTGAAAGAAGCTTGTTATGTTCCTCATTCAATTTACAAAGTTCTTCTTGCAATTCAACAGGCTTGGATACATGCCATCTTAAGTCACCCTTAAGTTTGTTGTTAGCTTTAGCTAGTTTTTGAGCTTCACAATGCATCTCATGAAAAACATCAACTACATTTTCATAATCAGAATGTACCTCAGATTCTGTACTTGATATTTCTTCTTCTTCACAAATGGTAGATGTAAGGCATATGTGAGCTTCAACTTCTTTTTCTGAAGAGGATTCAGAACTTATGGATTCATTGTCCTCCCAAGTAATGTAGGCATTTCTAGCCTTTCCATCCCTTTTTGATCTCTTCTCAACTTGTGGCTTCTTTGCTAATGAGGGACATTCAGACTTTATGTGACCTTGCTTTCCACATTCAAAGCAAGTGATGGAGGAGGAGTTGTAGTTCTTGTTTGTGTTGTCACTTCTTTTTCTTTGTTGTGGTTGCCTTCTGTTTTTATTCTTCCTCAAAAACTTGGTAAACTTCCTTACAATGAGATTCATATTCTCATCATCATCATCATCACTTGAATCTTCTTCTCTTTCAATCTTTGGAGGTGCAGCTTTTAAAGCTATACTCTTATGCATTTTATTTGCATCTTCACCATGAGTTAATTGAGACAATTCAAGTTCATATTCAAGGAGCTTACCAAACATTGCTGCCATCGACATCTTTGATAAATCCTTTGATTCTTTGATAGCTGTGACTTTAGGTTGCCATTTCCTTGTTAGGCATTTGAGGATCTTGATGTTCAGCTCTTCTACATCAAAGGTCTTCCCTAGCCCAAGCAAGTGATTCACTATGTGGGTGAACCTAGTTTGAAGCTGTGAGATGTTCTCATCATCTCTCATCTTGAACATTTCATATTCATAAATGAGAGTGTGTTTCATTGATCTTCTCACATCATCCGTACCTTCATGCGTTATTTCAAGTAGTTCCCACATTTCTTTGGCGCTTGTACACCTAACAGTCCTGAAAAATTCATCAGAGGATAATGCAGAAGTTATCATGTTCTTTGTCTTGAAATCTTATTGAGTTAATTTCTTTTCTATTTCAGACATTTCATCCCATTCTTTTGGTATTGATTTGTCATCAACAACTTTGGTAGGAATGAAAGGACTTTTCTCAATACAATTCCAAGCACCCGGGTCATTTGATTGGATGAAGATTTGCATTCTGTTTTTCCAAAAACTAAAATGTTCTCCTTCAAATAAAGGTGGTCTATTCAATGAGGCTCCCTCCTTGAATGTTATTTAATTAGCATTCATTGTTAAAGATTTGAAAAAGATCTTGAACAAATTACAAGAACCTGCTCTTGATGCCAATTGAAAATATAATGAACACTTATGCAAATAAACCAAGAGGGGGGGGGGGTGAATTGGTTTTTCCTCAGAGTTTTAAAATTTCCTTTCAAATTATGTAACAACGGAAGATTTCAAAAGGATCGTATCTTATTTAAAATCAATTACAAATCACTTTACTTCACCAACCAAATAACTCTTCTGCTTAAACCAAATTTATATGATAAACAAATTCTATACTTCAAGAATTCAATAAAATATAAACTGAAATATAAATGCACACAAGATTTATACTGGTTCACCTCTCAACCCCGGAGGCTACATCCAGTTTCCTTCCAACCCAATCTAGATTAGAGTTCCACTATAACAAATATCTGTTCTTTACAAGCTTACAAAATGATCTCTCTTACCTACCCTAGGTAAAATTCAAAATCTACTTCTTATAGACTTTTCAAAAGACCAAGAACCAGAGATCCCTTCTCTGTTCTTCCCCCTGGAAAACCCTTTCTAGAAAAGCTTTAAAGAACCCAAATGTTATATGGAAATACAACACAAAATACACAACAAATATCAAAACAACACAAGCTTTAGGTTCAAGAAAGATATCACCTCATATTCCTCAGTAACTAAAATGATATGAATGATTCAATCAACCTGAGATGATGACTACTATGCTTGCTTGACACTTCTTTAAGCACTAGCTTGCATAGATGTTCACACACAATGAGTATTAAGGCTCAACACACAAGTAGATCTTAACACATTTGATTCTCTCACTAATTTCAGACTTTGAACACTTGAAAGCTCTTAGAGAATGTAAACTAAAAGGGTATTCACGAATATCTCTTTTTCTTGTTATTTTTCATTCAGACCCAGCTTTCCTATTTATAAAAAAAAAACAGTTTCAACCAACTGTAATCGATTAATTCGTCACAATAATCGATTATTTTACTTATAGTAATCAATTATTTTACCTATATAATCGATTAAATTGTTCATCAGAAATTTGGAAATCTGAAACGAACAGAATAATCGATTATATCACCACGTAATCGATTAAGCTAGAAAAACATAGTTTTATAATGCACTCAAGTAATCGATTAAATACCCAATTAATCGATTAAGCCAGAACATGTCTAAAACTTAACAATGCATATATAATCGATTACAAACATCTGGTAATCGATTAACTCAAATGAATATGCTGTGTATCATTATGCAAAAGCTTATGTAATCGATTATTTCCCAAGATAATCGATTATTCTAGTAAATTCTTAATTCTGTGTAAAGCTTATTTAATCAATTATGAACCAGTGGTAATCGATTAAAATGTTCATAAGGCACTTTCCAGAAAACACTAACAAGCCTGTAATCGATTATACCACCTAGGTAATCGATTAAAGCAGTGAAAAAACTGTTTTACACAAATCTAAATGCCTTTATGAGATTCTACAACTTTGCATATAACAACATGATCAAATCCTATCAATGAATGTATTAATGCATGAATTATCAAAAAGATAATGAGGATTATAAGGCTTTTTCTCATGAACCAAGCTTTAAACAAAAATTACAAATGCCATCATATTGAGTGGGCATGTAAAATATCAAAACACATTTGGCTCCATCATCTTTGAATCTTTTGCTTCAGCTTCTTTGATGCTAACAATCCGCAACGACAGCGTCACTGAGCCAGCTTCATCTTCTTCAAGCCTCGGCCTCGTGACCTCGTCTTCGAGCCTCGAGACCTCCGTTTGTTCAAGCCAGCTTCATCGTGCCATCCGTTCAAGCTTCATCGCGACCTCGTCTTCAACCTTCGTTGCGCCGCCCACCGCTGCCATCCAAGCCTGAAGCCTTTGAAGGTTTGCGTTTTTTTGTTTATATATTCCGTGAGTCAATGTGTTTTTTTTATTTATCATGGAAGCCTTCGAAGGATGTTAATTTTTTGATTCAAGACAAAATGACAATGTGATTTGAGCAGAGTCTGATTTTGGTACTATGAATTCATTTTAATGGATTGACGAAAGCTGTTATGGTTATATATACTAGTTTAGTCTCTACTTGAATAACTAGGTTGAACTGGTTAATTGTAGTCTGGTTTAGTGTTAGAGTGGCCAGTGGATTTGGAAGTTATTTTCTTCTTTGTTGTTACCGAGCTCTAACATGTCCATTTGCACAATTAACGATGATAAGAAATCTTCTTGGGAGACTGGTACTGCTCTTTATATGCATTTCATATAAGGCTTATGAAGGATGGTGATACATTATAGTTAATTGCTTACCTATTGTAAGTTGTAGCCATTTGAATAATCTATTAGTAAAATACTTTATGCCTTTAAACTGCATTATCTAATTTATACTTTATGTGTAGACATGATCTCTCCAGTTATGTCTCTAAACTCTTATTTTGTTTTCAATAATAATGTGCAGGGAGACCAAAATTCTCCTGGTATCATACCACTGGCTATTAAGGATGTTTTCAGTATGATCCAAGATGTAAGCTTATTTTGCAAGATTAGTAGTTGTTGATTATTTAAATTACATATCTGACATTATGCCATTGCTGTTCATTATAAGTTTATGCTTTAATGTCATGTGAGGTCGCTGTATCTTTTGTTAATAGTTGCTCTGTGTGTATCATGTGTGTCACTCTCTTACATTCTCCTGTAAATGGCCATGTCTGTGTTCCTTTTAGTTATTTACAAGTATACTTGAGCTCTATGTTCTGCTTGATATTAGTTAATAGTTGCTGCTTCAACTTGACTTGATTTCCAAAGTATCCATCTTGAATATAAAGCGTTGATTTAAATTTTCTTTATAAAAAAAATTTTCGGGGGGTAGCGCCACTAAGTGTACAGACATAAACAAAAATTCCTAGATCCGCCACTGGTGACAGTAACATGTCAGGAGGTCCATTGTTTTTCTTAGAGGACCAATTCATGGAGTTGCACCACTGAGGGTTATGTTTTGAATATACATATAAGGAGTCGATTCAGACATGAGAGGTTAATTGGGGTCACTCTTGAATGAGACTACTCTTCATTGGTTGGTTCACACCTATGATAACCATCACGAGATTTTTGCATTTGATTTGACAAAAAGAAAATTATCAGAGATTCCACTATCGCCTATTCAGTTAGTCGGTGTTCAAGAAACACACGTGTGGTTTGACGGTAATGGGAGGATGACTGTGTTTCTATTACGCCGGTTATGCTAACGCACCAGGTGTATTATGGATGATGAAGGAATACAAAGTGCAGTCATCTTGGACTAAATTACTAGTTGTCTATTGTGACTTATTCCCAAAATGCTTCACCAAAGATGACAATTTTTTTGGAATCAATGGCTATTCAACATTGATGAAACTTAATGACAAAGGCAATGAGTATCGTGAAGATGAGCAATATAAGGGCACAATCGGTGTAGACCTTCCTCCTACGGTGTATACAGAGAGTTTTCTATCACTCCAGTGAAGATTAACAATGGTAATAGACCAAAAGAATTGATTTATGTGATGTTCTCTAGTATTTTTTTACCCCACTGTTTTATTACTTTTCAACATGCACAAAATGAAAAATTAATGTGAGGTTATACGCACGATGCATGAAACATGGCTTGATTTCACAGCCTATATTGCCTTACAAAATTTTACATGATCATCATGTTCCAGACCTACTTACAGGTTATTCTGCTATTACTTATGGAAGGAATGGAAGGAATGGATTGTTATCATTTAGGAGCTTATGGAAGGAATGGAGTGAAAGGGTAGAAACTAATCAAGTTATGACTGAATTTGTCTTGCATGTCATTGGTCATATTTATGCTGATAAACCTGCGATTTCATGATATCCCTGAAGAGACTTTATGTAGTGAATGAATAAAGGTGGTTTTAGTTGAACTAGCTTAAATTTTCGCAGTTATTTTCTCTTCCTCTGTCTTATGTTTTGGTGTCTTATGTTGTCAAATTTCTTGATCAAACATCGCTATCAAGTAACACTCAGATTTTGAGAAAGGCTTCATTGGAAGTGTATGGTTTTTTCTTTTTAAGTAGTGAATTCAACTTTGAGATCACTTCGCTTGATGAGAAATTCTTTTAGATCCCACATCTTGATGTTTCTTCCCTTGTTTCCTCTATTGTATATAGCTGTTCAAAAGCTTGCAGATAAAGCTTGTGATAATTTCTGTTTGTAAAATCACAGTAGCAAGAAGGTTTTAGCATAAATAAAGTTAAGCAATATAACCAACATCTTGCTTGATATTTCTGAGCAGTCAAGGCTGCTGATATTCAAAATGAACATTTGTTTATTGTTGTTTATTAATTTACTATGTCCTTTTAAAATATATGTCTTTCTTAAGTTTCCTTAAATGAAAATCATTTTTGAATTATATTGTGTGACTGATTCCTCTCCTTTTGTGTGCCACATTTTTTGCTAGAAAACTGTAGTACGTAGCTGTCCAGACTCTCTTGTGTCACCAATGTCCTCAACTGTTGTTTCTTCCAACCAGCTACATAGTATTAGAAAGCAGGGGGCTTATGTAGGATGCTCTACATTGATTTGATTTTCAAACTAACAAAGTACGACATTTATTCATTTTACCTTCTTACAGAATGAAGATTGTAATGGAGTAAAGCAGTTGCATATCATTTTGCTGTATTTTTTGTGTGTGCAGGGTTTGATAGGGGCTTATAACATAAATTTTGGTTGGTTTCTAATACTATGTAGCTCCTACCAAAATATATGTATAATATATGTTGAGGCACTAGGTGTTAACTCTACAAAATGATCAACATTATCTCATATTTTATGGTTAGGTCAGGTGTTAGACCAGACTTGTTCACGATAATCCCGACAATTTCTTTGATCACACACAGGTAAAGTATAAGAAATAAGCAAATCCATGCTCATGTGATAAGATGATCAAGCATCTGTTCACAATTCCTTTATTGACATGTATTCTGCATGCAATTAATGACTTGAATTTGGCACAAAAGATTTTTGGCTTGATAATGGACAAGACTTGGTTTCATGGAGTACATGACCACACTCATAAAATATTTTTTTAGAAGACCCCAAATAATGTTATTTTAATTAAAAAAGATAAATAAGAAAACAATTTCATTCTTAAGTTGAGTCTATGTTTATTTTACTCCGTAAAGAAACGATCTTTCTTATTCTGGTTTTCTCTTGAATGGAGAAACACAAATAGCTTATTTGATTGTATTTTTTATTTTAAAAATTATTTTGTAAATTAATTTTAAGAAACTGATTTTGAGAAGAAAAAAATAAAAGTCTTCTTATTAATTTTGTTTTGAAAACTTTTTTATAGAGGAGGAAATATATAAAAAAAACATGTTTAGTAAATTAAATATGAACAAAAAAGGAAAAGAAAATTCATTGGATTTCTAAAATCAAATGGAAGAACTTAAATATATTTTTGTAACTTGAAAATAAGTTGATGTTTCACTTTAGAACTTAAATTCATTATATATTACATCTCCACACATCATGTAATTCCTCTAAAGTCTAGAATAGCACCTAACATGGGACTATGGTTTTCATATTAGGAAAGTAAAGTACAAACAATTTTTCAAGGGAAGTTGCTATTGGCCTTATTCCAATTACTTTTGGCCCTTGCCAAGGATTGATCCCTATTTTATTCCAAAAATTTATTTCTCACGGAATCATTATTTTGTTGAATAAAATGCACAATAGAATCATTATTATGTTGCATAACCATTTTTGCACCCCCTTTTATCACAACAAAATCATGATTATGTTGTGCATTTTTTTATCACCCCAAACATATCAACAAATAATTGTCCTTTAGTGTATCAATGCGTGTTTTATCTTATTGATCTTATATGCTTGCCTATGTCTGGTTTGGATATCATACTTGGTATGAATCAGTTGTCTTCAAATCGTGTTGTTTTAAATTATTTTGATAAAAATATTTTCATTGTTAAACAACCAATGTCAACTAATTCTTCTATGTCCAATTCCATTTTTTTATGTACTATTGTCTACCTCAAGTCTTTAGTTGAGGGGGCTCAAGGATACATGTTTTTGTTGTCTGCTAAAGTAAAGGCTAAAAATGATGTGTTAGCTATACCTGTAATGTGTGAATTCCAAGATGTTTTTCCTAGGGAGGTCTCCAGTTTACCCCCAAATAGGGATGTTGAGTTTAGCATAGACCTTGTGTTTAGGAGTGGACCTATATCAATAGCACCTTATAGGATGTCAACTCTAGAGTTGAGTGAGCTTAAAAATAATTAGAGGAGATGTTGGAGAAGGGGTTCATTAGGCCTAGTGTGTCTCCTTGGGGAGCGCCAATGCTCTTAGTGAATAAGAAAGATGGAAGCATGAGGCTATGTGTAGATTATAGATAGCTGAACAAAGTGACTATCAATAATAAGTACCCATTGCCTAGGATAGATGACCTTCTAGATCAGTTGCGGGGAGCACCAATGTTCTCTAAGATAGATTTGAGATTAGGGTATCACCATAATAGAGTCAAGAGTGAAGACATTCCTAAGACAACCTTTAGAACAAGGTACAAGCACTACGAGTATGTAGTAATGCCCTTTGGTGTGACTAATGCTTCAGTTGTGTTTATAGACTACATGAACCAGATCTTTAGGCCATTCTTAGATAGTTTTGTGGTGGTGTTCATGGATGATATTTTGATATACTCTAAGACATTGTAAGACCATGAAGAGCATTTGAGGGTAGTGTTGAAAATTTCTAGGGATGAGCACTTATATGCCAAGTCAAAAAAATATGAATTTTGGCTTGATGAGGTGAAGTTTTTAGGACATACCATCTCTAACAGGGGTGTGTCAGTTGATTCTAGTAAGGTTGATGCAGTGTTAGGATGGGGAAAATCTAAACTAATGACAAAAGTAAGGAGTTTCTTAGGATTGACGGGTTACTATAGGAAGTTCATAGAGGGTTTCTCTTTACTAACTTTACCCCATACCAAGTTGACTAAGAAGAGGAAACTTTTTTAGTGGGATAAGGACTGTGAAGAAAGTTTTCAGAAGCTTAAGAAGATGTTGGTCTCATCACTGGTCTTGGTTATTTCGGATCATTTGGTGTGCTTTGAGGTTTATTGTGATGCTTTTAATGGTTTAGGATGTGTTGATGCAAGAGGGCAAGGTGTTAGCATATACGTCTAGGAAACTTAGGATTCATAAGGGACATTACCCCACCCATGATCTTGAGTTAGCAATTGTAGTGTTTGCCTTAAAGATTTGGAGGCATTACTTGTATGGTGCAAAATTTGAGGTTTTTAGTGACCATAAAAGCCTTAAATATGTGTTTGACCATAAGGAGTTGAATATGAGACAAAGGAGGTGGATGGAGTTTCTCAAGGATTTATGATTTTGAGTTAAAGTACCATCTAGGGAAAGCCAACGTAGTGGTTTATGCTCTTAGTAGGAAGTCTCTGCATATGTTTAGCTTGATGGTGCAAGAGATGAATTTGATAGAAGAGTTTATGGACTTGAATCTGAATGTGTCTTTGAATGCACTAATCATGAGGTTGAATATGTTAGAGATTAGTAGTGACCTTAGAGAGTTGATAAAGAGGGAACAACTTCTAAACCAGTAATTGCAGTCATTGGTGAACCAAGAAGGTTATACCTTGTCTACTGATGGTTTAGTATTGTTTAAGGATAGAGTTGTAGCTCTAGGGAGGGGAGTCTTAGGGTGAAAATTTTAGAGGAAGCCCATAAGGGTAAGTTCACCATACACCTAGGGATAACCAAGATTTAAAGAAGATGTATAGGTGGCTAGGGGTGAAGAAAGATGTGTCTCACTTTGTATCAAGGTGTTTAGTATGCCAGAGAGTTAAGATTAAACATAAAAAATCTTTAGGCTTGCTACAACCTATAGAATTTCCTAAATGGAAATGGGAATGATTCTCTATGGATTTTGTGATGGGTTTGCCTAAGAGTTGTTTGGGTCTAGATGCAATATGGGTAATTATGGATAAACTAACCAAATATGCTCACTTCTTGCAAATTAAGTAGACATACAAAATTGGCAGACCTATACATTAGGGAGATAGTTAAATTTCATGGCATAACTACCTCTATAGTGTCAAATAAGGATCCTAGATTTACCTCTATATTTTGGAGTTTGTTCCAACAAGCTTTTGGGTCTAAGCTATGTTTTATTACTACTTATCATCCCCAAACGGATGGTTAGTTAGAGAGGGCCATTCAGACCCTTGAAGACATGCTTTGTGTGTGTGTGTTCTTGGTGAAGGTGGAAGTTGGGATAAGTTTTTATCCCTTATAGAGTTTGTGTGTAACAATAGTTATCACGCTAGCATAGACATGACACCGTATGAAGCTCTTGGAAGTGTAGATCCCCTTTACATTGGTGTGAGGTGGGTAAGAAGACCTCGATAGGGCCATATATAGTCTAAGAAATCACAAATAAGACCAGGTTGATTAGAGAGAGAATATGCACTACTAAGAGTAGGAAAAAGAGTTACGCTTACTAGAGAATGAAGCATTTCGAATTTCAAGAAGGAGAATAGTTATTCTTGAGAGTTACTCCTAAGACTAGGGTTGGGAGGTCTATGAAGGTCAGAAAGCTAAGTCCTCGTTTCATAGGTCCCTTTCAAATTCTGGAAAGAGTCAGGCTTGTTGCTTACCAATCGGCTCTTCTAGCACAATTGTCATATTTTCACGACATCTTCCATGTTTCTCAACTCTTAGAAGTACGTATATGATGTTTCACACATCATAGCTCCTGAGTCAATACAATTTAAGGGTAATTTTATATATAAACCCAGACCTATTCGAATCATTGACAAAAGATAGAAAAGCACGAATTACTTGTTTTAGGAAATGAGTAAAATCAACTTTTTTCAAACTTTCATGGTATAATTATGAAAGAGATGTTTTGTGACTTCGACATAGGTATTAGGGTTGGAGTATGTTACGATCTTGATACATTTTTTTATTGCTAATTAATCGATGCAACATGCGTCTTTGATTTACTTTAATTTGTTATCTTGAATCTGCAAACTTTGTCATTGAATATTTCATTATTTGATTCTAGTGTGTTTTGTGTTTCATGAGGTTGGGAAATGTTCTTTTTTTTTTTTTATATATATGGTAAATAGTTGGTTGATATCTATGAGTTTGAAAAGTTTAATTTCTATACTTGGTATTGATGGACTAATTTTCACTTTTTTTAAAAAAAGATTGAAAAGGTTGATTTATTATTTTTAGTATTGGGTCTATTTTTGAAAATATTTTCCAAATTTTAAACAAAAATATTTTCACACTTATTTTCTAGACTCAAATCATAAGTGACACCTTAATGTCTCTTTGACATAAAAAAAGTTAGATCTCTTTTAAAAAAACATTTTTTATTATTTAACTTTTAAATTTGATTTGACTTTTTTTGTTCTGGTATGCAATGGTAACTAATTTCATACATACTACTCCTAATAATTCTTATTTTGTACTGCTGTTTAAAATAATAATTTATAAACTTTGATATTATTATAATTTTTAAAAAATGTTAACACATTTCAAATTATTTGTTATTTTAAAAAGTATATTAATTTAGAACTTTATCTTTTTTAAGAAAATCAATTGATATTATTATTGTACACAAAAAAGTCAAATCAAATTTAAAATTTAAATAATAAAAATTAATTTTCTTAAAAAAGATAAAGATCTAATTTTTTTACCCAACAATTGGACATATGTCAATAAGTGAGGAAGGCAAGAATTGTAAATTTGCTAAATAATTTATAATTATAATTTTATATGTATATTATATTAAAAAAAAGTTAAAATTTTAGTTGTCCTTACATTCTCATGAATGAATCTGTCTCTTCTTGTGCTATTTAGTGCTAACTAATTGATGCAATGTGTCTTTGACTTACTTTAATTTTTTGTTATCTAGAATATGCAAATTCACTTTGTCATTGAATGTTTGATTATTTGATTTTAGTGTGTTTCCTAAAGCTGATAAATAGTTTTTTTTTTATGTATGGTAAATAGTTGGTTGATATCTATGACTTTGAAAAGTTTAATTTTTGTATTTGGTTTTGATTGATTAATTTTCATTTTCTCATAAAAGACTGAAAATTAATGGTGTTTATCGGTATTGATCAACGTAACAAATCCGACGATCCAAACCAAATCAATTAAATTGATTTGAATTTTTTCTAATTCGGGTCAAATCCAAACTAAACCAATTAGAATCGATGTTGGATTGAGAATTTTAAAATCTGAACCAACCCGAACCAAATCGAATATATTATTAATGTTTATTATTTTTTAAATGTTGAAGTTACTTATATTTTTATGTCGTTTTGTGCATCTACTTTGTGTTTTATGCCCATCACACACACTCACATAGACTCATTTTGACACTTTCATTTTCCTTTCGCACATAACCATATAAGGGCATCGCACACGTACGCTCGCGAGCATCCTTCAACCGTTGTTTTGCCTTTTCCAGATAGTCATTGACATTGTCGAGCCTCCTTAGGACATCCACTTAGTCGGCGTTGGCAGTATAACTTTGACCTCCGGACCTTCTCACAATGGATTTGGTTAATTTGGTATATGTCACAAGATTATCTATTAGTTTTGGAATAAAATTATTATTTTATATTATATCGAAACAATTTTATTTTTATTTTATTTATTGAATATTCGATGATTCAAACTGAACTAACCTGTTTAGAATTAGTTTGGTTTGGTTCGGGTTAGACAAAAAAAGATTGAAATATAAAACTAATGAAAATCAATCGGTTCATATTCCATTTTTCCCTAAACCCAAGCAACTCGACCCACGAACACCTCTACTGAAAACATTAATTTTTTGTTTTTAGTTTTCAGTCTATTTTGAAAATATTTTCAAACTAAGTTTTAGACAAACATATTTTCATTAATGTATTTGGCTTGTCTTGGAATAAAATTTAAATTTATGATAAATTAACTAATCTAACTACTTTTATTGGTCTTAATGAATTAAATAATTGTTTCTTATATATAAGACCGGAGGTAATACATTTTAGTTGTTTAATCATTTTTATAATAAAAAGTAGGGTAAAATATGTTTTTCATTCCTATAAAATCTTAAAAGTTCATATTTAGTCATGCAAAAAAAATTGTCCATTTTTTGTCTCTATAAAATTATAATGTGTTATTGTTTGGTTTGGGACAAGGATTGGATGATTCCGAATCTAATTTAAAATTAAATTTTAAAATCCAATTTTTGGGGGTTAGAAAACTGCCACAAATTGCATAAAAAATAAAAATACAATAAAAACATGATTTTTAGCAATTAAAAAACTGCCACAAATTGTAAAAAATTACATTAATCAACTCTTCTTCCCACAACAATGAGGTTCTTAGCACAACAATGAAGATGCAAAATTTTGATCAAACAAAATATACAACAAAAATCCATTCTCATTTCCTTGACAAAATTTTTAGATTTACATGTAAGAACCCCTTAACCCCCTTCCTTCTTAAGCCAATCCAGTATATTTCTGCAATCATTATGCACATCAGATGTTTGATAGAATATTGAAGCACAACACAAAAAAAAGTACTTGTTGCACCGACTAGCTTCCACTAACAATATTGGATCCTATACACTCCAAACATATAATCACCAATTTTTTACTATCCATCACATCACAACCTTAAATAAACTCACACAAAATCACAAATGTTGCTAGTAACAGAATCAAAGTAACATTGTTGACTTCTGCCCACCAGTAATAGACAAATCCATAGAACCCAAACAAGCTAACAAGTATTTTACCCAACGACCAACATACGGAAGGAAAGTATAAGCCACATGGTATTTGGACCGAGATAATGGTATATGGGGTGGATTTGGATGGTGGTGGGTTATGGCGATGTGTAGGGGTGTTGGTGAATGCATGCAACAAAGAGGTGTTATGGTGGTGGGGTTGTGAATTTGTCTTCTCAAGAACAAGTGAGAGTGAGATTTTGTTTTGAGTCATGGTCGTAGTCATCATGATCCCTTTTTCCGATGAGAAGGAAGAGAGGCAGTGACGATGGCGGCATAATGGTTGGGGTTGAGAGGGAGGAGCCCTGGGTCGGGTCACAGAAAGAGAAAGGAAAAAAATGGAGCCACACGTGTGCATTTTAAAGGATAAGATTCAGACACATAGGTTTGGATTTATAACTCTGGACCAAAAAACATATTTTAGCCTAAAAAGTATTAACATTTATAAGTCATACTTATTTTTTTTTATGTTTATTCCGTTTAGGCAAGGCCACATTTAGATATTTAATGACCTAAGACCATTTTTTAAAGAAACATTTAATGTAAATTATTTATTAATTTTATATTATTCATTTTAGATTTCTAAGCTACAAAATTATTTACTAATGTTTTATAATCAAGTTGTTCTAATATGTGCAAATGTGTGCGTGTGTCTACATGTATGTGTTTGTTGCAATCCATAGTGTATTGACAATTTGAATATGCATTTTCAGCCTCTCAACTCCATGTCAAGTGTGCCTCTCAAGTCTAGGTCTCCAGTGTTCAAATAATTATTAAAAAGGAAAATAAATTATACTTACAAATTTTATCTAAAAAAAGACAATAATAATCTCTACAATAAAGATTAGAAAAATATTTTGTTTTGTAAAAAAAGATAAATGAAAACTAAATGTCATTATCCAAACAATCAAAACATCTTAAATAAAATGTTAAATTGTAATTTTGATCCCCTATAATTTTAAATCTGTAATTTTAGTCTCACATTTTCTAAATCTAGACACTTAATCCTCTTAAGTGAAAGCGTGAGATTCTATTTTGAGTCATCGCCGTCATACGTGTGATCCATTTTCCAATGAGAAGGAAGAGAGGTAGTGGCGGTGGCGGCAAGTAAAGGTAGTGGCAAAATGATTGGGATTGAAAATGATGAGTGATAGCTTGGTCGGGTCGAAGAAAAGATAGGGAAAGAAATAGAGCTACACATGCCCATTTTTAATTTTATTTTATATCTTTTTATTTTGAATAATTTACGTATTTTTATTTTACCAATTTATAATTAAAGTTCATAAATTAATATGTAAATTAGTTACATAATTTTTTTGTAAATTGGTTTTAATATACTGATTATTTTTACTCTAACTTTTTACGTAAAATTATTCATGAACAAAATAATAAAACACTTGCTTTGTCTTAGTTAACTATATTAAAAAAATTATTTTCTATGCATCATTAGTTAAGAGTTATTGATTTTTTTCAAATTATCAAAATTTATAAATTAAAAATATTTAATATACAAATATTTTTAATATAACCTAAATAATTAGAGTAAAAATCATATGTATATTAAAATCAATTTTTTAAAAAATTATGTAAATAATTTACATATTAATTTATGAAAATTAATTATAAATTAATAAAAAAATAAAAAATGTAAACTATCCAAAATAAAATGATATAAAATAAAATTAAAAAGATTTATGTATTAAACATTTTTTAATTTATAAATTTTTATAATTTGAAAATAATTAATAACGCTTGACTAATAATACATATAAAATATTGTTAATGTATGAATTAAACAAAATAAGTGTTAGTGATTTATTCTTTTATCTATGAATAAATAATCATGAGTTTAATTCCTATTAAGACATTTTTATTTTTACTTAATTTAATCTTTTTTCACATAAGAAAAATAAACTATACTTTATAAATTTATCTAAAAAATAAAAAATACAATAATCTTTACAATAAAGATTAAAAAATATATTATTTTATCAAAAAATTAAAATAAATAAAATAGATATCATTATATTTACAATCGACCATCTTAATTGAATAGTTGCACAACATCTATCTGATCCTATATTTTCTTATAAGCAAAGAACTTTATTAAGGTGCTCAAAATCTGACCCTTATAAATTTTTTAAAAGTTTCTACACAAACTGCATCAAGTATGTATACTAAATGCAATTTCAAATACAACACTTTTTTATTTGAAAACAAAAAGTATGACCACCCATATATGTCAAGTACGTAACGAACATTGACATTATTGAGGTTCTATGATCAATACCCACAACATCAAAACCTAGAACTACTCTGAACGCCACCCTGTTTCACAGCCAAAAAATTAGTTTTATATCGTTTTATACATATCAATAATTGAATATTCTATCAGTCACTTTTAATTCAATGAATAAATATTATTTAGCTAATTTGTTTCTTCAAGTCTTAGCTAGCTTATTAACTACTTTTAATCAAACATAGTTATTAATAAGATTTAGCAAATAAAAAATGAATGTACTTAATTAATACTCGATCGTAATAAATTCTTTCAGGCTTCAGCTAGTAATGGCATATTTAACTAATGGCTTGATATTCAATTTGGTCCCTTGATTTATTTTAAGGATTCAATTAGATCATTTACTTCTTTGAGTATGTAATTGAGTTCATTGATTTTTAAATTTTATCCAATTGGATCATTTCTGTCAAATTGAGTGGATGTTCGTTAAGTGATGAATACTAATAGTTATCATTTACGATAATGACGATTTGAAACTGCCACTATATTTATTATTATTTTAAAATTAACAAAATAAAATGAATATAATTTTAAAAGTAACAAAATAGTACACCCAAACCATCCCACCAAGGGATCTGCTCTGACCCCACTCTCTTTCGAGCACCCTACCCTCCCACTAAGGCCATTTTCATCAACGACAAGGACTCTCTCTGCCCCAACCTCCTCCCCACCACCTCCGACTTCCTCCATGTCTAGCACATCTTCAACATCCTTGTTGAAATCAAGTCCCTCCTCAATGAAAACAAATAGCAAGTATTGTGGCCCCCTCACCTCCTTCAACTAGAATAAGGATGAACCGAGGCAAAATAGTACCTCCAACATCGACATCACCTGCACATCTGGGACATCGAAAAGGAAAGCGTGGACACCACACTAATACGAAACATGTTGGGGGGCTCAGCCTATCGAAACTACTATTGATGCAATGTTAGAGATTTTTCACCATTTAACGTTATTCCAATTATTACCTTCATCCGCTAACCTACCCTAACCATGATCCCTCATGTGATCGAAAGAGTCTAAATTACCTAATTTCACTCCTAATCCCTTAAGAGCTACATCAAATAATTTGCTTTATGAATAAAGATGCATAATTAAAACTAAATAATACCATTCTATCGCTAGACATGGATTACCTAGATGCTCTTTTCAAGTTCTTAGGGAGCAAATATTTCCCAATGCATAAACCTTATAATATACATGTGCATGGGTGATCAAACCATAAGCAAGACAATAAACTCATAAAATAGATAATAATATCAAAATAACATTAAATAGATAGTGATAATCATTACATCAAAAGTATTTGGTTGCTGAGCTTCCAACAATGGGTGGTGTAGCCTCTCATTGTCATGAGAGGCTTACAAATACAAAAAGGAAGCAAAAGGAATGGAAGAAAATGGAGGAAGGGGTCCAAAAGTGAAGGGATATTCTCTCTTTTCTCGTACACTAACTCTGTTTCTATCAGTCTCTCTCTCATATGCACATTGCTCCCCCCTTTTTATCTTCAAAACATTGCATAGTCATATTTTTCGACAATGATTGTGCGCTTAGCCTGCATGTTCGTGCTAAACATGCATGCAAAGTCCAACTGGCTTAAGTGACTATGTGCTAAGCCATCAGATGCGCGTTTAGCGCGCATGCACATTACAGTTGTCTTTCAGATTGACTTCTTATACTGAGCAGACATTGTCATGCTGAGCGCACTGCTCCAGTTCTTCAACATCTTCTAGATCTATTGTTGTGTCACTTTCTACAAAAAATAGAACCAAAACACCGTTAAATTTACTAAATTTAGCATCCACTGTATAAAACTCAGAAAGATCTAAATTCCTAACTTTTTAACTCAAAAGAAGCGTTAAAAGAGAGAAAATTAGATAATTGTACGTGATTTAGATATACAAATTACGTATGCATAGCAATTATCAACGCGAACTTGAGTTGAAAGAAAAAAATTGATGGTGGAAAATGGTTGAAAGGTGGAGGAATTGCGAAGGATATTTTAAAATTATATTTATTTTATTTTGTTAGTTTTAAAATAATAATAAATATAGTGACAATTTCAAACCCCCACTATTCGTAACTGATAACTGTGAAATTTTATTACCTAAGGGACGTACCCTCAATTTGATGAAAATAACCCAATTGACTAAATTAGAACGGATCCAATTCCATATTAAAAAAAATAAAGGAACCTAATTCAACACTTAATGTAAACTAAGGAACCAATTTGAGTATCTTAACTAATTTATAAATATGTTAGATGAAAATAGAGATGTTTGATAAATATCTCATTCTTTTATGAAATCTATTACCATTTTATTACTTGAATAATTTTATCCTTTTATATTATATAATTTATTTTAATTGTTACACAATTAATTTTAATATTTTAATAACATTTGATATTTAAAAACTAATTATATTGCAATAAAATATAAAAAGTTTGAATTAATTAAATTACTTAACAATATATTTTTATACGAAATAAAAAAAATCATATAGATGTTGTATAAACATGTAAGTGATTTTATATTTATCATCCGGTTGAACAGTTAATTTATCAAAACATTATAATGAATTTTCTAAACACTTTCCAATTTTTAACTATCGGCTTTTGACTAATAATTAATTTTAATTTTCAATTAATTATTAAGAATTTAACTAATTTATCAACTATTTTTCTGAATATAACCATTATGTTGAAAAAGCAATTTCTTCTGAATTTATAAAGAAACTTACCTGTACAGTATATGTATGTTCCATTAACGAATAAAATTATATCTATATTCTTATTATATTTTACTGATATTTTCAATATTGAAATAAATTTAATTTTTATTTAATAAATAAGAAAATTTGTAAAATAATATCGTAAAAAATTAAAAATTATTGTCTACGTACTAATACTAAGTTCCACGAAAGCATGACCTAGTACGTGTCTTACATGCATGACCTTACTCTGTCTTAAGGAATCGGTCATTTCATCATTTCTGTCAACTGCTACAAAGCATCATTGTTTTTTTTAATGCCCACGAGCCATTTAATGTCTAGTTAACGCTTCTATTAGGTAATTAATATAAGAGGAGAATGTAGAATTACTCGTATTGTACATAACCATTATTTTTCTTAACGAATGACATGAATATGTTAGTACTTCTTCTTCCCTCTCATAATGATTTTGATTTTAGATTTTTTTATTTAGACTAAGAAAAATTAATAAACAAGTAAAAGATAAAAGATAATGATAATTTTACAATAATAATTTTATCATTATTAATTAATTTATAGATTTTAATGTTTATCAGTAATATTATAAATAATAAAAATGAAAAAATAATTACTATTATATTAAAAAGTTTAAATAACTGCTCATAAAAAAGTTTAAATAACAATTCTTTTGAAATTTATTTTTTTAGATGAAAATTATTTTGAAACGAAAACAATACTTTATTTAGACAAGTGAAATGCTATAAAATGAAACGGATTTCTTCTAAAAAAATAAAGTGTGTATTTATCTCTAGATATTACAACTTACTACAACATTCCCTTTATTAATTACAACACTCGCAAGAAAGCGGTGGCACTGTTCTCAACCATCTTAGTTCTTCTGCAACCTTCAGAAAAATTTCATGTCAATTAATACTCTCTTAAATAATCGGCATAGTTGTAGTCGTCATTATCAATATGCATTCACCATCTTAGCTCTTCGGCTACCTAGCCTTCAGAATAATAGTTTTATACTTTTATCCCGTCAATTAATTATCTCTTAAACAATCGGCATAGTCATTATCAAACATGCATGCAAAATGCATGAATGCAATATCACCAAAATTTCGATTCACTGTATATTAAATATTTGGATGATATTAAACATGTTTTTTTAAAAGGAATATTAAACATTTTAAATTATTATTTGAATAGCAAGAAATTATTTAAGAATATTATATATATTGAATAACATGCATGAGCAATTTAAATTTACGTTTAAAGTATACAGTACTAACATTAATGGTATAAAATAGTTCTATATATAACTATTTAATAAAATATTATTATTAATATAGTTTTAAAATAATTATTAAAAATTAATAATTATATATGTATATATAATAATGTATAGTTTTTTTTTATAAAAAAAATTATCTTAGAGTGAAAACTTGATAACATATAGATAATTTGAGTCACATCTTTTCGTATATAGTACCAAAAAGTTTCTAGACTCCTCCATCCGTAAGGCATATGCTTCAGCCTCTACTTTTTTCACGGCCTAATTTTTTAAAAGATTTATATAAGCAAAATATTAATAAAATCCTTATACCAAATAAAAAATATTAAATATTAATATTTTTTATGAGATATAAATTAAAAAATTACTAGTTATTTGCCGACGATCGAGTAGTAACTAAATTTAGGTTTTTTCTTCTTAGAATATTATAAATCTCTATTTAAAAATAGGTCCATTTCTTCTAATTAATAATACGCTTATTATTTATATTAGCCAGTTTTTAAAAAGATAATCTTATAAAAAAATTATACTTACATATATTGGACCGGTCGGGTCTATATATATGCTTCTAAATAACATGCTCACTAACAACACAACTTACTTACAAAAGCCTCTTTAATTTTCACCCACTCTAGATTTTCTCTCTAACTGGATTTCCTAAGATCTCTCTCAATGGCCTTTAAGCTTATGCTTTTGTTCTGTTTGGTTGCAGTGATCAACAATGTTGTTGTTCCAACTAGTGCAAGACAACTCATGAGTACTACTACTACTTCACCAAACGAGAAAGAAGTGATGATGAATATTGGCACTGAAAATAGAGGACATGATGAAAAACATGATCATCAAGTACAAGTAGATGATCCAACAAGCAAGAACTATAACGTGGAAAAGAAAGAAGAAAGATTTGACAAGAACCAACTCTTCCCTCCCTATTTTCCATACCCATATAGTTTTCCATTTCCACGTGCTACTTTTCCATTTCCACGTGCTGCTTTTCCATTTCCACGTTTTCCACTTCCAACACCATACGTTCCAGGGCTTCCATGGCCAATAAGCCCTGGTGGGGTTTCTTCATATCCATATCCTCCTGTAGACATGCCTGCTTCTCCTTATCTTCCTACAACACCTTCATCTCCACATAACTAAACATGTTTCCATATGGTGCATGGGGGTGATATCCGTTTGCATGCTATGATAGGGTTTCTACTTAATTAAAGTTGTGTGATGGTGTATGTGTTTAAGTATGTTATCATAAGTATATGTGTTTAAATAAAACAACCATGATAAATAAAACTAAGTTTGTATGGTTTAGCTAGGTTGCTATAGTAAGCTAGGTTTAGGATTACCTTCCTTTAAATGCTTACTAGCTATCATGGTTCTTGTACTTCTTTTTAGTATGTCTAATAAAATGATGTTATAGTTTATTACTTTTTGGTGAGTTGTGATTTCTAATTGTCTCTCGTAAATTTTTTAGATTGTTGAAATTATACTTGCGGGCGAACACTCTGGACTTAAAAGATAAATAAAGAATAAATAACAAAACTAATTGATTTGCATGTCACATGTGTGTGAGGACATCTTTAAAACTCTGAATTTGCAAATATTTCCCTATAGAGACGTGATTGATGAGGAAACAAAAGTCCTCTTAAGATAAATTGAGATGGGAATGTAGATCACACTTCTTGTCCTCTCTGTATATTCAAAATAACAAATCAATTTTAATTTTTTTATATAGAATTTTAATTTTATATTATTAATAACAAAGAGATCGAGATCTTATTATATAGTGTAATGATAGTATTCCAAACTCTACACATTAAAAGAATATAATATAACAGAAACAATACATCTCTTAATCTTTTTAAACAACCATTATGTTTCCAAACACCGAGTAATGAGTGTTGCTGGTCTAGAACCCAAACGATGTCAATAGCTTCACCCTTTCTAAGATCCCTTTAAGAGTAAGTGCAGAATAAATGAAACAGTTGTTCTTCAGCTCCAGGACCACTAAGACCAAATTATTGCATGCATTAAACACATAGATCCACTTATAGCAATCATACCATAATCTAGCTAGAAGAAATTTCACACTGCAGAAGCAAATGTTCCATATCTTCCACTTTTTTACGTAAATATAAATATATATATATATATATATATATATATATATATATATATCTTCCATGTTTGTTTAATTAACCAAAAAAAAAATCACATTCGTTACAGATAGTATCTTGGAATGAATATTATATTGGATTTTTGTTCTGCCTCCATATATATAAATGTATTTTTAATACCTTTATTTTTTAGGAGTGTTAGGAAGTACCTTTTATTGCTTTTAGCAACGTATGTTTTATAACACTCCTTTTAAAACTTATTAATTAGTAATTAAAACTCATACATATTTGTAATTTCTAATAAAGTTTAGTTAATAATAGAAAATGTGTATAATATAGTGTGTTAAAAAGTATACTATTAATATTTCTCTTAGCTTTTGAAAATATTATTTTTTATGATGTCAGGAACCGAAGGGATTTGTGATAAATTGAAGAATATAGCGATGAAAGATAAAAAAAATATCTTCAGGCAGAGAACAGAAACAGGAACAAGAACAATGGAGCGAGACTGGAGAAGTAGGGACAGAAAGAGCAGGGCGATACTCCCCACCCTGCACAGCATGCATGCATGGGTGCTATTCTTACACGTATTAATAGATACATTTAAGTGACTTTGACTTATATTAGTTTTTTTTTTACAGAATGACTTATATTATTTAAAAATGATATGATTCATGAATACCAAATCTCTTAGATACTTGTGGACATTAATTGTTATAATTGCATTGGTATGTCAAGGGTGGCCACAAAAACACTTTCATAGGCTAAAAAAAGGTTAATTTCTTTTAGTACACAATTATTACATATATATTTTATGTAACAATCTTATTCGAGTTGAGAGGATTAGCCTTATCATCAGTAAAATTTTCCTTAAAAATATTTAGCGCAGCTATATTGCTTATACTCTCGTTTACTATATGTTTATTTGCTGAAAAAAATGTATACATACAAATTTGAATTTGATATTACTGGTAACATGAAAAATCTCAAAGTTTTTTCCTCTAAATATTTAACATTATAAGATTTCAATTTGATCCCAATGATAAGATGAAATAATCTCAATCAATTAATCTACACACTTAATTAGTTTATTGGGTTAAGTGTTGAAACATACAGTTAACGGAAAAATATGCATTCTAAAACATACAAAAACTAAACTAATGCGAGGATTATTTTTTCAAAGCGAGTTGCATCGAGTGCAACTGTTCGCTAACACACCCTTAGAAATTAAAAGAATAATATTGTTAATTATTAATATGATCCAATGGAAAAAAATAAAAATAACTATTGTTGGGTAATATTTTGTTGGGGATAAATAAGTATGTTTAAGATCCAATCTATCATGTTATCAATTTTTAGTAAATAATTAATTTTTATTTTATTATCATATTTATTGTTTTATTAAATGGTTAATTCGACAAGTCCCTTATTAAACTTAGAATTTTTTTTTATCATAATAGAGATTATCATAATGAAAAACAAGTCCTTTATAATTTTAATCTAAATTATTCTTGATAGTAGGATTATTGTGAATATGACATTAATAATTCAAATAGATCAATATATATGTAATAATCTTTATTGGATAAAGATTAATAAATCTCATTTATTAAATTGCATATTTATATGATGTATATGTGGATGTTGTAATGCCCGGCCACTCGCAGGATCAATGACTATCCCCACATACCAACACAAGACTTTTCAACGTACTTTGTTCTCACTCACACACTTCCTGAGAAACTTCCCAGTAGGTCATCCATCCCAGAATTGCTCAAAGTCAAGCATGCTTAAATGTGGAGTTGTTAAGTTATGGGCTACCGAAAAGTTGATGCACCTTGTTGTTATGGGTAGTACATATTATTTCCTTTTAAGTTATCCTTAACTGTACAGTTCCATACCTGCACAGTCTTTGGATCCCTCTCGTTCGGGTATGTATTTGATTCATTCATGTACCTTTCCCGCTGGAAGCATGCTAGGAGCCGCTCCTTGTCTGTGCCTCATTGCACCGACGATTACTCTCTGCCCTCGTCAGCGCCCGGGATGTTACATGCCCACCATCTTCTGCCTGGTTCATTCTCGAACCACACCGTACTGGTAAAGAGGCCCTGCTCTGATACCACTAATGTAACGCCCTGCCACTTGTAGGATCAATGACTGTCCCCACATATCAACACAAGACTTTTCAGCGTACTTTGTCCTCACTCACACTTGTTGAGAAACTTCCAAGGAAGTCACCCATCCTAGAATTGCTCCAAGTCAAGCACGCTTAACTGTGGAGTTCTTAAGTTATGGGCTATCGAAAAGTAGATGCACCTTGTTGTTATAGGTAATACATATTATTTCCTTTTAAGTTATCCTCAACTGTATAGTCCCATACCTGCACTGTCTCTGGATCTCCCTCGTTCGGGTGTGTATTTGATTCATTCATGTACGCCTCCCGCTCGAAGCCTGCCAGGAGCCGCTCCTTGTCCGTGCCTCATTGCACCGACGATCACTCTCCGCCCTCGTCAGCGCCCGGGATATTACATATACCACTAATGTAACAACCCACCTCGTCGCTACTGTATTACTAACACTTAATCACGCCACTAACACGGTTTTTTTATTAAAAAAAAGAATCCCTTTAATTTGATTAAAAAAATGGTAGTAAAATTTTCCTTTGTGAGCACATAATCTACACGACAAAGTGCAAACATAGATGAATGTACAATTGACATTGCAAGTCATTCACAGGTAAAAATGTAATTTTGTTAGGTTTACAAATATCCATAAGTACAAGCTTTACAAAGAAGCCACAGGTTAAACAACGAAAAGTAAACTATCAAAACGCAACTCTTGGTCGGGATCTGATCCATCGTTGTCCTGACAACTCGGCGGCTCCAACCAGAAAGAGGTCATCTTCTAGGTCACCTACTGCTGTCTATCTGCTCACACGAACACGGTTCGTGTTCATCACAGGTACCAAACCACACAGCACAACAAAGCAAAGGTGAGTTTATCATGTAAAATAACAAGCACATATAACATTAGCCAAGCAAGGCAATCCAAATATCCCATATCACCACAATATCCACGCATTTCATCACGCAACCAACACGGACAGTCACTCAAAATATTCCACAAGTCAACTTATAATGCCTAACATGATGCATGCTCCTGACTCATCTCTAAGCATGCAATGTGGTACCATCCCGAAAATAGTCCATCTCGGTGGTCAGATGATGCAGTAGCTTGTCAGGGTCACTCTATCGTACACAGGCCGCTCCCCCCAGTGGTGATCAGCCATGGGTGTCAGAAAGAGTTCCAAACAGACGTGGCCCCCCAGTATCCCAGTACCCTACAGCCAATCATCCTATTTCCGTCGTGTAAATGTAGTATGTCACATGGGCACCATCAATGCATGATCCGGCCAAATCCTTCCTCACAAGGGTGACCTGTCATGCACCCCCCATGTACATACATATCGCCCCCAATCACGGGCCGCCCCAACATGGGCTCATCGATGCACTGACCGTGGTCCTTGCAAGGTTAACCACCTGATCCCGGCATCTCACGTGTCTATACATAGCATATCACCACGGCACCATCAATGTATGACCCAGTCCAGGAACAAATCCTTCCTGGCTGGGGTAACTCTTCATACACCCCTGTGGGTATCTACGCATATCCACCCACATTCAATAACCACGGGCACCATCAATGTATGACCCAGTCCAGGAATAAATCCTTCCTAACTGGGGTAACTCTTCATACACCCCCATGGTATCAATGCACAAGTCATCATCTCATAAACCAACCTTTTACTATTCCAACATTATCATATGTGTTCATTTTACACATCAATAGTAACACAACATAGACTAGGAAGCCGGTGTAAAGTATTGGGTGTCCGGGTTGGCACCTAGATACTACATGATTATGAGGTATGAATCCGAACCAGGTCGGACAAGGTCGGACCCAGCACTATGCATTCGATTACATAAGAGTTTGTAATCGATTAAAACAGGCAGCACTTGCTTGATACAACCGGTAAGACTTTTGATTGTGTTAATACAATGGACCTGCACGAGGTTTCCCGGATTTCGAATGCCGAGTTATACAAAGTAGGGCTTTGGTGGTTAAGCTGTACCCGACAGTGAGTGTGTATAATGATTAGCTAATATCTAACATCTGACACCATTGACGCATGACCTACGCGCCAGGGCCATTTAAATGGATCACTTTTCTATGAGTCTGATAGCTCTCTGAAATAAAGGAAACGAGTTCATCCGAATAAGGGAATATGATAGCTCACAAGGAAAGGAAACGAGCTCATCCGAGTAAGAGAACCCGGTAGCTCACAAAGAAAAACTTGAGCTTAGTAGCTCTAAAGAAACAACCCCGGGTAAGGAACCCGGAATATTGACATCCGCCAGCAAAGGACTAGGAGTCACGTTTCGCATATATGTATATACTACCTAATGAGCTCAGCCCAACATACCCATCCCGGTATCCGGCACCTCCACAAACACTACTAAAAGGTGTTTTGGGAGTTTACAGTATCAAAGTACCGACTTCACATGCATACACAGAGAGTTCTTACAACATCAACTCTCCCACGAGGACACCATCAAATTCTTCACACAAGAACACCAACAAACATAAACATATTACATCCCATTCGTTACAAGGCATAGTTTTTCTGAAAAAATAGCACACAACAGGGACATGCAGATATCTTCATAGTTGGACTCCCTGGCCCCCAACTATGGTATCTAAGGCTATTATTAACATAATAAACTCTCCCTTACCTAACCCAAAGTCCTTCTCGCACAGCCCAGCGGTGCTGTAACATGATCTTCTTAAACGAAAGCTTGCCTGAACACAGCGTCCTCACGAAAGCCAAGAAGAAAAGGGTCGGGCTCCGTTCTCTTCGAACTTTATGAAGAGCGATCTAAAGCTTCCACTCCGGTCACGAGGTTCCTCTTAACGTAGGGGTTCCATGTCAAGCTACGGTGGTCCTTGGTGGTTCGAGCAGTTGAAGGGAGCGGTTTTAGGGTGTGGTGGTAAGCTTGAGAAAAAGAAAGGAGAAAAAGACGCAAAGAAGAAGAAAAAGGAACACGCTTCCGTTGCGTGCTCTAATGCCTATATATACCCAGTTGACAAGACATGTTCACTTTACGTGCACGGACAACAACCACATACCAACAGAGTTTGTTGGATTCCGGGGGAGCTACTTAAAGAATGCAAAGGAGCTTTGATTCAAGTATTGGTTTTGAGCTTTCAACATGCAATGGATGCCTTGAAGATAATTTAGTGTGAAATGTGTAAAAGAAAAGCAATTCTGGTGATCCAAGTGCATTGCATTCATTTAATCCATAATTAACTTAATTGGTTTCATAAAAATCACAAGGCTTTGATGATTTGACTAAGGTTTTAAAATGATTCAATTGTTTTTGGAAAAATGCAAAGTGCACTGTAATAATCGATTACTTAACGTAATAATCAATTATTTGCTTCGTTTACAAACCTGGAAAAGCTTTCATGAACACTTTAATCGATTACCATTATTTGTAATCGATTACATAAGCTTTTTGAAAAAGGTAGTTCCACTGGAATAATCGATTACCAGGATTCGTAATCGATTACACAATGTTTTGAGAAAAACATGTTGCACTGGAATAATCGATTACCATGTTTCGTAATCGATTACACAAGCTTGTTATAAAATACAGTGTTACTGGAATAATCGATTACAGCTCGAAATAATTGATTATTTTGCTCGTTATTCAAACCCAGAAAACTCATGAACATTTTAATCGATTAAAATGGTGATTTAATCGATTACATAAGTATTTTAATCGATTATATGGTGATTTAATCGATTACAGGAAGTTATGAAAAGTTGTTATAAATAGGATTGATGCTCAGCTGCTTTGATAACCTTGTGGAACATTACCCATACGTATTTTCTGAGCTTAAACAGTCTTGTGAGCATTCTAAAGTGTTTTCTAAGGGTTTAATTGTGTCTTTCTCCATTGTGCTTTAAAAAGTGTGTTTAAGTCAATCTTGGAGCTTGAATCCATTTCAAGATTAAGGAAAGCTGTGCTTATTGTCTTTTAATCATTCAACCTGATCTGGTAACTTCATGCTGCATTGCATACTTTGGATCATCAGGTTGTTTCTCTCCTTAATCTGGTTGTAATTTTTGTTTTGAATTTTCTTTGTAATTTTGACTATTGTAATTGGGTTCTTGCTTGTAACTAGAGAAAGGGTTCTCTAGGTGGAAGAACTGAGTAGTGTTCTCAGGTTCTTGTCTCTTAGAATCTAATAGGGTTTTAGATTTTTGCACTTTATCTAGGGTTGATAAAGGGAGACATTGTAATTGATTGTAAGAACTAAAAATTATAATAGTGGAACTCTAACCTAGTGTTGGTTGGAAGAAACTGGATGTAGCTTCATGGTTTTGAAATGAACCAGTATAAATTGTTTGTGTATTGATTCTCAATCTCTATCATCTTCATTTTAATTGTTATTGATTCAGTTGCTTGACCAACAAAGTTAGTTTTGATTCATTGAATTCCTTGGGGCTGAGCTACTTGATTGAATAAGATTTATTGGTTTTGAAAAGTGATAAAGATCCTAGAAACTCTGATTTTGATTAAAGAAATTTTTAATATACCAAGATTTAACCAATTCACCCCCCCTCTTGGTTAAGTGTGAAGTATTCATATCATTTTCAGAGTTGACTTAACATATCCATCATCAAACACGCATACCAAGACAGAACCATAACAAATAGCAATTACCAAAATAAATCAAATAATCAAGCAACATAACACACATCAAACGTCCAGCTAAGCAAATTCGAAATTTCAGGGTGTTACAGATGTCATCATTGAACCGACTTAATTGAAAATTTCTAATAATTAATATTACCTTGATATGTAACTAAGAAGTTTTAAAGAAGAAATATAATAGTTTCATTTGACATGAGATTATCATATGAATCAACGTTATTTGTTATATTTTAATTTCAGACAACTAATGCCTTAGGATATTACTTGAATGAATATCGAATATGATTAAATACTTTATAATTAATGATAAATCAAGAAAGAAGTTGTCAACTATAGGTAATGAGTTTGAGCTCTATGATAGAATTAAGACCTTGGTAGGACAATTGAATGAAAAAAGAAAAGAGTTTCTTAAGTCATTCATTGGTTAAATATAATGTGTTAACTTAGTAGAGTTTGACAATAATACTATATTCTAGAGTTAACATTGTGATGTAAATGATGAAAGGAAACATTATATTATTCTTCCATTGGTTCTTGAAAGTAAAAGATATTACTTTATGCTTTTCGAACATTAAAGAGTGTTGCTAGACGCTTACCTTGATTAGTAAATTAATTATGATTCATTATTATCGATTTAGTATTGAACCTACGGGGTCACACACAAACGAGCGTTTCAATCTTTACAAAAAAGAAAATAATTTATTTGATAATTAAATTAGAGAATTTAATTCAATCAAATAAATATTTAGGTGGAATATTATTATATTTTTTTGCTAGCACCAAGAATATAATTAATATAAATAATGAGTATTATTTTATAAATGTAAAAGTTGTCCATAAAATAAGAATAAGATTCTATTACTATATATCAATATTAGATCATGTGATTACTTTTCGTAATTAATCATGTGATTATTTAAAAATTATCTTTGTCTTATATTAGGAAACTTTTTAAGATAAAAATATATAAGATAATTTTTATTTTCAAATATAACGATAAAGAGATATGAAATTATTTTAAATAAAATCTTTTTTTTTAAAAAGATCTAAATCCATATTTATTTAATATTATAAATAGAAGCATTTACTTGAGAGTAAAGAGCACTAGAAACAAACTAGAAAATTTTAAGTCTAATTTTAGACTTGAAAAATAAAAAGAGGATTTGCTCTTTAGAATTCTATTCATTAAAGAATTGATAGAAAAGGTAGGTCTCGATATGAATACACTTAGAGTTTTTTCACTATTAAATAATTTTTTTGTTGTTTCAAGAACACATATTCGGATATATAAATCTATTTTTTTTATTTATTATTGTTGTATATTTTTTAATGAAAAATAAATCTCAATTTTCACTGCAAGTGTTTGAAACACTTCCATCTAACTATCATATTTAGTATAAAATTTTCTTCTTAAAACAGGGTTTTCATTGTGGAGGTTCAAAATGGGACTAAAACGCTTAAATTCTCATTTTTCTGTTCAATTTTTTTTTATCAATGATGAATTTAGAATATAACATAAAATAAAAGTTTAACGGTAATTTTTTTAAAACAATTTGATAGAAGCAAGGTTGCAAGATTAGAGTTATTGAGTTTGAAAAAAAAAAGAATTTTTCTTCTTACTTTTGGGCGATGTATGATTAAAACAATTTAATGTGCCCAATTTTTGGTGATTTTGTATAGTTTAGGGGGAAAATCGATGAAGAAATCAAATTTATTCAGTTTTAAAAATAGAGACTTAATAAGTTCCCAAAATAAATTGAGGATCAAAATTGCATGCAATCCAAATTAAAAAGACCAAAAGTATAATTAAATCAAGATAAATATTTTAATAATGCCTCATTTTATAATCAGAAAAACATATAATGGTACACGGATATGATATATGTCATTGAAAACAAGAGTTATAGTCATACTCATAATTAAGTAACAATGTGGAACAAAGGAAATTGCTGATTAAAAAAAATGGAACAAAGGAAATTACTAAAGATTTTGCAAGCAATTACAATTATCCCAATTGCGGTTTAAGATTGCTACTATCACATTAATGGAGCAGTTTTATTAATTGTGTTTGGACTTCATGGGTTTGCATTTTCTCCATGTGGAGTCGGACGAGCCAAGCCTAAAGCGAAAGATCCTGAAGGGTTAGAAGGAAACAAAGGCATGGTAGATGGTGCAATTGACATGAATGGAAGAGAGGGTAGAGGAGGCAATTTGGGGAGAGGTGGAAACCCTGGAAGTGAAAATGCTGGTGGAATTGGTTGTGGGAAAGATGGTATTGGAGGCAGTGTTGGTAACAAAGGGTTGGGAACAAAATTTGGGTTTGGGAATAGTGGTGCAAATGAAGGTAACTCTGTTACCAAATGCTCTTTTGTTAGCTTGTTTTCATATAAAAATAAGCGACTTGCAAATGAATAGTGGATGTTGCTGTGGAGTAGCGCAAGACCAAGGATGATTAGTTGAAAGTGGGTGGAATTGAAAGCCATCATGTGGTGAAGGGTTTAAGTTTAAAACTGAGATAATACAAGAGTCAAAGGAATTGAGATATATAGGTGATGAAGAGTACATGCAGGCAATTGCCATTTGTTAAAAGGTGGTTGTGCGTTTCAGCTTCATTTCATGGTATTTCTACTTTGTACCTAACTTTTGGGTCGTCCTAAAGTATGAATTTGACTTCAAACATCAAAATAATTTCCTTCGATGATAGTAAG
>CM023949.1:9842477-9852925 GCA_013407115.1 Glycine latifolia
TTTGAGTTAATTTATGGGATTGATTTATATATTTATTTATTGGTTTATGTAGGTTCTTTTTTAACAAGTAGTGGAAGCACCTACAAGCTAATTGCTTGTGTCCTATCTTATACTTTTTTGAGTTAATTTATGGGATTGATTTATATATTTATTTATTGGTTTATGTAGGTTCTTTTTAACAAGTAGTGGAAGCACCTACAAGCTAATTGCTTGTGTCCTATCTTATACTTTTTTTTTATACGGAGTGTCCTATCTTATACTTTATAACTTAATAAAAATGAACCATTAATACACGGGAACAAATGGCAAAATAAAATAAAATAGTATATCACATAAATACAGCTTGAAATTAAGTATTTTAAAAAAAACGGCAAAGATTATAGTAGACCACCATAATAGATGGTTTAGGTGGAATTCATTGTTGATCATAAATAATAAATATCAAATTGATCTCATGTTCATAATGTTACAATGCACTTTCTTGTTAGTGATAATCCAATAAGTGAATTTGAGTTTATTGGAGAAAATATTGAAAGATAAGAAAGATAATAACAGTTTTATGTTTGCAGCTAAGGTTGTTATAGTTGTTATCTTCTCTTGATTATTTGTAACTTTATTTCGAATTTATAGCTAGTTTGTTTATATGGTATTAGAAGAGTTTGATTCTATATCTTCTACATTTACTTTGATATAGTATGGTTGCTGCAAATTCAAGTGGTCTCATTGTGGATGATGTCCCTCTTGTTCTGTCAAAAATTTTAACTCCTGACACCGATGATGCACCTGATCCCCATATGCCTGGTCCAATCATTGATGATAGGGGGAATTCATCTCCTGCTTCTCCACATGAGTCTGTCATTGGTCCTTCCTCATCTATTGAATCAGCACCTTCAAACACCCAATACAGCCTCCTGCTTACTTGAAAGACACTGAATATTGTCTTCCTGGTACACATACACCTTCTTGCATTTCCTCCAATTCAATTTCTGTTTCAGGTACTTGTTCTCCTTATACACTTGCTAATTTTGTGACTAACTCTTGTATTTCCTCCAAGCACCAATTGTTTTTGGCAGCAATAGATGCTTCTTCTGAGCCACGATCTTGGCGTGTTGCTTTGTCTGATTCTCGATGGGTTGATGCAATGCGTAAGGAGATTCATGCTTTGGAAGATAATAATACTTGGTGTTTGGTTGATCTTCCACCTGGCAAGCGAGCATTACCATCTCAATGGGTTTTCTGTATTAAATATCATGCAGATGATTCCATTGAACGCTACAAAGCTAGGTTGGTTATTGGAGGGAATCAACAAATTGAGGGAGAGGATTTTCATGAGACATTTGCTCCAGTTGCAAAAATGGTAAGCATTCTTACTTTTCTTGTTGTGGTAGTTGCGAAATATTGGCATCTTCATCAGCTTGATGTCAATAACACCTTTCTTCATGGTGATCTTGATGAAGAGGTTTACCTGAAATTACATCCTAGATTTAGAGGGGGCTTAACATCCACGGTGCGTCATTTACAGAAGCCTTTGTATGGCCTCCGTCAATCTCCACGCAACTGGTTTGCCAAGCTTACTTATTCTCTTCTTCATTATGGTTTTGTGCAATCCAAAGCTTACTACACCTTAATCACTTTGACTCGTGACAATATTTTTCTAGCATTACTAGTATATGTTGATGATATTGTGCTTGTTGGTAATGATGATTCTGAGTGTGCTAAGGTTAAATCGTATTTGGATTTTTGTTTTAAAATTAAGGATTTGGGTGCTTTGAAGTATTTTTTAGGTATTGAGATTGCTCGAAATAATTATGGTCTGGTTCTTTCTCAACGAAAATTTTCTTTGGATATTTTAGCTGAAGCTAGTATTGATTCCTGTAAACCATTTCTCTTCCCTGCTGAGCAAAATCATCGCTTGCCTCTTAGTACGAGTCCTTATTTTGTTGATCCTGGTAGGTATTGTAGGCTTATTGGTCATTTGGTTTATCTTACTATCATTCACCCAGATTTAAGCTATGTTGTTCACACTTTGTCTCAATTTATGCAAGCACCAAAACAAGAACATTTTGAGGCTGTGCTTCGGGTTTTGCGCTATGTTAAGGCTAATCCAGGTCAAGGTTTGTTTCTTTTTGCTAATTCTGATCTTCAAGTTCATGTTTTTTGTGATTCTGATTGGGCTACTTGTCTTTTAACTCGACGTTCGATTACTGGTTATTTTATTATGTTGGGTTAGTCTCCTATCTCTTGGAAATCCAAAAAGCAGGTTACAATTTCTTGTTCATCTGTCGAGGCTGAGTACAGATCAATGAATACTACAACTGTAGAATTATTATGGCTAAAATCGTTCCTTGCTTCTCTAGGTATTGATCATACAGGACCTATGTTATTAAGTTGTGATAATTAAGCTGCTAGTCAGATTGCAACTAAACATGTTTTTCATGAACAAACAAAACACATTGAGTTGGATTGTCATTTTATTCGGTAGCACATTCAATCTCATATTATTGCCACTCGTTTTGTTCGTAGTAATTCTTAGCTCACTGACATGTTTACAAAGGCACTAGGTCGTGTAGCTTTTCTGGCTAATCTAGGCAAGTTAGGCATTTCAAATCTTCATGCTCCAACCTTAGGGGGAGTATTGGAGAAAATATTGAAAGATAATAACAGTTTTCTTTTTACAGCTAAGGTTGTTATGGGTTGTTATCTTTTGTTGATTATTTGTAGCTTTATTTCGAATTTATAGCTAGGTTTTTTATATTGTATTTTCAAATTGTATATCTTTTGAATCATTGTACATCAACATGTTGGTGTAACCATTTGCCACTGCTTGCCTATTTAATGGCACAGCCTTGATCAATACAAATACACAAAAGTTATCGCAAATATCATTTCCAATAGAGTTGGAAAATGGCCTTAGACAAGGAGATCACTTGGCTCATTTTCTTTTTACTATTGTGGCCGAAGGACTTAGTGTTTTTATAGACAAATGACATAAAAGAATCTATTCAAAGGAGTTCTTTGTAGGGGATAAGAAGGTATATGTTAATTTATTGCAATATATGGATGAAATTATTTTCTTTCTTGAGATAACTTTGAATAATGTGAGAATTACTAAATGCTTGATGAGGTGTTTTGAATTGACTTCAAGGCTTAAAGTTAATTTATCTAAAAGCAATTTTGGGGCTTTCGGTGTGGAGGAGAGAGTTCTGGGTAGATATGTGGATCCCTTGAATTGTACCTAGAAGACTATCCTTGTCTTTCACTTACTTAAGGATTTCTATCGTTGCTAATCCGAGAAGAGAAGAAACTTAGAAGTTTGTGATTTCTAAATTCCCAAAGTTGTCCATGTGGAAGCATAAAACTCTTTCTTTGGCGGGTAAGGAGTGCCTCATAAACATGGTACTAACCTCTCTACCTCTTTTTTTTATGTCTTTTTCACAATGCCTAAGTGTGTTGTCAGGAAATTAAAATAAAGAGCATTTGTTGTCCTATGAGTCATGATGGATTGGGTATCAAAGACTTATCCATGTTCAATGATGCTTTTTTAGCTAAATGGATGTGGAATCTTTTCGGCCAAATAGATAGCCTTTGGAGTAAGGTTTTAATTTCAAAGTATGGTGGGTGGAGGAACCTTGTTGAGTTAGAGGAGAGAAGTATAGAATCTATTTGGTGGAGAGATTTTTGGGGGGCAATGATATTAAATGGTTTGGTAGATTGGAAGTTAGAAAAAGGGGGAAACACTTCCTTTTGGCGATGTGTGAATTAAATGAGGATGTGACATTGATTTTATTATATTTTATGGTGGTTTTTAAGAATTTATGGGAGTTAAAAACCGCTAGAATTGTTTCTCTCTTACACTTTATTACATCAGTGAATAACCTAACCCTAATTCAAATCATCAAAAAAGTCTTAGATCTCAACATATTTTGGCAACAATCCCATCTGAGAACTTTACCCAAAAACATAACATAAAAAACTATGTTAGAAAAATCTATTATCTGGATTTTAATTTTAACCTACAAATAAAACTCAAGGAGTTTCGGTATCTCCTCGTTGATTCCATGGCTAACAATCTAAGAAGCACAAACACAACTATGGAGTGGCGTGTTGAGGTGTATGTTGCGTCTTCGACACAGACATGGCTCTGACACAGCCAAGAAGTGTCCTCTTTATTTTTTATGGGCCAGACACAGATTGAACACGACGCGCGGGACATGACCCAACCAATGGACATAAACACTTTTGTTTTTTTTTTTTTTATAATTTTGAAATTGAAATAAAAATTAGTAAAAGAGAAGGCAGAATACAAAATGAACCATTGCCTTCTCAAGTCTCTTCTCCTTCAAGTTTTTGGTTTCCCTCTTTGCACGACACCGTCCTTGAGTCACCTTTTGTCGTCGTTTGAACTCAAACCAGCCTTTGTTTATCGGTGTTGTCATCAGACAATATAGACTCGCCAACGTTGCCATTCGAATTCAAACCAAACAATGTTTTCTTCATCACAACTCACAAGCTCGTCGTCAACAACCTCACACGGTCGCACCAGACAATGTCATCGTCACACCAGAACAAGGTTTGATTTTTCACTTCCTTCCCCTGTTTATGTGTGTTTCCTTTGTTTTCATAGTTGGGTTTCTTAGTTCCTTTGATTTTCTTTCCATTTTTTTGTGTGATTGGGCCATTGGGTTCTGCTTAAGTGAGTTGGGGTTTTTGATAAATTTTCATAATGAGGGTTCAAAACAAATGTTGTATTTTATTTGTAAATTTTTAGTAAATTATTTATGGTGTAAGCTTCTTTATTATTTTTTTTCTGCGAAAGAGAGAAAAGTTTTGTGTTGATATAAGCTAGTTTATACTTTATAAATTATAACTTTGCCAACTATGTGTTATACTTATATTATATATTGTAGCTACATAATTTTTAGTGTTGACACTTCATGCTAATATGTTGTAGTTAAATAATTGTAAATGTTTTGCATTATATTTATAATTTGAGACTTGTTATATTGTTGTTTTTGTTGTCACACAAGCACACACCCGACAAATTGTCATTCATTCAAGTAACATGTTTGAATGGAAGAGTGGAGATGTGTTTCATCTTTGGTAAACATTATTGCAATTTTATAAACTTTAAAATAAATGGAATAGAAAGCAAAATTAACAAGTAACCTTCCTATCATTCATTGTAATTTTTATAAATACTTTTGTGAATGTTTCATTGCATATTATTATTTCTTATTGTATATATTTGCTTTGGTTTTATTGTACAAATGAGTGGTGTGACTAATCAAGCTACAAAACAAGAGGGTGAAAGTATACCTCTATGAAAATATGTATCAAAAATAAGAAATATGTCTAGCGGAAGAAATTATGAGATCAAGTGCAACATGTGTGAACTTCTATTCAATGGATCATACCACTGAAGTAAAGGCTTAATTACCAAAAATCTCAGGAGTAGGAGTTCCAATTTTTTGTCCCAGTTTGTCTTATTTTTACTTTATTTTGTTTATAGAGCTCATGAGTATATGTTAAGTGTGAACATTTGAATAGGGAAGCTGATAAAAAGGCTAAAACACCAAAGGAGATAAGAAAAAAGGGAATTCTAAGAAATTTTTATTGAGCATGACTTGTGTTGAACCTACAACTGTTAAATCAACACCTCAAATCCTTGTAGAAGGCCATGCTCACCCAGCATGACCTGTGTTAACCTTCACGCTACAACTTATTTTAAACATTATAAATAGAAGTGTATAAGGACTTTTAGGTTATGCTTTATTTTATTTACAAATAACAAGAGCTTTTGGGAGAAGAACTACACCAGGAACAATTGGGGTATGAATTTGAAAGGATTTTTAATCTCTTTTATTTCTAATGCAATAGTTTATGTAATTTAGCTATTTTATGGCAATGGTTGGCTAAATCCCTTAGAACTCATATTGCGATGTAGCTATACCCATGCACTATAATTTCTCTTTTTAGTAAAGTTCTTTGAGGTTATCAATTGATTATATCTTTCTATTGTTTTCACTTCTATATTGGAATTGATCACTCTAATTATTAGTTAATTATGTATTTGTGATCATCTTCTCGTAATTAATTGACATGTGGAATGAAAGGATTCATAAAGCTTGTATGACCAAATTGATGGCATGAATCCCCTTTTTACAAACCTCTCTATTATTCATCCTTAACCCTAAATTAAATCCTAAATGACCAATATAAGATTGATTTAGGGGGAATAATATTCTGAGACCTTGACCATAGGCTGATAATTAAAATAAGGGGTATCAGGGGATTAATTGGTAATTGAGATTTCTTATTAAAATAGGAATTATGAGAAAAATAGTACATGCAAAATCATAATCCGAGTCACTTATCTTCATACATATCTCTTCTTGAAATTGTTGTTTGTCTTTAGTATTATTTTCTCAAACACAAACAATCCCCAACTCAAGATAAAACCCCAAAATTATTTAGTTTATGATATTTAGATTATTTGTTAACACAACTAGTCTCTAGGGTACAATATCTTGACTTTTGAGTCTATTGTTATTACTTCATAAGGTACACTTGCCCTTAGCGAGTACATATTTTACACATCACTGCCAAATCTCCTAATATCAATGGGTATGGGTATGTACCTCAAGGTTACAATAAGTTTATAACAACCTTGCTTACAAAGGAAAAAAGAAGCCATGTGGAGAACCTATTGTAGCCAATAAAAAATTCATTGAGTCAGAAATGAGTGAGCATTATTAGTGATTAGTGGAGTGATCCTCAAAGAAGACCTCTTATCAATTTATGGTTGTCACTGAGAGTGGACCAATGTTTTTAAGGGCATTAGATTACTCAAGTGAGGTAAAAGGCAAGGATTTCATTGGTAAACACTTGAGATATTCCATTAACTTACTATGGAGGTTGGGCCATCAAATGTGATGCAAATTGTGATTGATAATATAATTGTATGTAAGGTAGTAGGTTTTCTCACAGAAGCAGAGTTTTCTTCCATCTATTGGACTCCTTGTGTTGTGCACAACTTGAACCTTGCATTGAAAAATATATGTTTAGCCAAGAACACCAAAAGAAACAATGTTTCTTACCAACAATGTTCATGGATCACACAAATTGGGAAAAATGTTGGTTATATTTAAAACATTATCATGAGGAACTCTTTGAGATTATAAATGTTTAACAACTTCAAATAATTGAAGTTGTTTTTTGTTGTTCAGATTAGATTTGGTTCTACCATAGTAATGCTTAAGAGGTTTAAAAGTTTTAAAAAAGGACTGAAAGAGATGGTTATTAGTGATCATTGGTATTCTTACAAGGAGGATGAAGTTGACAAGGCTTTATTTGTGAAAGAAACTTTGTTGAGTAATATTGGTGGGATAAGGTTGATTAAAGACTTGTTTTCACTACTTTTATCTATAATGTTCTTAGAAAAACAAATACGAATGTGACTTCTCTTCACTTGGTATATGAAATGTGGGATTCAATGATTGACAAAGTAAGAAAGGCCATATACCGACATGAAAGAAAGAGAGAAATTAAAGAATCAACCTTTTATGAGGTAGTGCACTCAATATTAATTAATCTTTGGACTAAGAGTAACACACATCTTCATCGTCTAGCTCATTCTTTAAATCCAAGGTAATACATTATATCCTTAAATATAATTTATAATTTCCAAAGTCTATTTTCTTGCATACATTTCTATAGTAGGTTATACTAATTTATTATTATATTTTTAATATTGTAGATATTATAGTCAAGAATGGCTAAGTGAAGATTCACATAGACTTCCTCCACATCAAGATGTGGATTTTATTCTTGAAAGAAAGAAATGCTTTAAAAGGTACTTTGTTGATGTGGATGTAATGAGACACATGAATGTGTAGTTTGCAAAAAAAAAAATTGATAGAAGAGAAGACTTTGATGATATTGACTCTTTAAGGGATAAAGGTATTTTGGACGCAAAATTTGGTGGCTAATTGATGGTTCTGATACACTAATACTTCAAAAGATTGCCCTTAAGCTACTCTGGCAACCATGCTCATCTTCATGTTGTGAAAGAAATTGGAGCACATACTCTTTTGTACGTTCTTTGAAAAGAAGTAAGATGACACCTTAAAGAGTAGATAATCTAGTATTTGTTCATAATAAACTTTGTCTTTCAAGAGAGGGAGTTGGGGAATTTTATTGCATATAATACATAGTGAATAAATAAAAAGAGAGGGGGTTGGGGAATTTGATTAAGTAAATTGAATTTCTTCAATTAACTTGTAAAAAAAGAATGAAATGGAGTTTTTTTAAACATCATAAAAAGTAATCGTTTAAATGAATAAAAAAAGATTAGAATTATTAAGAACTCACCTGGGATCCACTCGAATTCGTCAAAGAAAGAGTGGATCCTAGGTGAGCTTTTACGCTTTCATTTTAAAAAAAACAATTCTAATACGATTACTACAAAGATGAGCCCAATCCGAAATATGAACCATAAGAGTAATACTAGTTACAATACCTATTATCCAAAGAGGAATCCTTCCAGTAATATAAGCCATTTATCCAACTTTCGTCCACATTTAATCAAGTAGTCAGTCATGCTAAAGGCATAAATAGTCATAGATAATTATGAAATGATATCCTTCCGAATGAGATAAAAGAATTACTTATATGTATATATATATATATATATATATATTATTTACTATTCCTATTTCTTCTATTAATTGAAGAAATAATTTGAAAATAAAACAGCAAGTACAAAAATGAGTAATAACCCCCAGTAGAGACTGGTACGATTCAATTCAACATTTTGTTCATTTGGGTTTGATTGTGTCATAACTCTATAACTCAAATTAGGTTTATCATTGGATGAGCTGTATAATGAATGTATAGTCATTATATGAAGAATAAAATAATAGAAATATTCAATTTTGAATATTCAATGCCAAAGTCATTGAATGGGTAAGTCGCCAATTCTTAAAATGGACTATTTAATGTACTTTATCTGCTTGTTGGGTTACAGATGAGTATTTTACTAGAGGTTTTGATTGTATCAAATCTACCCCTGTGTGATACTGGTTGAAACATATACTCCTTGGGGAGGAAGCAGGGCAAACGATTTCAAAATAGATTACCCATTCATTCCATAGAGAAAATCACCAAGATTTTGTGATTTGCTATCGAACTTATTCCAATTCAATAAGAGATCTCAATATTATGCCTTGAAGAGGACTCGAATCTCCACACTCTTTAGCATGGGATTTTGAGTCTCGTGTGTCAACCATTTAACCACCAAGGCATCTTGAAAGTGAATCATATTCCATGAATATGATATCTATCTAGTGTGATGTATGGAATATATGACAAAGGTAGAGTGTTAGAGTATTTTTATTGATTGGTCATGCATATAGGCCCGAGTTGGACATCTAATTGGTTCGATTTGAATTATCCAGAGGATATATTATCTATCTATATCTATATAGATAGATATTCTATAAAAAATGGACTAATTAAACCTATTTCTCGATTCAATAGAAGCCCAAAGAGGTGAATTTAATAAGGTCCTAAATAATGAGAGATATGTAAAAAACAAGTTTGATTACGCTTATTCCCAATCCTAAATAGAATGGAACAACACAGGGATCTATATGTAAACATAGTATCTATTTAGTTACGCTATTTAAACCACCAAAGAAAAGAACTGGTACAAATAAGGAAAAAATGAATAGGTTTAAATAAGAAGCAACATAGCATAAACCAAATTTGATACTTGAGTATTCAGTTTGATAACCCACTACTAGTTCTTCTTTGACTTCCGGTAAATCAAAAGGTAATCTCATAAAGGTCTATATGAGATCCTAATAACGTCATGGCATGCTCAATTATCTATTAACCTAGCTATGTTAGGTTCTTTGACCATTGTTGTAGCTCACTATATGGCATAGCCTTAAAGTTAAGGGCGAGGTTCAAACAAAGAAAGGCTTATGGTGGAAATTCTAGGGTTTTTTACTCCCCAATTATAATACTAAATTCAAAAAAAAAAAAAGTAATGAGTATAATATTTCACTCAAACAATGTACTGATATATGTTGTGAAACAAATTGGAGCACATACTCTTTTGTACATTCATTGAAAAGAAATAAGATGGCACCTTAAAGAGTAGATAATCTAGTATTTGTTCATAGTAATCTTTGTCTCCTTTCAAGAAATTATCCATAATACAATCAAGGGGAAACTAAAATGTAATTCTTGAGGTTACTCAATTATCGCTTGATGAACTAGAGTTAGAAGTTATGTTTTTCAATGATGATGAACAAGAAGGATGACTTAGATTTTGTTTTTTTTACAATGATGGTTCTCATAGTATTTATTTTTTTGTGAGACTTATTATCAAATTATAATGCTTAAGTTGGTTTAAGATGAATATATATATATATATATATATA
>CM023949.1:9852935-9925001 GCA_013407115.1 Glycine latifolia
TGTGTGTGTGTGTGTGTGTGTGTGTGTGTGTGTGTGTGTGTGTGTGTGTATCTGCTGATAGACAAGAGTTTTACTGTTCTCATCTCATTGGGACACTTTATCCATGGCCCAAGTTTGGGGGAAATTAATGTCTTCCCGCTTGATGACTTTTGGAATAACAATATATGGCTAGATTTGGTTTATTTTTTACTTATCTTAACTATTATCCAGACATGAACTTGTTTTCTTTTGTTTTACCTCCTTTATAAATGATTTATGATCTTTTGTCTTAATTGGTTAGCATGATAAGCTAAGAAAGTTCTGATCTGGTGTTGTTGGGGTAGTAAGTCCCAATGAGATGAGGGCAATAAAACCTACAAATTATTGGAACGCAAGATCTGAAACTTAACTCAGATCTATCTCTATGTTTTTATAGAACCAAAGGATGACAATGATATCAGGGGACTGTTTTATGAAATTTCCTTCATGTCTCTCTTTCGCACTTTCTCCTCTCGCGTTTCTTTCAAATCTTCACAACCTTCATCTTCCTCTTTCAATCCTTCTCAAGCTGAAAATGCTTTATTCAAATAAAACCCAAATATTTTCAAAGAAGAACTTTCTTTTGAAGATATTAATCAAGATCTGGATGATTGGAAGATTCCCAAGATTCCAGAAAATGAACTTTATAAACCAGATGGAAAATATTTTCAAAAATCTGATTTTATAATCCAAACTGTTGAAACAAATATTTGTCTTAAATCTGATTTTGATGAAATCAAACTTCTTTCAAATAGTTCTTTAAAACTTCATAAACATGAATACAACTTTTTACATATTGGATGTGTCCAAGTAGCTGCTAAACCTTTAGGTATAGAAGGATTAAACACCTCAATTCTTTTATGCTTAAGAGACTCTTGTCATAATCAGTTTACAGACTCCATTCTAGGCCCTGTAGAAACCAACCTTAATAATGAACCAATCTATTTTAACTGTTATCCTGATAGGATTGTCAGCCTAGAGGATGTAAACATTTTGGATGTCCTGACCTTAGATGTCCAACTTTATGGATTAGATATGAAGGCTGGATCTATTCCAGTATCATTTATAGAATTCAATACAAGGTAATGAACTTGTGCATGTCTAGGGTTCTTAAGCCTAGGAAAACCGAAGAAACTGCTTTGTTTCTCACAGATACAACCAAAGCCAAGGTTGTTATTCCAAAATTCATCAAGTGGGAAGACATTAATTTCCCTCAAACTTGGGCCATGGATAAGGTAGTTCCGACCAAACCTCAAAGTGTAACGCCCCGTACGCGCCCGGTTTGTTAACATTCCATTATATCCATTTACGCAGCAAATATCAATTTAAACAGTTTGATTTGGAAGCAAAATAAAATATGACGTCATTATAACATCAGTTGTACATTATACATGGTGAAGTATCAAAATATATATCCTCTGTACACAAATGTACATATAATCCCCTCAGGGTACAAAACCTCAAAACAATAGGCATAACTAACAAAAGAATGGAGCCAACATGCTCTCATCAACTATGCCTAGGGTTTATATACAATCTATCCCTGCATGGGTCTCTTGCCCTGGGATCTTTCAGCTTCTCCCTGCGTCTCACCTGCAAACATAATCCCCATACACGGGGTGAGATAAAAATCTCAGTAAACTCAGGGTCCTTGGAGGTCTTTCCTCCCCCTGGTTCACTAACATGCATAATATATCACAATCAACATTTCATAAGCTAGCCCTCATAGCTCTCAAACCATATCATTAAACAGATACAATATATATATATATAACTTAAGGGATAATCACCCCTACTCAGCCATCACGGCCTTCATTAGCTCACAGCACATCATATAGATATCCCTATTCGGATACAGCAACATATATATGGAGATATAGATATAGATATATCATATTCCTTGAGAACGTTCATCTGCAGTCAGGTACATTCTCTAAGGATTTAATCACACATATATCTATATTATACTTCCTGAGAAAAGCTCATCTGCAATCAGGTACTTATCTCAGAACACCCTCGGACAGATATGGCACTTCCAAGAGATGCTCATCTGCAATCAGGTGCATACTCTCAGGTTTTATCACATACTACTTATTGACCACTTAGAGTTGTTCCATATCAAATCCATTCTACTGGCCAGAGAATTCTCTACAATCATAAGATACTATCACAGCATATACCTCATAGAGGTTCTCACTAACACAGTACACTATCCTAATGTATATCTCATTCATCATCATCTCAATCGCCCACAATATATCATTTACTCAGATGTCTACACATATATGCATCATATACATGCCTCAATCACAATCAGTAAGATTCAATTTCAATATTCATGCAACATGTTATTCAGTAACCAATACTCCCTCGGAGTATGGTGGAACACAAAGGAAGGAACCACTCCCAAGAACAAGGAGCTTACCTGCTCTCAGCACTGTACCGGCTCTCCCGGATCCGTGGTCACCACCACCAGTGATGTCAGAATCACGCCCTACACAAGAGCATGTAAACATCAATACGGTCCTCAACCGTTAGAACGACAAGACAAGGCTAATCAAGGCACTAGAGTCCCTACAAGACTCTGTATGAGCCAATTCAAAGGATTCACTGGCCTTAACCAGGCCAAATATTCATACTGGTCAAGTTTATCAGAATGGCTATTTCAACACATTTTCACCGTTTATTTAGCCTCCTGAACATCTTTTGTAAAGGTACCTAGGCTCAAACTCATCATTATATCAACATTCTTCCTACTCATTTAGAGGTCAGAGTCAAAACTAAACTTTATCAATACTCAAGATTCAAGGCTTAACATCTATCTAAACAGCCTCCTGAGCATATATCTGTAAAGAATCCAAGCCTAGTTTCGACCCTAACTCATTCATTTATCCAAAAGTTCATCAGAACTCATCCAGAATCATTTCCACAATTCAATCGGTTAAAGATCGAGTTTCTCACCTCTAGACAGTTGAGGAAGGTCAGAGGATAGCTTTTCCAAGCTTGAACACCTCTGATAAGACTCCTTTCTTCTCAAAATCCAAACTCTGAGGATATTCCCTAGAGAACGGGATTTCTCCGATTGGTTATCTTTTTGAGAGATTGAAACTAGAATCTAGCTCATCTCGAGGTTTTAATCGATTTCCTAGTTGGGTAGGAAGTGTTTAGATGAAGTATGAAGTAGATATGAAGCTTCCTACTTCGTTAATGGCGGAAAGAGGCATGGGGAAGAAGAAGAACTCACTTTTTTTTTTTTTTTACAAAACTTGGGTTATTATACAAAGCACACCTAGTTTTGAATCTGTTAAACAATATGACTCGGGTAGGGTTGAGATCACCTTCAATAGGTCCAACTCCTTCAATATTGTTGGATGATCTTTCTCCAGAGATTCTAGATCTGAAATGTTTGGATCTGTTTTTTCTAGGAAATCCTTCTCTACTGCTCCAAGTGGAAGCAGTAGCAGAATTAAGCTTCAGGGTGTAGAAACCTCATCTTTGATTCCTCAACCCATCTATTAGCAGGAAAATAACAAAGAAGAGTTAAGATCTATCCCTTCTCCAACCTTTTCATCTATGCCCAAACTATGAAGTTATCCATGATTAGTAAAACCTGCATAGATTGTGAAGCCCTTAAGCTTGACTTCGACTTTGAGGAAATGACTCCTCAAAGAGAGTGGTTTCTTAGGAATTATAGGGATGATAGCAAAGACCAGATTAGGGAAGAGTATTATTCTTTCCTTAACCAGGTTAATACCCAAATCTTTTTCTTTGATTGGTTTAAATCTTATGCAGCCTACCATAAGATAAATTACCCTTTCATTGAACCAAACACCATTAGTGTTATCACTAAGTATGACCTTAAGGATGGCCAGATAGTTAAATCTGAGTTTCCTCCGTCAACCAAGTTTATCCTTCCCAGTATTAGGAATGAAAAGCATAATCTAATATATGCCTCACCTTTTAAGTCTAAGGATGAGTCTGAACCCATATCTTCCAAAGATATTAAGAATCTTATGGAACAATCCAACTATACCAACAAATACCTCCAAACCTTAGCAGAAAAATTAGGAGAAAGACCTAGCCTTAGTTTAGAAGCCAGTACATCTTCTTCTAAGACCATTCAGACCCCAATCTTTAAACCTTTTAGGATGATTGATAAGCTTAAGAAAGAGTTTGCCAAACTCAAAGCTTTTAACCAGCCTCCTAGTCAGTCTTCTGATGAGTTTAAAGAAAAACCTGAAGGATTAACTTCTATAATCATTCAAGAAACTTCTCAGACTTCACAATAAGCTCATTCCAGACCAACCCTCACTAGGGCAAGATCTAGGCATGAGGCCCAAAAGCACAAAGATAAGGAAATCAATGTCCTTAACCAAATTGGGTCAAAAATTGGTAATTCTGACTCTGATATGTCTATCCAGATTAATCCTATTAGAAATCAGCCAAATTGGAAGCAACCTTCTAAGCTGTATTACAATAGGGTAACCGCTCATGACCTTCTCCTAGAAGAAAATGATCATTCCAAATCCTTTAATGTCAACCACATCTATGAATGAAACATTGATGGTAAAACTGAGTACCAAATCCTCAATATTCTCCAACAGATGACCATGGTTGCAACAACCTATGACACATCCCTTAACTGTACTGAAGTAGTTATTGTAAACATTTTAGTTTTCGGTTTCACTGGACAACTAAAAGGATGGTGGGATAATTACTTGTCTGAGGAGCACAAGATTACCATCCAAAGTGCTATCAAAATGGAAAATGATGGCACAGTTCTAACCCAAGATGGTAAACCTATCCCATATTCTGTTAATCAGTAAATCTTTACCATAGTTCAACATTTCATAGGTGATTCCAGCTTAAGGAAAGATAGATCTACTGAACTCATTTCCAATCTTAGATGTAAAACTTTAGCTAACTTTAGGTGTTACAAGGATTCCTTCCTCACTAGAGTCTTTACTCATGAATATAGCCAAGAACCGTTCTGGAAAGGAAAAATTATTACTAGTCTGCCAAAATCTCTTGGGGATAAGGTTAGAGATAAGATTCGTAGCCAACACCCCAACAATGAAATTCCTTATAAGCAATTCAGTTATGGGCAACTTATTGCTTACATCTAGAAGGTAGCCTTAAAGATTTCAAGATGATAAGATCCAATATCAGCTTGCCAAAGAAAAGGCTCAAAATCGCAGAGATTTGGGAAATTTCTATGAGCAGTTTGGTCTTCCTTGTTCCAAACCTAGGAAATCCAAAAAGCATAATCATAATCCTAATAGACAAAAAAATCCAAGAAATTTGTTTATCATCGCCATAAGTCTGGAACTCCACCTAGGAAGCTTAGGAGAGAATTCCAAACCAAACCGCCTTTTGATAAGGTAAACATCCCTAAGAAACATATAGTTTGTTGGACTTGTGGCAAACCCGACCATAAAAGTCAATACTACAGGCTTAAGAAGAAACTTAGGAACCTCAACCTTGATCCTGCTGTAGAAGAACAGATAAACCAGCTTCTAGTTGAGTCTTCTACTGATGATGAGTCTGATAAGAAGTCTTCTGAAGGTCAATCATCTGATGATTTGAATCAAATTCAGGAAGATGATTTATCTTCATCTAATGAAGATTGTCCTTCCTCTTCTTAGATTAATGTCCTCACAAAAGAGCAGGATCTTCTTTTTGAGGTTATTCATTCTATTATTGATCCTCAAGAAAAGAAAAGTCTTTTGATTAAACTCAAACAATCTTTTGATGAACCATCTTTTTCATCTTCTAGATCAAACATTTTGTTAATTAATAACAAGTTTAATATAAAAGAAACTCTTAAGAAATTTGAAAAAAGTATTGTCAAAGCTATAACCATTCAGGATCTTCAGCATGAGGTTAATCAATTAAAAGCTGAAATTCTCCTTATTAAAGAACAACAAAATGTTCATCAGAAATTTGGCTGTTTTACAATCTGGCGATCAAACTGATGAGGAATAACCTGTTCAGAATAATCAACCTTCTGATAATGATTCTTCAAATGATTCAGCATCCCTCCAAATATTTTTGAATTAATTAATCAGTTAACAATTCAAAAGTTTTATATTAAAATCAAAATTATTGTTGGAACCTTTATCCTTGAAAGTGAAGCTCTATTTGATACAGAGGCAGATTCAAATTACATTCAAGAAGGATTAATCCTAACTAATTATTTTGAAAAAACTTCTGAACAGCTCAGTACTGCTAGTAGTTCTAAACTTCGGGTTAATTACAAAGTTTCAAATGCTATTATTGAAAATGAAGATTTGAAAATTAAAACTTTTTTTCTTGTAGTCAAAAATCTTTAAAATGTGGTTATTCTTAGAACACTGTTTATTAAATCCATTTTTCCAATCACAATTTCTGATAAAGGTTTTTCTACCACGTATCTGGATAAAGCCATCACTTTCAAATTTCTCAAAACTCCTATAGTAAGAGATTTGAATCCAATCTATTATAAGCAAAATCAAATTAATTATCTTAAGGAATAAATTTCTTATAAGAAAATTGATGATTTGCTTAATCAACCTATCATTCATAATAAAATCAAATCTTTGGTAAATCAAATTCAAAACTCTATTTGTGCTGATCTTCCTAATGCTTGATGGTAATGAAAGCAGCACATTGTTGATATTCCTTATGAAAAGGATTTTAATGAACGTCAAGTCCTCACCAAGGCTCAACCTATCTAGATGAGCCATGAACTCCTTGTTCATTGCCAGAAGGAAATTCAGGATTTTCTGCAAAAGGGATTAATCAGGAAGAGCAAGAGCCCTTGGTCTTGTTCTGCGTTTTATGTCAATAAACAAGCTAAAATTGAGCGTGTCACTCCTTGCTTAGTTATCAATTATAAACCTCTTAATCAAGCCCTTCAATGGATTCATTATCCGATTACAAATAAGAATGATATTTTTAATCATCTTTTTTCTGCTAAAAATTTTCTAAATTTGATATGAAATTTGGATTTTGGCAAATTCAAATCAAGGATAGTGATTGCTATAAAATAACTTTCACTGTCCCTTTTGGGCAGTATGAATGGAGAATTGTGCCTTTTTGATTTCAAAATTGAATTTCTCAAAGGTACCTTAAACTATTTTCCTGATTATCTTACTCGTGAATATTTACATGGGAGAAATTAGTGAAAGCCAAATGTCGGATTCAGTCAAATCTTCCTCCTCACGAGAAAAAGGGAGAGGCAGAAGCAATAAACCCAGACTAGTTGTTGTTGGTCTAATCACCCATATAGGGTCAGGATCTTCATCCAAACAGGAAGGAGACTCTAAAGTTAAATTTGGGTCATTAACCCAATCTAGGTCATCTACCATGTCCCTCAAACACAATCAGGATCATCTTCTTAAGATCCTCAATTTCTTACTGAGTCTTTCACTCAGAAAACAAAACCTCAATCACAAACAAAGGCTGACTATGACATGCCTATCCAAACTCTTTTGGCCCTTCAAGAGCAGGGACTTTCCCATCTTCCAAAAGGCCTCACATCTAAATCAAGGCTAACATTGCTTCTGAAGAAGAAGAAGACAATAAAAGTGTTACAATCATGATTAAAAATTTGAAAGATACCCCTCTAATCCTCCAGAAACCTAAAGGCAAAGATATAGTTCATCAGCCTGAACCAATAGCAATCCAAAAGCCTAAATCTCAAACACAATACATCCCTAAAAACAAATTCGAGGATGTCATTCAAATGGAACTTGAATTTTGGGATCCCAAACCAAATAGAATTCCCTAAAAGATTTTCCTAAATGATTTTCAGGGAAACCAATTCCATTACAAACCTATTTCAAACAGAAAAATGAAACATTTTTATGAATTTATTTTGGTTGGTACTAATTTAGTCTAGATTAAACATCATAAAAATAAAAATTCAGATCAAATTGCTTATTCAAATATGCAAATCCTTAAGGTTTTAACACCTAGAGAATTTGGAAAATTGAATAAATTCAAAAAAAAATCTCAAAACTATGATCCCACAGGCTTTTCATACTAGGATTATCAAACTGCCTAACATAATGTTTCTTATTTTCAAAATAAAGAATTTATGCACTCCTGGCTGATCTATTTTAAACAAAATGTTCATTACAAATTTCCTCAATGGTTCATTCAGTGGTGGAATTATTTTGGACCAATCCTTGAGATTCTTCCTTCTGAGGTTGTATCAGGCTTAACCACTTTTACTAAAAAGTTTGAGCTTACTGATGATCCCTTTCTAGTGGATTTACACTTCTTTAGTAAATTGTCTTTCGCTTGGATCTTCCAGTGGCGGTATGTTTATGGTAATGTCTCCATCAAAGGACAATTACCCATGCTCAGAAGACAAGCCCTTGTCAAATGATGGTCTTAATTTGATCACTCCAGGGCTTATCCTGACCAAGTAGGGCTTTGGTTCAAAAATCATCCAAAACTAACCAAAGCAGCAGATCCAAAAACTTGCAAATTTCTCAATCAAAGATCCGTAGCTTTAGCGACATTAGTAGCATCTACTTCAAAGAAGAAGTTTGGTGAGAAAATGAAGATGATCTTTAATCTTATGAAGAAGGAAAATGAAGATGTCTGTTCTTCATCAAAAACGCTTGTTGAGGAACCTGTTGAAGCCTCCTCCCAATCATTAGATGATTTTTATCAAAATGAAGACGATTATTTAGGGATAGACCTGGCTGAAGCATGATGTCATCATTGCATCATCATTTCCTGTGGCAGTTTACTGTTCAGTACTGTTCATTGTAGCAGTAGGTTTTCTAGTTTTGATTATCGGAACTATAGAAATAGGAAAATTTATGTCTTTAAAAGGGCCGTGTCCCTCATTCTTTTTGATTTAGAAAGTTTTTCCTTAGGTATACCTCTGAGTTTCAATCTTTTGTAATCTTTCTTTTTGAGAAATAAAATTCAATTTTCTCATTTGCATGTTTTTGCATATTCTGTAACTGAAGTCTTCTCTTCCCATCCACTCCTTCTCATCTCGACGGCTTGCCATGCTTGAGAGTCTTACTTTAATTTTATGTTTTAAATTTATATTATTTTATTATATTTGGTTCATAGCCATGTGAATTTCGGATTTTATTTCTGCTTTCCATTGATGCTTTGTTTGTCTTAGTCTCCTCCCCTAGCTCCGCTCTCACCTCGTATGGTATCAGAGCCCGATGGGGAAGTACGAATATATGGCTATATATATATATATATATATATATATATATCATGTCCCTATGTCCTATGATTTTTAATAATTTTGTTCCCAAAGACACAACCATAACCTTGATGGCTTGATGTTTGTATATTTGGAGTATCCCTTATTGGCTTTTGCTTTTAATTTCTATTTGTTTTATGTTCAAGAACAAGTTTATTTTCCATTTGGTTTGACTTTTCATTTTTTTATGGTCCGAGAAATTTAGTAAATGAGAACATTGTTCTTTCAAGATAAATAAATTTGTGGTAGTTTTTAGTTGCCAAATTATTTATCTAAGCAATTTCTGTTAATTTATAATTGTTAGAAAATTTCAATAAAATTTTCATCACATCATCATTTAATGACACATATAGATGACATGGACTAATTGAAACCTTAAATGGAATAAAAGTTGATGGACATTCACTGGTCAAATTTTTGTTTAGAAACTAAAATCTGAATTTGAAAAAATTAAGGAATTAAAAAATTAATTTGTCCAAGTAAATAAAATAAAATATCAGAAGTGACATTTAACCTATATAGAAAAAGACAACATAATGAAAAATGCTAGCGATACTCTTTTTTGTAACATCCTCAAAATTATATCTTGAGTTTATAATTATGATTGACTTATGGAAGTGTGATGATAGTTGGATACAAAAACAATAGTATAGAATCTATTTGAACATAAGCTGCCCAAAACTGTCCATTTCTGCCACTCGAATTGAGAAATTTATTTCTCTCTCAATTCTTATCCAAATTAGGAGTATGATATATGAAATTAAAGATCTAAATGTCTACTATAACATATAAAAAATTCAGATAAATACAGTTTGTATATTGCTTGCAGTAATTAAAACATTAAGAAATGTCAGTGTGAAATTTCTTATCTTGCTGGCAGTTTTGAAATCTAAATTAAAAATGTTATAGCTAGAGTTTTACAACTCCAAATAAGGCATGTGATATCTTGTTAGAAAGCTTAGGAAGTATAGTTTAACATACTAAAAGATGAGAATTTATGGGCTAGTAGATTGGTACAGAATCAAGAATGAGCGAACCCTATCTGGTTAAGTGTTTCTAGCTCTTTGGACCTTTTGGATTGGGCACAACTTGTAACTATTGGATTTTAGCCCAAGGAAATAAAATCCTCAGCCCCAATAGGAGGGAAAATCAGAGGTTTCATAAATCCAAGACCAATCCACGTGCATATTATTCTTCAATAAGACAAAGAATGCACTTAATCAACAAGCCAAAGGCACAGATTGAAAATATAGGTTGCTGTAAAATATTTTTACTGAAGTGAAAAGATTTAATTAAGGCTTTTTGTGTGCATGTGGAACAATTTAAACCAAGCAACTGCATTCCCTTGCTCAGCCAAGATCCACGTAGAAGCCAGTTGTCCCAAAATCCCATTATTAAAAGAATCTTGACCAAAAGAATCAAAGTCAAGATAAGGCTTAAGGTTAAATATCTTCCAAGGTAATGATGATTTAGTTAAATTCTAACTAAACTAAATCTTAATTCAGTTATAACCCAATTAAATCACTTAAAACCCAATTGATTAAAGTAGTATAAATAGCCTTTCCATTCAAAGAATTTTGCACGTAAGTTTCAGCTCCAAAACCTATTATACTACCACTTGCTCCTTGCACCAAGCTTTATATTTTCTACCACCTTTGCTTGTTTTAAACGTGCCATCCTTATACCACCTCACCTATCAGCCATTTTATTTTTCAAGACATCATTTTTAGAGTATTTTCCAAGGAAGACAGCTCTTACTTCATTCCTCTTCAAGAATCAAGCTCACTTGAGGTAGGTTAGGCTTCAATCTCTAGTTAAGCATTTGTTTGGATTAACTTATATGCTTAATTGGGTAAGATTTATGATTATTAATTAGGTTGGAAATTCATGTTATTTGAAGGTTATTTATGATGTGAAAACGTTGATTTTAACTATAGAATAGGTGATGATTTATAGATTGAAATATTAGTGATATTGGGAATCACATTTGATGATTTTTAGAAGTAGAGGTTGAATGGTATGTAGACAAATGGTTCAAATGCTTGAATGATTAAATTTGAGGATGAAGTAGTAAGGTGGTAAGTGACGACTTTCCTATTTGTGAAAATATCAAAGCTAGGCTACAACTATCCCGGCCATCTAGGCTACAACCAACCCGACCATTCAGGCTACAACCATCCCGGCTACAAACATCCCTTCTACACCATCCCAATTTTTTTTCCTGCCACTCCAGATAGCCCTCTATCATTAAGTGAAAAGAGATTAAGATGCATGCTAGGTTATGATCTTTTCTTGTGAAGGTTTAAAGGAATTAGAAATTATTTTAAAGATATATTGTGGTTTATTAGTTAGAATACTAACATGATTTGTCTGTAGCTTGAGGATAATCAATTTTCATGCCTAAGTTGGTATGATTTTGCTTGAATAAGGTATGGTGGTTTAACCATACTTATGGTACGTATGATATTATGATAACAATATTTTTTCATAAGGTGGTATGTATTTTGCTTATGGATTTTATTATTAATGGATCTTGATTGACGATGTGTTGATTTATGTTTCCAAGTCCAGTACGACATTTAGGAGACATAATCTGAGACTACATACAGTACGATATGTAGTGACCAGGTGCAGATACATGGAATAAATCATGCATGTTTGCGTAAGACAATCGCAGCGTCTACATCTAGTACGAGGTGTAGCTACATATCGTACGATATGTAGAGGCCATGTACACCCTGGGAAAATTCATTTCATGCATTCATATAGCTTGCATAATTATTTTATGATGATTTACTTGCGTACTAATGTGTTTGGTGATTTAGTTTTGCCTACTAAGAAATTTTATTTCTCACTAGAGTTGTTCCATGTTTTATTTCTAGATGGCCTCAATCATCATATTCCTTGATGCACTAGATCTGGGGTGGTACATTGATGAGGAGAGAAACTGTTATGTTGTAACCATGCACCCAGTTATACGTGCATATATTTATTTTGGCACTCATTTTCCAGTTTCTGTACTTAACGGACTGTTTAATCCTAATGACCCATTCTTACATTTCACTCCTGCCTATCCAAACTCAACCATGGAACCAATTAACTTAGTCAGCAAAGAAGATAGTATTAGAGAGAACTTCTGAAATGAAGACATGGTTTGTAGGTTTTGTACATAAATAATAATCCTAACTAGTGTGACTGAGGTATTTTCTAGTAGCTAAGGTCTATGGTGTATTAAACGTGAAGTAACCCAAAAGAAATGATCTATGTAAAAATGAACTGTGACTACTTAAATATATATCAATTTAACAACTTCTATAACTTCTATAATTTATACGTTTTATACTAGGATCTGTTTAGTAAAAATAAAATAGTAATTATCTAACGATTCTTAAAGATTTAACCCAAATAAAAATATAATATCTAGAATAATTTTAGGTCGTTACATTTTTTATAAAAAAGATCCTTGTTATTTATTTATCTCTCTATTTCTCCCATAATGCCTTCACCGTTAGGGGTGGAAACAGGCCATACCAGACATGGTTAGGCCTGACCTTAACTTGATTTAAAAACATAAAGTCTGGTCTAACCTATTTACCTATTATAGGTTTTTTTTAGGTTTGACCTGATCTATTTAAAAGTTTGGCTTGACCTACGAACCCATTATAAAGTCTGTCATAAATATTAATATAGAGATTTGGAAATTTAAAACCAAATTTATTCTAATCTTTCTTACTATTCCTTATTTACTTATTTTTCTTTTTATCATCTTTCTTTACTTTTTTTTTCTTTTTCTATTATCTTCCTTTCCTTTTTCTTTCAATTATCTTTCTTTCCCTTTTTTCTTTCTTTCTTCCGTTCCATATTTTTTTTTTCCTGTTTTAATATTTTTCTTTCCTTTTTTCCTTTTTCTATTATCTTCCTTTGTCTTTTTTTTAGTTTTCTTTTTTTGTTTTAATATTTTTCTTTCCATTTCATCATTTCCCTTTTTTTAAATAATTATTTTTTCTTTCATTTTCGTTTTTTAATTATTTTTTTAAAAAAACATATTTTTGTTTTCCATTTTTTAGAAATTGATAATATATATATATATATATATATGTATATATATATATACATATATATATATATATATATATGTATATATATATGTATATATATATTGATACCACTAATCAGCAGAAATTACGTAGGTTATTGCGGAAATTTAGCCTAAATGAAGGTGTTGATGCTATGGGAAGATTATAATAAATTTGTCTGATATTATGAAGTCTTATAAAAGAGTTAATGCTATAATCAAAGTCGGTAGTATATAAAACGATATGATTTTCAAATTCATAAGCAATTATAACATGTATAAAATTAGGTAGATATAGTAAACTGAAACTAACATTTATCATAATAGACAAAAGCTTATATACTTACTTAAATAGTCTGATATTGAAGCAAGTAGGATGATAGTACTAAGTAGCAACAATCTGGAAATAAACGAGAGAATGGTTGCAAGCTCAAAATACAGAAAAAGTTTTTGTTATTCAAAATGCGGATATCTTATATCAGTAGAGATAACCTATTTATAATACATAAACCCAGCTTCGGATCTCAAATCCGGATTCTAATATTTTACATAAACAATAAAAGCATAAAGCACACTTATCTTAATAGAAACACCAACTAAAAGTACAAGGCACGTAAACTAAAATTCAAAATATCTACAGAAAATCTTGTCTTGTCAACAGAGTACTTATGTCTTCTGCCGACACTCCTTATTGGATATTGCTGAGAGTTCTTATCTTCAGGATCTTATCTTCTTCTGTGTGGTTTCTGCTGCTTTACTCGGAAAATTCCTCTTTAGTAAAATAATCTAACATATCATGATTTTTCTGGTACGGATTTGTGCTAGAACTGCTTCCTTCATCCTTTATTAATTTTTGTCTGCAACCCTGTATTGATCTCATCCGCTGTAATCTTTCTTCAAACTCTTCTTGTGAGGAGGCTGTTGATAATTCTGCCATTATTTGCCTTTTTTGTGCCAAAAATAGAGCTTCTTTATCTGCGTCTATATCCACTTGCGATCTTGGAACCTTATTCATATGTGCCCACTGAATAATTTTTTCTTTATTAATGATTCTAACATCGAATTTCTTCCACCATTTAATTTTTATTTGTCTGGAAAGAAAATACAAATCGGTCTCATTATCTGCTCTTGAGTATGTATATGTCCAACTGGCTATCCACGTTATTCCTTGAGAAGCTATGAAGGATAAAAACTTATAACCATCTACAAACGAAGTATTGTCTTTAAAAAATTGATATAACTCCTCCACCTCCGGAGGGAAGATCTCTCTCATCGGGCCAAAGTTATAAAACCATCTAATGAACCATTTTGGGAATTTTAAAGATATTCCTTTTTTGAACCATAGAAACTAGGAATGCTTATCAGGTTTAAGATATAACATATTATTCCAGGCGGTCATATAATCATAATAATTATACTCTTGAGGGACGAAAGTTCTGGAAAATTTTTGGGCTTGTGCAGTGGCTGTCCCCAATCTATATCAGATAATACTTTAACAATCTTTATTTTAGAGAACTGAATTATGCCATCTTTGTCTTCATTATGTACCAGATCTATGGAGTCTGTATCAATTAGGATAAATTCATAAAATAATCGGGCTTTTCGAGTATCAGGACAAGGGTATGATATATCAGTAGGGAATATTTTATTGGCAAGGTCGACTGGTAATAGCTTAAGCCAATGTTTTTCGGCTATGATTATTGGAAGGGTATTTTCTTTTTTAATGTATTCTGGGTCAGTATCTGTATGGGTTTGGAAAGTCTGAGTAGTATTAGCTTTTGATGAAGAGGCTGTATTATAGTCTCTTGGGCCAACTAAGGTATTAAGATATTGGAGGGGAGTGTATTTGGGTTTTTGGGTTGCTATTGTACCTCTAAATGACTGTGATAAAATATTGGGACGAATATTGAGATTTGTTAATAATCTTGATGTACCAACTGTCTTCTGTATTGTCAATTGTTGAGAATCATCTTTATTCGTTCCCAGTAGGGGTCCATATTGATCTTTGGACTTAGATTTACTCATTCTGAACCTTGTAGAAACTCTCTGGTTAAAAAATCTGGTAAAAAATTCTTTTTTCCTTTAATATGCTCTATATCAAAATCAAAACAAGATAATAAAGATTGCCATCTAGCGAAAATATGTTTTGAAATAAGATTTTTAACATACTTTTGTAAAATTGAAGGTGCCGCTTTACAATCTGTTCTAATCAAAAACTTTTTATTAAACAAATCATCTTGAAATTTTTGTAGACATAAAACTATTGAAAGTATTTCTTTTTTAACAGTAAAATATTTCTTTTGGGATGGATGCCAAATACCTGAATGATATCTGACGACCTGTTCTTTTGATTCTAGAGTGACTTTTTGTTTTAATATACCACCATATCCTATATCTGAAGCATCAGTTTCTACAATTAAGAAGGCTAAGGGATCTGGTATTCCTAGACACGGTAGTTTCTTAGTAATTTGCTTAATCTTTCTGACTGCCTTAGTCATTTCTTCAGACCATTCTGGGGGAGTTTTCCTAAGTCTTTCATATAATGGGGCACACTCTATTCTTATATTTGGTATAAAATCTGCAATGTAATTTATACATCCTAGAAATCTTTGTAACTGTTTTTTATCCTTAACTTCATCTGGAAATTTATTTGTAAATTCTATAGATCTTTGTATAGGAATAATGGTTCCTTGATATATTTCAAATCCTAAAAATCTTATCTTGGTTTCAAATATTTTTATCTTTCTTTCTGAAACTACTAAACCATTTTCTTTTATTATTTCTATAAACTTTTCTAAATGTTCTATATGTTGAGTAATATTTTTAGAAAAAACCAATATATCATATAGATAAACTATTGTAAAATCTGAATAGTTATAAAATATATCATTCATTATATTTTGATATTCGCTGGGTGCGTTTTTTAATCCTTGAGGCATTACATTCCATTCATAATTTCCAAAAGGTACTACAAAAGCGGTTTTATACTTATCTTCCTCCCTGATCGAAATTTGATAATAGCCAGATTTCATATCAAATTTGGAAAATATGGAAGAATTATTTAATCGTTTTATTAAATCAGGTTTATTAGGTAAAGGATACCGAATCCATTTTAATACTTTATTAAGAGGTTTATAATTAATAACTAATCTAGGAGCACCTATTTCTACTTCTGAGGCTTTCATAACATAAAAGCCTGAGCAACTCCAAGGACTTTTAGAGGCTCTTATTAATCATTTGTCTAAATATTCATGAATTTCTTTTTTACAATATTCTAAGTATTGCTGATTCATTTGTATAGGTCTTGCTTTAGTACTAATATCTTTTTCATTAAAATTATCAATGTATGGTAAACTGATTTCATATTTCTTCCTATGCCAAAAAGCTATAGGATTTGTCTCACAAATTTCTTTTTTAATTTTATTTTCGATGTTTAATTTTTTATCTTGAATAGATTTATTAGACAGTTGTTCTTCTATTCTTCTATAATGTATTTCTTTTTGCAAAGAGTTAATATGTTTAGTTTTATTTTTTTATAAGACTAACTGATGAACTTTTAACTATATTTAATTCTCTTGTTTTAGGAGGATTTATAAATTCAAACATTATTGTTCTTCCTATTACTTCAGTTGTCAATCCTTTTTCAGTTACTTGAAAAGGATATAATAATGCTAAGAAAGGGGTTCCTAAAATAACTTCATGATGCATATTTTTTACTAATTTGTATGAGGTATTATAACATATTCCATTTTTACATATCTTTGTATATGATAATTTATATTTAATATTCATCTTACTTCCATTAGCACTAGATATATTTTCTACATATTTTTCATAATACTTAGTAGGTATTAAGCCTATATAAAAATATGGTAAAAAATTCTTTTCTCCTTTAATATGCTCTATATCAAAATCAAAACAAGATAATAAAGATTGCCATCTAGCGAAAATATGTTTTAAAATTAGATTTTTAACATTCTTTTGTAAAATTGAAGGTGCTGCTTTATAATTTGTTCTAATAAAAAACTTTTTATTAAACAAATTTTTCAAAAACCCTTAGTCTGGCCTTTATAATAAAGAATACATATCAGACCTTAAACAGATCATGCCAAAGGCCCCTGATAGACGGTTTGACTCATTTCCATCTCTAGTTACCATCTATTTGACAGAAATATTAAATTATTTTATTTTTTAAGAATTTAATTCAAACTAAATTAAATCTTCTAAAAATTTAAAAACCACTAAAGTATTTAAAATAATTTGAATACTAAATTAATAATTAAATTTATAAAATAATTTGAAAACTAAATTAAATATTAATCTATAATATTGTTAGAATGTTAGAGGACCGACTTATTTCATTTTTTATTTATTTGTTTGAAATAAAGTTGTGCCACGTGGGAGGTTATGAGTGAACCCAGAGGTGATGTTAGCAGGGCGAGTTGAGTTCTTCGAACACTTGAATCGGAGGAACTGCAGAAGACGCAACCCAACCAACCATGGCAGCTTCTGATCCCAACAAGTTGATGGCCAAAGCTGATAAACAGTCTGTTCTGTTCAACTTCTCTCTCTAATTTTCCCCCTATATATTATTGTGCAATCAAAATTTTCTTTTGCCTTTTTTTTCTCTTCAATTCCATGTCACAATCTCACACTCAAATTGCACTGTCGATTTTGCAGCTACTAGGTTTAATTCTTTCGTCGTGTGGGTTTTCCATTTTGATCGTAGCGAAATGTATAATATATGGATGGATTTTTACAATAAATAAAATAAAATTGATAAAGCATACGATTTGGTTTTAGCTTGATTTGTCCTGATGATGTGATTTGGGATCATACTGGTCATGGATTTGGGGTTGATCAAAGTAATTGATGGACTGCGTTACTTTGATGTCATTTTTTCGGTTTTTGTTTTGAAGTTTTGTGAGTGAATCAGCAGTGTATTTTGCTTCATATTATTAGTTGTCTTGTTTCTCTTTCAATTTGCCTTATATTTCTTTCTCACGGCAGAACAAGACTCAGTCTCACGAGGTGGAGTGCGGATTGGAAAAGTGCTACTGTTCTATATGAGCAGGCAGGTAAAGTATATTCAATTCAGGCTTCCGAAATATTTGATTGTTTGTGCAAATAGTTTTGTGCTAAATGTAATTTTGGAGAAAAGAGAGATTGTTGGAGAATCTGCTAAGCTCTTATTCTGTTGCAGCTAATGGGTTTAGAGTTGCCAAGGACTATGAGAATGCCAAAATGGCATATGAGAAAGCTTCAAAAGGACAAGAGATGCTTTCTTCGTATCCTTATATGATATGATATGATATGATATGATTATATAGTTTACTTCATTTTGTTCCATTAAGGGAAAAAAATATCATGGTGCTCTATAATGTTATTAGATTCACTGTGTTAAACTGTGGCTTTTTTGTGTTTCCTTGACGAGTAAACCAGACCTTGGGATGCAGCTAAGCACATGGAATCTGCTGCTGCTCTAGCGAAGGATCTAAGACACTGGCAAGAAGTTGGGGACTTCTATCGAAGGTCATCTGAATTGTATATGGAGTGTGGGAGACCACAACCTGCATCAGACGCTCTTGCAAAGGGAGCCCGGTAAACAGATACTTTACCCTCTTGCTTTGAAATCAAATTCCATGTTGTTGTTGTTATTGTTATTGTTATATGCTGAAGTAACCAACTAACCCAACTTCTAACGAAATTCATAATGTAAATGCTCTAATGGACTGATCAAGGAGTCTAAAATCTTGTTGCAGTGTGTAGTTTATTGATTCCTTTGGTATATTTGTTTGGTAGTTTATATATAGAGGCTAAAATCTGTTTGGTTTATGAAGCTTTAGTCACTTTTTAAAGCTGTTTCTCTTTCTCAGGCCTTTGAGTTGCTTTGGGATGAGTTGTGTATGTGGCTTCTCTTTGATGTGCTGCTCGTGGCTGTTTCTAAACAGTTTTCATTTCAGATATGGATAGAGATTGAGCAGCATTGCTGCATTTATGATCTTTTGAAGTTATCTATACGTTTCCTTTTCTGTTTTGGATGATATCTTATCCTAAACATTGCTGTGTTTCCCCCCTTTTCTTTTTAATAAAATTCATCTCTACAAAAGATTTGACATCTATTTTTTTTTTGTTCAGTCAATGGTTACTAAAAAACAGTAATTTGAGTCAATATAAATTATTAGAAGTCATGCATATAAGTCTGTTAAATTTACGTCATCATGATGGCTCTCATTTTATCTCATTATGTAGTGTTGCAGATGTTGTATGTAACAAACACTAATTAATGTATGTATTGCATCTGTATTCGATATATTGGGAAAATTATTTCTCTGTCTCTCATTGTGACTACAAGTTTCTTAATACCTTCCCCCCTCTGTAGTGCTCTGGAAGATAGTATGTCTGAAGAAGCTATTCAGTTATATACAGATGCTTGTACAATTCTTGAAGATGATGGAAGAGAACAAATGGCCTTTGATCTTTATCGTGCTGCCACTAATGTTTATATAAAACTTGAAAAGTAAGTTTTGTTAAAATTTGAGGCAATACATTTTGATGGTATATAGGTTTTGAAGTAACTTCTTCCACTGTTTTTCCTAATGAAGTTTTTTACTTGTGTATTGTAATTATGTTGTATGCAAAATCAGTTGCATTTCTATTAATTTTTGTATGTTGGTATATCTGACACAGCGTAAGTTAAATACTATAGTTGAGTTTTAAAAAGTGTAGTGTAACGTGGACGGAGTTTGTTATTACCTTAAATGAGGAGCTCTACTCTACAAGATTCATAGCCCTGTGTATCTTTTTCTTCTATCATGTCCATGTATGTCATTATCCTGCAGAATGTCTATATTTTCATTCTGTTAATTCATGCCTATCAATGTTCAACTTGTTGCATCTGATTGAGATGTTATAACCAAATTGAAATAGAATGGCAAATTAATTAAATAATTTAATGCCCAAAAGTTAGGGTCTGGAAATCAGATGAATTGGTGTTTTGTAGTATTTAAGGCTTCCTATGATTTTCTAGCAACAATTTTGAATTAGAACTGTTTGGGTGCAGTGAATAGAACTGCACAATTTTGAATTAGAGGTTTAAAGGGATTTATTGCATATTCAGGAAAGAGCAACATAAATTTTAAACTAAAGAGTGATAATGATTTGTAGCCAAGAAAGCACTAGTTCTTATAACAATTGACAGCAAAAATGTTAAACTAAATAGTAGGAAAAAAATAAATTAGTAGTTTTACAATGGTTGCTTTAGGTGATACCTCAAAATATGTGGCTTAGTGTGAATTAAACAAAATGTGTGACTTCAAAGTCTTCATTATACAATCACTGCTTCAAAGAAGATTTTAATTTTTAATTTTTTTAACTGAATTCTTAACCAGATGAGCATGCAGACATTTTTGTCACAGAAAACACATAGTAATTATGAGACTTGAAGATTTTTCACAGGGTAGACTCTGGTTTCAACTGAATGGAGATCTATTTTTGAATTCACACCCTACTGAAACCAGTTTTCAATATCTAATATAAGAAATTCACTAAAATACTCATGAAAAACAGAAAATCAAGAAGACTAGAATTTTATTTAACTGACACTGACAACATACTTCTTTTAACGAAACAGCTCTTTGAATGAAGTAATGTCTCTAGAAGTAGATTAGTCATTTGGTTTCCACTTGATGTAATGCTTTATGCTTTTGATCTTTTTAAAGGGGTTGGGAACCTGTATTGATTTTTCCTCTATTTTCTCCCGGGAGGAATTCTTATTCTCCTAGCTTTCTGTAAAAATCTTATTTTTTTTCTTTTTGTATAAAAAAATACGCCAACAAGTTAGGCTAGAACTGCTACTTTTCAAATCTGAATTGATGTTTCTTGCAAATTCTGAACATTTCAATTCTTGTATGTTGACTTTTATATTGTGTTGGGCATGTTTTCGTAATACACAGATATACAGATGCAGCATCTTTCATGTTGAGATTGGGCTTGGCAGCTGACAAGTGTAATGCTACCAATAGCCAGTGCAAGGTTTGGAATATTTTGACTTTGTATTTTGTATTTTAACTTTTTAAGTCATTTCTTATATAACCAGGGACTTGAAAGGAAAAGAATTGGTTATAGGTTGGCCTTCTGAACGAATATGCTTGAACTTTGTAAACAATATGGCAATAAGTAGTGAAGACTCTGATGTTGGTGGTTTTTTTGTGTTAAGAGTATTTGCTTTATTGTGTTTTTTCCTATTTGGAAGGCTAGGTTAACGGTATCAATTCATAGTGGCACTAATAAAGCCTGTGAAACTGGAGGTTTGAAGTTGCATCTATAGAAAAAAACGGAGCTCAGGGGTAGTACCTTTTAAGTTGATATTGATTTGGTCATTGTTGGAGGTTTGAAGCAATGCATTTGCTGCCAAAATAATTAAGGATTATATGAACTGGTTTGTTAAAGTGGTAAATAAAAAAATATATGGAGGTTGCTTAATAATGCTATTCAGTGATTGTTTGATGTTACTGAGGAATCTATTAATCTTTTGGTGAATTTTCTTTTTGATATCTTTCAGATTTGTTTTTCCTTTTGGAGGATATCTCTTCCTTTCTGATAATATGGGTTTCTATAAAAGAAAATATATAGCATTAAGTAATTAGGAAAATGTGGTGAGTTTTAAGTACTTAGTTTACTTTAGTGCACCCAAGATAAACTGTATTTGTCTTAATATCGTCATACAATATTAAATATAGATATAGGGTCAACTTATGTATTGAACCATTGTAAGTAATGATTTAAATGCGTTTTCTGTGTCACATCTCCTTAGTTTACTATAGTGCACCCAAGATAAACTGTATATGTGTCTTTATGTCAACAATCAACATATAGTATTATTAAATATAGAGCTATAGGGTCAATATATTTATTGAGCCATTGTGAGTAATGATTAAATGTGTTTCTTTTGTGTCACACATCTACTTTGGTTCCTCATTCTCTCTTCCTAAAACTCTGGTTTTTGAAGAAATTTCATCCTAAAATAAGTATAACTTAGCCTATGTTATGCTTTGTTTCTTCCACATTTTTACATGGCCAGTTCCAACTTCCAAACCTACTAGATATAAGACGACAGTTGTCAGACAGTTGAAGGCAAACATAAAACTTTGTCTAGAGTTTATGATGTGGATAAGTATTTTATTCAGTCCCCTAATGACTGAGCTTTTTATAAGAGTGTATAGCTGCTGCATCATTTTTACACTGAAAGTGGAGAAAGTTTCTATATGTTTGGGAATCATGTGCTGAAATTGATTTATTTTTTTATTGTGATAAACATTCTCTCATATACCTTGTCATAAATGCAGGCATATCTTAATGCAATTGTTATCTACCTTTATGCCCATGACTTTAACCAAGCTGAGAAGTGTTATAATGACTGTTCTCAGTAAGTTTCTGGCTCCTCCTTGTTATGCTATCATGTTCCTGCAAACTTAACCAACATGATATGAATAGTGGATCATTATAGAACTTCTATGTGAATTGAACTCATCATTATTATTTCTGTTATTATTGTCCCTGTTATTATCTTTGCTTCTTTTGATTTCCAGCTCTAATTTTATCTTGTTCCAAAAATATCATATTCATATTATAAATCATGTTGTAAAATTTGTGCTTTTAAGATTGAGAGTTCTTTGTAATTTGTCTTCTACTACTTTGAATTGATTATTTATAATGATGAACAAATGAGTATAAATGCTTGTGGTGTTTCTAGGATTGATGCTTTTCTGAGAAGTGACCAGAATCGTTGTGCTAGCAAGCTACTTGCTGCCTACAGAGATGGAGATGTTGAAGAAATCAATCGTATTGCTCAGTCTAGTGTTATTTCACATCTTGACCATGTGGTAAGTGATTTAGTTTGAGTTCTTTTGGAACGTGGGCCAAGTAAAACACAATGAATACAGTATAATCTAGCCATAGTCAATCTTTCTTCTTTTTTTTCTCTCTCTCAAACTCTATGATGGTATCTAGAGCTTGAGGTCTATCCATGGCGACAAATCAGAATTCCGCTTCCTCTACTCCTTCTTGTCATCCGATTTCTTAGAAGTTAGATGATTCTAACTTCCTGCTATGGAGGCAACAGGTAGAACCGGTCATCAAGGCTCATAAACTTCAGCGTTTCGTGGCAAGTCCTCAGATTCCGATGTGCTTTCTCACAGAGGCAGATTGTGAAGCTGGAAATGAAAATCCAGCATACTCTGATTGGGAACAACAAGATTAGATTCTCTTGTCGTGGCTCCAATTGACTCTTTCAGTTTCAATCTTATCTTGAATAATCGGATAGAAAAACTCTCAAAAGCACTTGTGGCTTGTATCCAAACATGTCCAAAATCAAACATGTGCGAAAGCTAGGATACTTCGAACAGAACTCAGAACTACAATGCTTGAGAAGAAAACAATGCATGAGTTTCTTCTGTGCATCAAATGCATAGTTGATGTGTTTGGATCGTGTGGAGATCCTGTTCTTCCGCATGAACACCTTGATGCGGTTCTTGAAGGCCTACCAGAGTAGTACGGTCCAGTGATCTCAGTGACTGAAAGTAAGTTCGAACCACTTTTGATTGGAGAAGTAGAGGCACTGCTACTCACACATGAGGCACGCATGAAAATCGTGGTTACAATTTATCTTCGAATTCTTACAATTCATCCTCGAATAATTTCAATTCACAAAATTGATCCAATTATTCTGGAAATTGTGGTGGCTTCAATCGTGGAGGTGGCTACAATCATGGAGGCAATGATTCTGACTGCGACGGTGACTACAATTGTGGAGGCAATGACTTTGGCCGTGGTGGAGGTTGTCGTGGTGGCAGTAGAGGCCACGGTCGTTATGCAAATTTTCAATGCCAAGTTTGCTTCAAATTTGGTCACACAGCAGCGGTGTATCATTTTCACTATGATTCTGATTTTCAGCCAAACGCGTCTCTCACTCTGATAGAACCAGTGTTTCAAAGCAATTCATCAAACACCTTTGGTTCAGAACAGAATCAGGGAACTAATTCTCACAAAGACTCCCAACCTAGTGCAATGCTGGTTAATTCTGAAAATCAAGATCCTAACTCTACTACTTGGATACCTGATTCTGGTGCATCGTACCATGTAACTGGAGAGTCTCAAAACATCCAGCAGCTTGGTCCATTTGAGGGGCCAGACCAAATATACATTAGTAATGGCCAAGGCGTTTCTATAAGTCTTCTGGTTACACTAAGTTTATTTCCCCTATTAATTCTAGAGTCCCTCTATCCTTAAAACAATTATTACATGTACCTGCCATCACTAAAAATTAATGAGTGTCAGCAAATTTTCTAAGGACAACAATGTTTTCTTTGAGTTTTATCCTAATCATTGTGTTGTGAAATCACAGGGAACCAATTAAGTCCTACTTCAAGGTTCACTGGGTCTTGATGGCCTCTACATATTTCCACATCTTGCACTCAAAGACTCTGCCTCAGCCACCTGCTTACTTTCAAATTCCAGTGTTGATTCTGCTGTTCTGTTTCTAGTTGTTCTAATACACAAATATCCGATTCCATCGTAAATCCAGTTTCTGATGTTAAAACAGCACCTAGCACTAGCTCTCAAACTATATGGAACCTTAGATTGGGCCATCCTAATGGTAATGTATTAAGGCTTGTGCTTAATCATTGTAATATACCCATAGTTAATAAAACTATGTTCGAATTCTGTGCTGCTTGTCATGTTGGTAAGTCACATAGACTACCATCTTCTCTATCTCAAAGTGTATATTCTGCTCCTCTTGAACTTATATACAGTGATTTGTGGGGACCATCTCATATTTCATCCTCAAATGGTTTCTCTTATTATATCAGCTTTGTTGATGCCTATTCTAAGTTCACTTGGATCTATTTTCTTAAAAATAAATCAGAAACATTTTCTGTTTTTCAGCAGTTTAAAATCATGGCTGAACTCCAATTTGATACCAAAATTAAGAGTGTTCAAACAGATTGGGGAGGTGAATTTAGACCTCTTACCTCATTTCTTCAAACACATGGGATCATTCACATGCTAATTTGCCCTCACACACATCATCAAAATGATGTTGTGGAAAGAAAACACAAGCATATCATTGAGTTAGGCCTCGCTCTTCTCAAACAAGCTTCTCTCCCTTTAAAATTTTGGGATTTTGCCTTCCAAACTGCTGTTTATTTGATAAACAGACTTTCCACTGCCTCTCTTAAATTTCAAGTTCCTTATACTGTTTTGTTCAACAAGTCACCTAATTACAATTTTTTGAGGAACTTTGGATGTTCTTGTTATCCTTTTCTTAACTTGATTTCAGGTCACATGAGTGTTTGTTCCTTGGTTATTCCACTTCTTACAAAGACTAGAAGTGTCTCTCTCCTAATGGCAAATTATATGTTTCCAAACTGTTATCTTCAATGAGCTTAAATATCCTTACAATGATCTTTTTCCATCTTTATCCAACTGTCACTTCTTCTAAGAGTGATTTTTTACCTACTGCTCGTATTCCTCTTGTTTCACCTTCTTCTAATGAACCCACTCCTTCTTCTTAACATGCTGAAACTACTTCTACTTCTGTAAGTGCTGATCCCTCTATATCCCTCAATACTGAATTTCCTAATTCTCAAAGTGTCACATCATCTTCTCCTTTTTCAAATGCTGAACCAAATTCTGTTACTAATGAACACTCTTACCACTGTTTCTGACTTAAACAGAAATCCAAGTGAACTGTCCAGTACCTCTTATTCTCAGTCTCACTTCAGTTCTCCTTCTTCTTCTAATCCTGTTCTTCCCTCACAAAATGTCCATTGTATGCAAACCAGATCCAAGTCTGGAATTCATCAACCTAGGCTGAATCCTTCACTGTTTTTGGCACATTGTGAACCTAAGACTGTTAAACAGGCTCTTGCTGACGCTCAATGGTTTGCTGCTATGAAACAAGAGTATGAGGCTCTTCTTAACAATATAACATGGGATCTTGTTCCTCTTCCCAAAGACAGACAAGCTGTGGGTTGTAAGTGGATCTTCAGAATTAAAGAGAATGATGATGGGACAGTTAACAGGTTCAAGGTTAGGTTAGTGGCTAAAGGATTTCATCAGGTTGCTGATTGTGACTTTAATGAAACCTTTTCTCCTGTGATAAAACCTGTTACAATCAGGCTGATTATCACTCTTGCTCTCACTAATAAAAAGGATTTGTTCCAGCTAGATGTCAACAATGCCTTTTTAAATGGCCATCTTGAAGAGACTATCTACATGCAGCAGCCACAAGGCTTCGAAAGTTCAGATAAAACCTTAGTTTGCAAGCTACAAAAAGCTTTGTATGGCCTTAAACAGGCCCCAAGACAGTGGTTTGATAGGCTCAAAGGAACTCTTTTACAGCTTGGGTTTGTGGCCAGCAAGTGTGATCCTTCTTTGTTTGTTTATAAAGACAAAGGACACATTATCTACATTCTTGTTTATGTAGATGATATTATTATTACTGGTACCTCCAATGTTATAATTCAGCAACTCACCACCAAGCTGCATTCCTATTTTTCTCTTAAACGATTGGGAAAACTTGACTATTTTCTTGGCATAGAAATCAAATCAGTGGCTGATGGGACTATTCTACTGACTCAAAGCAAATATATCAGAGATTTGCTTCAGAAAACCAAAATGGCAGAAGCACAGTCTATTTCTTCCCCTATGACTGCTAATTGCAAGATAACCAACGCTGGCTTGGATTTATTCAGTGATCCATCTCTTTGTAGGTCTGTTGTTGGCGCTCTTCAATACACAACCATTACAAGGCCTGAGTTAAGCTATGCTGTGAACAAGGTCTGTCAGTTCATGGCTAATCCTATGGACTCTCACTGGACAGCTGTTAAACGCATTCTAAGGTACCTCAAAGGCTCTATTCATCATGGTCTGCATTTCAAGGTTGCTCTTTCCTCTCAGCCTTTTACTATCAAAGCCCTGTGTGATGCTGATTGGGCCTCAGACCCAGATGATAGAAGGTCTACCTCTGGTACAGTGATTTATTTTGGTCCTAATTTTGTCTCATGGTGGTCCAAGAAACAACAAATTGTGGCTAGATCTTCCACTGAAGCTGGATACAGGAGCTTGGCTCAAGCCACGACTGAAGTTACATGGACTTGAACTCTTCTAACAGAGTCATCTGTTCCTTTTGAGACCCCAGAGATTTACTGTGACAACCAAAATGCGGTAGCTATCACTCATAATCCAGTTCTTCATTCCCGGACTAAGCACATGGAAATTGACATCTTTTTTGTCAAGGAGAAAGTCTTAGCTAAAGAGCTCAAAGTGTATAATATTCCTGCTATAGATCAATGGGCTGATTCCCTCACTAAGCCTCTATCACCAACTCAGTTTCTCTTTCTTAGGTCCAAACTCAATGTAGTTGAGTCCATTTATGATTCTCAACCATAATGAGTTTGAGGGTGGGTGTTAGTGTAGTAAGTTTTACTTTATGATTCAATTAGAGCAGCTGTTATTTTGTTAGAGCTGTTATGATTCAGTTAGAACAGCTGTGATTTTGTTACTTCTGTAATTCTGTTAGAGCTGTTATTTCTGTTATTCTGTTAGAGCATTAACTATGGTTAGTTGACTGCCTTAGTCAGGTTAAGTGTAACCACATGTGTTTTCTCTATAAATAGAGAAACAGAATCAGTTGTAACTGACTTTTCATTCTGAATCAATAATAATATCTTCAATCTTTCTTTTTCTTTTTCTCTCTCTCAAACTCTTATGACATAGAAACTTGTGGATTTGTTGTTGTTGTTGTGTTAGGTCTTCCGCTTATCAAATCCATATCCCAGATTTTACCCAGTTTTTACTTTTCAGTTGGTTTCAAGAGTGACTTGCTAGCTATAGGATTTGTTAATCTTGTTGCCTTGTACATTAGTGCTTGGCTTAAAACCTCTTAAACCTCAATTCTTGACACAGCTTTGCATCTTTTACTGGTTCTCACAAATTATCAGTTCAGTGGTCATCTTCATAACAAGAAAACCTTAGTGTTTAAAAATCTTCCCATGATTTCAGCTGTTGTTTCCCTGTATGCTTCTAACAGTCATGTTTTTTAACCTGTCCCTTTGAAATTTTATGCAACATACCCAATATTCAACCAGTAACTACTGATCCTATTACTTTTATTGATGGGTTTATATAAATGTGGACTCAATTTTTTATGAAACTTCGGAGTGCATTGTCTGCAGATCATTAAGCTTGCGAGGAAACTTCCAACCGGTGATGTGAGTGCATTGAAAGCTGACAACAAGGCTGAAGATGAAGAGGAGGCGCTCGATGAAAATGACCTCACTTAAACCTCTGACTCTTTTTCTATCTCTGTCTATTAATAGGAGTCTTGATGAACCCATTTCAATTTGATGTGTGAATTGAATTCATCAGTATATATTGGTTTTTGTATAAAAAAACATTTTGTTCTTGTCATACATGTGGAATGCAGATAAGAGGAGCATTGTTGTTTATCTGGTAGGAATTGAACATGGTAGCAAGGAATTTATAACATGTACACATTTTGCTCAATCAACTAAACTAGATCAAATTTTTTGACATTTATCTTCTAGTTATAATTTAAATAAGATTCAATGATTGATATTTATTATTCTCATTTTTTACAATATATAATTTTTTTTATCTCTTTCTCTGTAGATCAAAATCAACTTTAGCATATCATTGTGACTTGTGACTTAGCTTTTTTTTTTTTTCAGAGATAACGTGAAGTTACATTGTCACGTTTAAAATTAATTTCTGTATATTTCGAAACTATTATGATTTTTCTTATACCTATGCCTCTTCTTAGTTCCTACATGTCCTTTAATGCCTTCATCTAATTTATATATTTTATACTTTATAATGTCATCATTTTCATTATTGTAGGTAACTTGATTTTTTTTTATTCAAATTAGTAATTATAAAAGAAATCATAATTAACTCCAGAACAAATTTCACATTTTTAAAGGTTTATAAGATGCTTCAGGAGCATATATAATTACAAAAAAAAAATGAAAATGCAGTGCTCTTAAATGCTACAAATGAAAATAAATGCTCTATCTTTAAGGCCTATTTCAAATGCAACTCTGGTTGGAAATCATTTTATCCTTTTATTTTTCTGTTATTCTTTCTTTCTCATCTATAGAAAGATATAATATATCCTCTAATATCTTGCACTTGTGAGGAGGCCAAGCCCGGTGGTGACTGGTTCCAGAGCTAAATACACCCAGCAAGTGGAGATTTTCTTCCTATACCAACATATTTCTTCTTATACCTAGTAGTGAAAAGGAAAACAAAAAATATCCTTACTTACAGTCTATACGAATTGTCAATCCGTATTTTCAATATTATATTAAAAATATATTTTACAAAATAATTTAAAAATAATGATCTATGCATATCTCAAACCTTCAATCTTCTCATTATTAGTACAATGTTCTAACCAATTGAACTAATAGTAGATTATGTTAAAAAATAATTAATATTGCTATATAAAAGATTAAAATTTCTAATGTATATTTAATATCATAAGTTTATATAATAAATTTTGTAACAATTAATTTTAATCTAATAATATACTTTTTTACATATACAAATTTTAAATAAAAATCATAGGCTTAATAAAAATTTATGTGAAAAAATACATTATTAGATCAAAATTAATTGTTTCAAAATTTGTTATGTAAATTTATGTGTATTAAATGTATATTAGAAATTTTAGTGTTATATAGAGCGACATTAATTAATTTTTAATATAATTGACCTATTAACTTAGTTAGAATGAAAGTGACATGTTCGAGACCTGCATGGACCACTAATTTAAAATTATTTCTTAAAGAATATTTTTAACATAATCGGTATGACCTTACATATTGTCAATCCGTATTGACTATACATAAGGGTAATTTTTATTTTTTTTTTCTCTTACTACTAAATGTATGAAAAAATATGGTGTGTGCATAAAGAAAATCCCCAAGTTGTGACAACTGGCAAGGTAAAGTTATCTCCATTGGGAGAACCGTCAAGTTTGTTTAATCGGCATAATTGAAGAGACGAAGAGTGCGGGAAAAGATAAACACCTTCTTAATCAAGAAAAAGGAAAATAAATCCAAAACTTTTAAATTCTTTGAAGAATCCAATTAAACTAGATTTTATATCAGCACGAATGAGTTCGATTAAATTATAATTTTTTATATTTATATTTAGTATTATTTGAAATTTCTAAAAACACAATTTAACCTCTCTTCTTGTGTTATTTGCTTCTACATTTCATTAAGCTTACAATAACCTATACTTCTAAACTAAGTGAGCTAAACCCCCTTAACATCTTGTGGGTATTTATTAAATAAAAATAGAGAAAATTAATAAAATAAGAAATAATATAGCTAATCCAAAATAATATTTGTTCTCAGGCACTTGCATTGGTATATTGCTCTCACTTCTTTGAACAACAACACTTCATCATTGGTATTGCATTAGTGGTCTCACTCATATGAGAGACATATTTGTCTGTAAGACGATTTGATATTAACCAATGTGCAAACTTCTAACAATTTTTGTTGATTTGTTTAGAGCCCGTAGTGGTTTGATAGGACAAAACCATCACATTATTCTCCTTCTCCTCTTCCTCTACCTCACATTGGTGGACCCCTTTCCATCGTCGCGACCTTCCTAGACTACTCCCTTCTCGCCTCTGTCGACACCATGCCTTCCCATCGATGATGCCATCGGCACCGACTGGAACCAAGGCGAGTTGTCTCTCTACAACGACGTCGTTTTGTTGCTCTTATTCTGCTTCTTTCTTCTAACATTGTTGCTCTGAGACAAGTCTTGCTAGGGTACTTGTTTTTTTTATAGGTAAATGTTACTAGTTAATTGTTATAACTAGTTAGTTTAAGAAATCGAATTCATTGACTTTCCCTCTCTCCTTTTTTCATTCTAAATCAACTTTACAATTTCTTTTAGGATACATTTAGTTGGTGCATTTTATGAACCTCAAGAAGAAGAAATTGCTTAAGGTTATGGAAGATTTTGATATGTGATGTTACGACGAAATGGTTTGTTTGATTAGGTCTTCACTACTGCATGCACTAATTTTTATTTTATTTTATTGAATAGAATTGGAAACTCGACAACGACGTCGTTTTGTCACTCTTCTTCTGTTTCGTTCTTCGAGACCATAATGCAAGGCTTACTAGATAGGACTCTTTAGTTCGTACATGAGTTTCATTTCATGAGCCTCAATTTCTTTCTTTCTTTCTTCAAAAAGAAGAAAAAGAACAAAGTTGGGTGATCGAGGTTTTGGAAGATGATCGATGTACGTGAAAGGGTTTAGAGTGGGGACAAATCCTATCTGCATGCATTGATCAATGTAAGCAAAATGTTTGTTTGTTTAGTTTAATTAGTTCTAAATGTTAGAATTAGGATTCAATAAGAACGATTGATTGGTTTGGAGTGGGGACAAATCCTATGTGCAATTTTGGATGCTTCTATTCTACTCCTTCCTTTGTAATTTAATAAGAATATTCAACATAACGTATGTACGTGTTTCTTCTCTTGTTTCACTTTCATTTTCTTTTATTTTCTATCTTCTTTATTGCCAAATCATTCTCTTTAGTGATTGAAGTGTTAGAATTTTCTCATATATTCTTATACGGTACAATTAATTGTAATATTTTATTTTGCCAAAAGGCGAGCTAATATTATAATTCATTTGATATTTAAGCTCACTAATAATTAGATTGTTTACAGGCTTTGGGCACCTAATTCTGATTACTGTGGGTCTAACCACTAGACCCATAATGGGAGATACTCATGGTTAATAAATAGCAAGGCTTGGTCTCCTTTGCGGTTAAGTTATCAATTGCTCTATAGGCTTTGCCCCATTGAACACTACTACATAAAATGACTTTAACGTCAATTTTTGAGGAGTTTCAACATCAGTTATAGAACTGATGTTGAAACGGTCATCGTTGGAAGTAGGCATTTTCAGTATTGGTTTTAAAACCGATGTTGAAAATCATTATCTACATCAATTTTGACTGAAATCGATGTAAAAATGTGGTCAAAATTGTGTATTCTGAAGTGCTTTCTACATTAGTTCTGAAAAAACCGATATTAAAAGTCGTATACAATATCATTTTTTGGGAAAACCGATGTTGAATGTGGTTACCACATCGGTTTTGGCCAAAACTGATTTTATAAAAACACATTTTACATCAATTTTATATCAACTGATGTTGATTTCTTGCAAATAATAATAATACTATTAATGATTTATTTTATCACTAAAATTAAAGACACAACACAAGCAACAATTAACATATGAGATGGACTATTCATTGAATGGTAGTTTCGAAAAAAGCTTGAGCTTACATGCATTGTTACAATAATATGTACAAATTGAACTCAATGAGATAGAACCAATAAAACCTTAGAGAAAATAGAAGCAAAACTATGTACATAACAAGTATTTAAAATTGAACTCATATGACATAATATGTACAAACTGTGAGAGGGGCTTGGTTTTTCTTTTCTCAAGGAACTTAATGGCTTCTTTCCCCACATCACTTGGTAGTTGGAGGCATATCCTATTTAGCAATGATTCCAAGTCTGTTGCAAAGTCCAGTAAATACCAATCCAGCAACTTTGGAAAAGGAACTTTGATATCGAAATTCCAACTACAACCTGTAAATATTCTCTTTTTGCCATTTGAAGTTTGTTCTCAACCTGAGATGTGTAAATTATCACCTGCAATTGGCAAAGTTCATGAATCAACAACAAGATAATGCAAATTGAAATTATTGAGTGCAATAAAAAAAAAGCATTTACAATCAAGCAAATTAACATAAGATATTGATTTTTCATTGGACAGTGCCTTGCTTATAGAAGATTAAAAAAATCAATGTAAAAAAGGTATCAACTTACCTGTGTAGCACGGATACATGCAAAATAAAATTTCACCGTATCGAACACGCATCCGATACGGATTCGTTGCCAACACGTGAATTTGCGTATCCAATTTCAAAGGCTATTTTTGTAAATAAAAAAAATGTCCTAAATTAGAAGTGATGAAGGAATTTTGCGCTCACCTCAGAACTTCAAGCATTTCTCGCTTCATGTCGCTGCTCACCTCAGAACTTCAAGCCGTCAAACGTCGCTCACGTGTCATCGCTTCCTGCTTGAGCTCGACAATCAGGCCCCAGCTCACCGTCCCGGCACAGCGGCACCAGGTCACCGTCGTGAGGGAGCGCTCAATGGAGCTTTTTTCAAGCTTTAGGGCATTTAGGGCTTCGATTATGGCTTCAATCTCGGTTTTGGAGGCCTTGAGGGCGCGGACGGCGTTGCCTTGGGATTCCACCGTGGCGTGCTTCTCAACGAGGGATTTGCGGAGGGAAAAAGAAGAAGAGACTTAGTGAACGTATCGATATGGCCGATCACTTGGTAATTGCTAATTGGGCTCAATTGCCTTGGGCTTAGTTAGGCCTTACCCTACTAGATTGGTAATTGCTTCCTTGCACTTCCTTTTATTTCTTTAATTGCTCTACTTGACTTCTTGTAAATAAATAACTAGCACAAACAGTTGATATGGCCGATCACAGTTGATGTTGTATAGTAACGAGTATGCTCTCATGACGTAAAATGTTCCCATTAGTGTAGGTTTTACGTTTACATCTATATAAAAAAATATTATTTAATACTAAGACGTATCGGGAACGTATCTAAATATTAGAAATTTTTAAGAACGTATCGGGAACATATCGAAAATGTTGTGTCGGTATCAGTGCTACATAGCAACTTACAATAGGAGAGGACCAAGTTCCACATGATAGAACAAATGTCACTAGGGGTTCTGACAATTCCAGTGATAAGGAAGTCTTAAAATGCAATGTTCTATAGTTGTTGCATTTAGCAAGTGTCCACCCACATTTATTGTTGTCTGAGTAACAAGAAAATAGCATAAACTCTAGTATAAGGAGAGTGTGATTAGGCAAAATAAGAGTTGACTTTTGGGTTTCCGTAAGTCGCATTATGCACAAACTATTCTCATTTTTTTTATCATGTCTTCAACAACTAAATATTTTATCGATGTTCTAAACTCTTATACAATATATATTATTGACATAGTTTTTCTTACATGAAAGTGTCAAAAATTCATTTTAAAGTGTTTTTATTGTAAAAATAAGTTAGTATGATTCAAATTTTAATTTTTAATCCAATACAATAAGTTTCTTAGAACCAATTCCTAGTTAGTATTTAGCTAATAATTTGCAAAAAAAAAAAAGAGGTTAACTTTATATTTTAACTTGATTTTAGATTATTCAATGTGATAAAGTATGTGACATATAAAAAAGCGATAAATAAGTGTTTACTCACTACTACAACGAGGGTCTTTTACGACAGTTGTTTGAGGCATACAACAACGGTTCTATAACCGTCTTCGTTGTGGGAGTTGTAGAAAGTGAAGCTATTCAACGACAGTTATTGAACCGTCTTTGTAATTACCATTCTAAGACGGTTGTTTGACACAATCGTCGTTGTATTCATTTTAAAAAAAATCTAGTCATTTAAAGACGGTTCCGAGGAACAACCGTCTTAGGAAGTAACCATTCTAAGATGGTTTTTGCCTACCAACCGTCTTAGAATGGTTGTTTTTTTTTTTTACAGATGTATTCAAAGACGATTTCTGGTTAGAACCGTCTTAGAAAGTAACAATTATAAAATGGTTTTTGCCTAACAACTATCTTAGAATGATTGTTTTTTTTACAGACGTATTCAAAGACGATTTCTGGTTAAAACCGTCTCAGAAAGTAACCATTCTAAGACGATTTTTGCCTAAAAACCATCTTACAATAATTTTTTTTTACAGATGTATTCAAAGACGGTTTCTGGTTAGAACCGTCTTAGAAAGTTAATATTCTAAGACAGTTTTTGTCTAACAACCGTCTTAGAATGATTTTTTTTTACAAACGTATTCAAAGAGGGTTTTTGGTTGGAACCGTTTTAGAAAGTTAACATTCTAAGACGGTCTTTGCCTAACAACCGTCTTAGAATGATTGTTTTTTTTTTTTTATAGACGTATTCAAAGACGGTTTCTGGTTAGAACCGCCTTAGAAAGTAACCATTCTAAGACGATTTTTGCCTAACAACCGTCTTAGAATGATTATTTTTTTTTTACAAACGTATTCAAAGACGGTTTTATCATTTTTAAAACTTTCGTTTTTATATGCCTTTTTTAAAATAATAATATTTAATTATAATAAAATTACAGATATTTAATAGCAATAAAATTATGATCAGTGTGACCAATAAATCGTATAATTAATTATTAATATTTAATAAATAAATCAAACCTAAATCAAACTACTTTACTACATAATCCATTGAAAGATTTCATAATAATTGTGATGGATTTAATTTTTTACTAAAATTATTTTCTGTACCACACTTAATTAAATAATACAAGTAAAATGATAGATGACATTTAAAGCCCAAAAATTGTACCAGCATTTGTAAAAGGAGAACGAAAGTACATTATTTCTTTAATTAAGTATGTCCTTATTCATAAAATGTATGTTGAAATGTGAAAATACAATGCAAAATGATACATGCATGATATAAAATGCCAATACCAAGTAAGGAAGGAACTTAAAAAAACGTAGAAATAACAGAGAGAGAAAAGATTGAAGTACAAGTTAAACAGGATAAGATATCCTCTAAAATATTGAAACTAGAAACAATTCAAAATGATCAAAGCTAATCCAGCATGATCATAAATCAGTACAACCATACATGACCTGGCTTTGCAAATTACATGTCATTTTAAGCAAAATGGAGTAATCCGGTACTACAAATGTGCTGTCAATGCATGACCAGTTAATAATCTAATAGCACAATTCAAACTGAGGGAAACAATGACAACACAAAATGTTTCCACATTGCATAATGGAAATTTTTTTAGTTAAGTGAGGAATATGCAGAAAACCAAACTTACCAAAGTAATCAGCATGTGTCACTCACACAATACCTTCACTTAAAACCTATTATGACACTTCAAAGTTCAACCTCATGTAAAATGAATGTCCTAGTGGCTTAGAAACATACTAACATAATTTAACCCGGTTCTAGGCATCTATTTTTTTTTCCAAGAAGAAAAGAAAGACAAGGACATCAAAAAGGGAGGAACATTCCAACTATACTGACACCCACCCCCTTAAAGATTCGTTGCCCAAGCCAACCCAAATTTATTAAATATAGACAACAAAACAACATGGGGGTATTAGACCAAAAGCCATGCCAAGGAAAAGGGAATATATACTCACACAGCCCCTTTAAATTGCGGGCGTGAAACTCACGGAAAAAAGGGACGATGTCCCACCAAAAATATTGTGTATTATCAACAGCAAAATTGGCAATACTATCTGCACAATGATTGCCTTTCCTATAAATGTGAGTAGCTCTAAATTTAGTTATAGTACTTGAATCTTTAAAATATTTGATTGAAAGACTGTTTGGTTGGCGCTAAGAATATGTTTTCCTAAAAACTTATAAATTATTAGCAGATAATAACTTTTGTTATGATCTAAAAATCTGGATTTCAACATGAAATAAGCACCATCAACATTTATGGAATCCTGTTCAAATGGGCTACGTTTATTTCCATTCCTTTTATTATAGAAAAAATATATATATAACAGAAAATCAAATTACAGCAATATGCTATACTTTGGTAGCATAGCATGTACTAGGCATAAGCCTTATATGGTAGCTGTTGGAAAGATTCAACAAAAATCAATAGCATTTTATCTACTCTAAAAGCTATCCTCTCTTATGACCTTCCCCATAAAATAAAAACTGAAACCACTTCTTAGAGTAAATATGATTTCACGTCACACTCAATAGGAACCTTCTGTAATTAACAATAAAAAGGATAACTATCATAATATTATCAAACGATGATGCTTATTCATTAATTTTAGAACCAATGAGAGATGACATGAACTAATCATGGAAGAGTAACAAATAGCAAGTTGAAAGATGTAGCTCACCAGCAAGCAGAAACAGAGCTGTAAAATACAACAGGGAGCTGTAGAGGCAAGATTTCATAATTCACCCAACCAACTATAGGAAAAATTGCAAGTAAAAAACAATATAACTTAAAAAACTAACTTTTCAAACTGTCCCATGAGCTAAACCGTAGAAGATTGTTCTCATTGCCATACCTTCCATGTAGTCAACTGAACAGAAGGGTAATCCTTTTTAACTTTGTTTATGACAGTACTCCAAGGTCTTCCTGCAAACTTGCCTCACACTTTAATTACTAGGCAATGTGTGTAACGACCCGTCACGTTGCTACTGTATTACTAACTCATGACCATGATATAAATTCATTTTTAATAAAATAAACACCCTTTTAGTTGCTTGTGAAAACTATGATAAATTTTTCGTGAGCATATAATGACAATCCTCATAGAAAATAAACGTAAACGTAATTAAAGGTACTCATAAGACATTTCAAAAATATGTATGTACATACCAGACATAATTTAATTACAAGTATAAAAGATTATGTCTCAAAATATACATCAAGTGTTTTACAAATAGAAAGAGAAATAGAAATCAGGGGTGTAATTAGCAAAACAAGGAGTGCATCCATTAAAAACAAGGGGTGCATCTAGCAAAGTGAAACTCCTGCCCAGGATCATGTCCATGGACATCCCGGAAAAACACAGCGGCTCCAAACAACCCGGTCTTCTCCCAAAAGCACCTACTGCTGCCCATCTGCTCACACGAATGCGATTTGTGATGGAGTGCCTTTAGTTAAATATTTTTCTATCATTATTAGCTTATTTGACTTCTCTTGGACTTTTATTTTCCCATTCTAATTCAGTTTTTGTCTTAGGCAAGTTAGTGAGCTTAATTGCTAATTGTTGCGTATTTTCGGATTTTATGCTCACTTGACGTATCTGCCTTGTACAGGACCTACAGAGTTCTACGGAACTCCGAATTGAGCGTTCTTGTAGTCCTTGGAAAGATAACAAAAAGATATACAAGTTTGCAAGAAATAAGCCAAGGCCAATTCTTCCATTTGGAGGGTTTAGGCTTTGAAGTCAGAACCACTGCACTTGTATTTTGGGCTGCGAGTTGGACTTTTATTGGTGTAAATAACATAAATAATTAAAATTGATGGGTTGTTCATGGCCCATTCTTTTCTTCAGACTTAGTCATTACATATTAGTGACATTAGGAGGAATTATTACATTACATTTCATTTTGCAATAACAGTTTTACATTTCTCTTTTTAAGTTTTTAGAATCAAAACCTTTTCTCTTATTTTCTCTCAACTGTTCTTCCTTGTTCTTCATTTTCATTTTCCCTTCTTCCATTTTCGTGCACTTATTTCATGGGGCTTTCATTGATGATGATCATGGAAGGCTAAATAATCAATCAATCCAAGGATCCAACCTAAGCAAGAGAAGAATTTGAGTTCTGGTTTAGTATTTTGAATTCTGTGTGAATGTTCACTTTCTTCTTCAATTACTATTCTGTTTTCATGATTATGAATATGTTTAGGATTGAAAGCGGATTAGGTTATGGATTCATTTCCTAATTTTGAATATAAATCACAGATTAATTGGATGATATTTCAATTAGGGTTGTGGTTTCAATTAATTTAGGGGTTAATTCGATTGAACTGCTTCTAATGAAATTGAATGAACTTTCACAATAGGATAAATTTCTGAGAACGATGATGATTCAAATAGCTTGGTTTGGTGAATTGGATTGATACTCTTTAATCTGTTTTACATTACTTGTTATCAATTTTGTTAGTTTCTGCATTGATCTCTAATCGTAGTTTGTGTTTTTGCAATTTTTACTTCACGCCTGCAAACTGTTTGACAAAAATCTCCTTTACTGTTAGTAGTGAATTGAAGATAGAACCATACTGATAGTGTCTTTGAGTCAACCTAGGTTAATCCTGTGCTACAGAATTAGCTTAGTTTAATTGTTTTGAAACGACACGACAAACGCTTATCAGTTCGCGATCATCACAGGTACCAACCCACAAGGTACAATAAAACAAAGGTGAGTTCGTCATATTAAATAACAACAGAAAAGGGACACAACACAGTCATTAACATATCAATACGAACATTCCAAGCATCCATCAAACACTAACATCCACGGACATCCACAAACATCTCATAAATCGACTTGTAATATTTAGCATGATGCATGCTCTTGACTCAATTCTCATTATGCAATGTGGTACCATCCCGAAAATAGGCCAAAATCCATGGTACGAATGATTATTGCAATACGTCAGGGTCACTCTGTTGTGCACAGGACTCACCCCCCATGGTGGTTAGCCAAAATGTGTGTCATAAGGATCTCCTTATAGACATGGCCCCCAGTACTTCTCGTACTATGCAGTCAACCATCCTATTTCCGTCATGCAAATGTCGTATGTTACGTAGGCACCATCAATGTATGACCCGGCTAGGAACACAATCCTTCCTCGCAAGGGTAACCCGTCATACACCTCCTATGTAACATACCGCCCACACAAGAGCCCAACGATGCACTGATCGTGGTCCTCGCAAGGTTTACCACCACTCAGTCCCGACATCTCATGGCTATACATAGAATATCACCACGACACCATCAATGTATGATCTAGAATCAGGCTCAACCCGACCTGACTAGGATAACGCCATACACCCCCGTGGGTATTTGTGTATATCCAAACGCATTCCTCATCTCAGCCATCACATAGGCCGAGTTCGAATGCCACTAACGTAATCATATACGTCATTCACAAACATGTATAAACAGGTGAACCGGTGTGAAGTATGAGGTGTCCGGGTTGGCACTTAGATATACTATCTCAAGGTAAGAATTCGAACAAGGTCGGATGAAGGCGGACAAGGTTGGTCAAGGTCGGTAGGGGTCGGTCAGAGGGGTAAATTCTGAACAAGGGAAGACAAGGGTAGCAAAAATGGGCGAGGTCGGAGGAACCCTGTCGAGGTCGGTTGGGTTTAGTAAGGATTTGCCAAAGGCAGTCAAGAGGTCCTCAGATTTCTTATAAAGTTCTAAGGACGGGTTCTGCACTATGTAATTGATTGCATAAGCGTCGTAATCAATTACAACAAGTAGCGCTTGTAAGACCCCGGGTTTGTATTTCACCAACCCACACAAGGGTGTAAGGGAACCCGGTAGCTCATTTCCTAAGAGCAGACAAGCTCTGTCGAGTAAGGAACCCGGCAGTTCTCAAGTAAAGGAGTTTGGACTTAGCAATTCTAAAGGAAACAGTCCACCCTGGGTAAGGAATCCGGTCTCTCTAAAGAAATGGAAGGATGAGCTTCTAAAGATCACACGTGTATGAAACCCGACCGTTCTAGAAGAAGGAACATCAGCTCAACCAAGTAGGGGAACCCGGTGGCTCTTTACCTGAGAGGACACGAGCTCATCCAAGTTAGCAACCCAGTAGCTCTCTCTATGGTGAGGTAACGTGAGCTCAACAGCTCTAACGTATCACCCGGGTAAGCAACCCGGTATACCTTATAGAAAGGGGAGTAAGTCTTAACGACTCTAAGGGAACGACCTGGGGTAGGGAACCCAGTTTACTGACATCCGCCAACAACGACTAAGTTACGTCTTGCATGCATTCGTGCGTGCCACGTAACCAGCTCATCTCGGCCTACCCATCCCAGTAGCCGACATCAAACAATTAATCATGTCTATGTGCAACACGGCCAACCCATCCTACTCATCACCTTCACGAACACTTCCGCAAGTGTCTTAGAAGCCTTTCAACATCAAAATGCTAACTTCACACATGCAAGGGGAGTTCTTAAAACATCTACTCCCCACAAGAGTACCAAACATCAATCACAAAACAACATTCAACAATTTTAAGACATACCACATCCCATTCATAAAAGACATAGCTTTTCTGGGAAAAGCATCACACACACCAGGGACATGCAGTTATCATCACGACTGGACTCCCTGGCCCCCAAACCGTGGTACCTAAAGCTATTAAGTAACACAATAAACTCCCCCTACCTAACCAGGAGTTCGTTCACGAGCTTCACGGTGTGTTTGTCCTAAGCTTCAGTTCCAACCACGAAGTTCCTCCCAGTGTCGGGATTTTTGCAGCAGCTACGGTGGCTCTCGTAAGTTGGAGATAACAAAGGAGGGGTCAAGAACGAGAGGTTTCTAGGTGAGTTTTAGAGAGAAAACAGAACGCAAAGGTAAAAGAAGGAAGAGTGAACTTGTTGTTGTGCCAGCCTACTGCTTATAAACACGGCTGACACAGTACGTCCACTTAACGTGCACAGCTAGCAACCACAGCACAACAGAGTTGACTTACGTCCAATACCCATCAAGCACGCATACTCAGACAAAAACACTCAAACGGCAAGTTATAAATAAAACAATTAATCAATCAACATAACACATGTAATTTAATTAATATAATACGTACATCAAGCATCCAGATTAGCAACTTATAATCCGGGTCGTTACAATGTGTATATATTAGTTAGGATATTACATTTACAAGTACAATTAATCATGTAATACCATTTGTATTAATCATATTTAAGTCATGATTCATTATATCTTAAAAATGTATTAGAAAACTTAACAATGCCAGGAAGCTGCCTATCTTTTTGGTTTGGTCCATGAATAAAATCAAAAGAGAAATATGAAGTGTTTTTTCTGAGACGCTTAAATTTAATCTATCATTCAATGACTAATAGTTTCTTAAAACTTAACAAGTTATTTTTTTCATTTCAACTTTCCAGAATCCAGACTCTTCACTCCTTTGGTTTGCCAAGTCCCTCCTGTGGGAGTTTTACGTGCTTCTTGTAGATGAGAATAAGTACTTTCTTCTAGATTGTAACTCAGACACATACAAGTAGATTGCACTCCTCCAAGTTTTATATCCAATACGAACTTTTAAGATTGTAGATTGGCAATAAACAGGGGCTTCCATATCAACTTTCAAAGATTATCTCAAGAAGAAAACAACACACGGGTTTTGATAGTACACACAAAAAAAAACGAATCCAGAGCACAAATCTAATTAATATGATACAAAATTTTATTGAAAAACTATCATAGCTGAGAAAATATTGCATACATTAGCATCCAATTCCAGACGTGCAACCTATTGATGCCTACAAAACCTAAAAGCAATGCGTGCAAAATAAATGATAAGGAAATCTGCAATAAGCAGCAGCAACTTGTAGGAGTTCATAATTGACTATACCCAATAGTTTATCCAAACTAATAATTAGGGTTTACTTGGTTGAGCGTGTGGGAAAAAAAAAAGTGAAAATGATTTTGCAAAGAGAAAGGGGTTTCAACGAAGCAGAGGCAAATTTCAAAGAATAAGTGTAACAAAGTGCGAATGAATGGAATTAAGGAGTTGGAGAAAAAGAAAGAAGAAAGAGAAGACAAATACGTACCTGAGGTTGAGACTGAGAAATTGTTTGTGATGTGTGGTGTGGTTCACGACTGTCAAAGAAAGCCCACACGTTGCAGCTTGAAACACTCCTTTTGTTCTCCTCAATGTATAATGATACACAAGTTGGGTGACGGACTGAAGACACGTCGATGGTGTCGGAGTCAATAGGCTTTGTGGTAAAGGGGCGCAAATGAGAGGGTGGTGTATCAGAGAGTGAGAGAGGCACAAGACCTAAGGTAGATTAAAATTTTGACATTGTTAATCAAAGACGGTTTAAGGTAAAACTGTATTTGAACTAGCAATACAAAGACGGTTACTTTACTAAACGTCGTCGCTTTTCAATTTCAACGCTGTTTTGACTTATAATTGTCGTTGTCTAGTTCGCATTAATTGCAAAATTGCTACCGCATATACTACTACGTCATTTATCCAATAACCGTCATTCTCTTGTCGTAGAATCCATGCTTTGTAGTAGTGACTTTTATATTGTTGATCCACGTTTACTAATATTATTACTTAATATATATGTTCATGTCAAAATCCTTAATTTAAGATGGAAGCAAGTCTTTTGAGCTGCAAATTGACGCACATTATAGTGTTTTCAGACGCGCAACTAAATTAACATAGGGTAAAATGGTTGAATTGTAATCACATACTCTTTTTTTAAAAAGGCATAATCATTTACTCTTAAAAATTTGAATCATTTTCTTAATTAACAATTCATCTTCAATATTATTAAGTCACTTGCCAACTACGCATTAGGCATTTTTTTTTTCTTTTCAAATATTATTTCTTAAATATATTTTTGATTTAAATTTTAATTTTTGATACATTAGATTGTTGCATGAAAGGGTTCTGTAAACTCTGGTTTTGTTGGAATTGAATTAGAATATAGCTCTAATATATTCTCTGGTTGTTGTAAAAGTATATTCCACTAGTGCAGCCACGAATCCCACAAATCAGTGGGAGTGATTGGAACCCCTGATCTCTTTTTCCTTCTCCTTTCATCCTTAGGTCTTTTTTTTTCGAATCAAGTCAGCCTTATATCTCCTACCTCCTACGGTCAAACTCCTTATTTTATCTTAAATATCAAACTCATAATGTGGCAGTGGAATCTCTGATCATTTCCTTTCCATTACGTCAAATGCAATAATTTTGTAATTATCATAGGAGTGAACCCAACCAATGAAGAGTCTCATTCAAGAGTGACCCCTCCTCTCTGAATCCACGCCTCCTCATGTGTATATCCGGAACAGTACCCTCAGTGCAGCTCCATGAATTGGTCCTCGAAGAAAAACAATGGACCCCTAAGGTTGAAGTTCCGGAAATGCTATTATGTTACTATCGCCACCAAACATCCATCCTTTGATGAGTCATACCCAATGTCACATACAAATGCATGGGGCTGTTCGCATTGTGGTTTGATGCGATTTTGGTTTAAATTTAGTCCGAATCAAATGGTAATGTATTTAATTGTCTTGTTTGATTCACACTAATTTGAATAAGGGATGTGTCATGTAATTAGGTGATATTATTTTAATAGTAAAACAAATATTTTGAATAGAAAAAAAATGTTATTTAAAGTGATTTAAGGATAAAAAATAAAACAAACACTTTTCATAAGGAATTAAATAAATAAAAAATTATAAGAACAAAAATGAAAAAAAAAACACTAAATTACAAGAAAAATATATATATTTAAACCTATAAATAATTTATTTTGACATAATACAATTTTGTATCATAAAATTGAAATATAATTTAATACGTGCTCGTCTCTTTCTTGCTCTCTTTTAGAACGGGATTTTCTCTTAGTATTTAGATACGTACTAGAAAGCTGTCATTTATGAAAGAGTTTTTCATATTTTATATGGGATACCTAACTACAGGTTTAGGTAGGTTTTATCTAACTTTGTTAGTCTCTTGGGTTTGGTTTTTGCCCCCCAGGATGTTCTGTCTATCCTTTTCTTTTTCATCTTTAATATAATTTGAATTGGATGTCCTTTGTCTTGTTGGGTTCGAAGTGCGTCTAGCTAGTTGAGATCGCTTTAACTTTCAACCTATAGGATGCATCTTTTCTTTTTTGCTTAAAAAATTACAAGTTTCACAACCAATCAGAACTGCAATATACTGGTAAGGGTTGTACATGCATACGTTGTTTTGTATTCCAAATTGTTTCGACAATGACATAGACGTATCTCCTTTAAGGTATTTTTCTATTTCAATATTGTTTTTACTTTTTTATTCTATTTCATATACATTCCTTTTGCTTTAATGTTATTTTTATGAAGTTTAATTAATCAGTGTTTTGATTGTTTTAAGCACCAAGATGAATGCAAACCGGAATGTGATACATCTATCATCTAGTTATTGTTTATATCATGCAATAAAAAAGGGTTAATTTTAATACTCATATTAACAAATGTTAAAATAAAAAACGCTTTAGATGCACTAAAAGTGTAGAAATTTTTACACCATCTTTTAATCACAACTCATCATGTATGATAAGTTTGTTGAATTTTATGATAATTACTTTAAAATTCATATTAATGGTGATTGTTGGATGGTTTGTGTATAGGGATGACAATGGGGTGGGTCAGAGACAAGTTTGGCCCTCCCCATTTCCGTCCACGCAAAAGGTAGGGCAGGTATTGGTATAAAAGACGTGGGCTTACAATTTTAATACTCATCCTCATATCCATAGGATTTTATCGGGTTCATGTATATCCGTGGATAATCCACTACACTTTTTTTATAATTTTAATTTACTTATATATTTTTAAATAAATTATAATATTAAGTTTTTTATTATATTTTAATTCAAACAATATAATGAATAACAAATAAGTTAAAGTTAAAAAATTAAGAATTCAATTATATTTTTAGTTAAATGTATATTTTAAGTTTTAATTTAATTATTTAACTATTAAGCTAATTGATTATATTTTCAAAAATTATAACAATAAAATCTGTAATGTATATATTGTGTATATATATATTGACAAAAAATTATATAAAAAAAATATAATATGACAGCACAGGTATGAGTGTAATTTGATATTCATCCCAATCTTCATCCCCGCCTAAGTAGTTTGAATAAAACTCATACCCGTACTCATACTTGGTCAAAACGAGTATTCTTCATCAAAGTCGGGGTAAGTTCGGAGCAATACATATTTGTCAAGTCTATCTGTGTATGGCGATGTAGTGGTCATCTAAGTGGTGCAACACAGGTTTGGGTGAAGGTGGTGCAAGTTTTGTTGTTGAGTGCTTTTTGTGTATAATTGTGCAAGTAATTCCAGTGGAGGAGATGATTTTTTTTTTAGTGATTTTAATTTTTTAAAATAAAATAAATATAGTGATGACTTTTAACCACCATCATGTTAAGTGAATTATTTTGAAATTTAAATGTTAACGGAAGACTCACATTTTAAATGAAAATTCAAAAAATGACTCAAACAACGCTCAAACATAATGGATAAAAACTTACATATTTTTAACCCATATATATAAGTGTTAATTTTACACACTTGCTTGAATAACACTTCATTCTCTCATGATATCCCATCGTATTGATAGAGAATCCAGCAAGTAGTATTTATTCATGTATTTTCACCAATATCTTTCGTAATTCTCTATCTATTTCCATCGTATATTTCATCTTATCCCACATTTCTTTCTTCTCTTCCTATTTTTTACATGATTAAGTAATTATTGTCTAAATGATAATATATATATATATATATATATATATATATATATATATATTTCCAGGTATGTTCATATCTTTCTCAATGCTTGCCCCCGGCTTTTAAGTTTTGTATTTTATTTTATTTTCCTCTCGAGTTAACATTGGATAGGTAGACTATAAGGCAACCACATAGAGCAGAATTTCACTCAAATTAAATACAAATAATGCAGGACGTGGGGATTTTTTTTTTTTTTGGATAAATTTTTTAGGATAATGGTATAAGACAATGAAAACCTCCAATGGCAAAGCGTATTCCAATCAGATTTACACTTACCTCAACCTACAGAACAAAGAAATCTTCAACCAGCAATTTATCAAATTCAAGATTCTAAGTTAACCAACCCCTTTTGGGTTGTAAGATGAGGGAATTTACACATTGCATTTATCTTGAGACTAAGATCATATATTCTAAATTCTGAGCACATCGAAGCAATTGCATTGGAATATCAGATCATTCAGATGTCCCCATGTATTTTCCCTACCTTTGATCATTTATTGTAACAGCAGCATTTTTTCTAAGTATATACAGAAATTTAGATAAAAGGAAATATAAATGTATAACCTAAATCCAGCAAAAGCTAAAGGCTAGACCTTAATAAGGCAAATGTATAGGAATGTTTGAAAATGGGTCAATGGCTTTATCCATCTGTATGTAGGTCACTGATTATGGGCAAGTAGCAAAAAGTCATCCCTGCTTTACCCAGCAAACTCTTCAGTTTAATTTATCTTTGAAAGAATGGATCTAACTATAATGACTAAATGAAATATAACTATCCAGAGTCAAAGAATTGAGATCTTCGCCTTTTATTGACAAGCGTTTTGGATCCCATCCATCAGTGCTATCAATGCCACTCTCCACTCACAGCACTGTGCATCAGAGATGATTAACTTATGCAATGTGCTCAACTCATCAGGACTTGCCCCTTGCAGTATTGATTTCATCTCTTCAAGGATGTTATCCTTCTGCTGCTTAACCAAATCGACACCAAAAATTTTGGTATTGATATTACCTAAAGAGTTACTGGAACCAAATGGGAAGTTATCAACGACACCGCCAGAAGGGGCAACTTTGTGATTCCAGTACTCTACACACAGATGACTGGGATCTTGAGCTTCAATGGCCTGAAAAAGTGACAATGTAATAGAACATCAGAAGTGAGAACATAATTCCAGAGGAACATTCTAGATTCTCAAATAGTCAAGTTCTACCAAATTATATCCAAATTAACTCAGTAATCATGGAACAAAATTTACCATAATAAGCTATGTTAATCTAGTTCAACACAATTTGGAAGAGATTTGAATTATGTGAATTAATTTTACATTAGATAATAAACTACACATAGATGTTAGAGTTAGCTCAAGTTGGGCAAAAATATAAGATTCATGTGTTTGTTACCTGAATAATAGATGGTAATTGGAAGCCAAACATTCTATGACCGTTAACCCTTTTCAGGAGCTCTAATGGAGGAAATTCTAGTTCACCTAGACTCTTTCGCCTCATGATTTCATGATGTAATCTCTTCAGAACTGATTCCCAGCAATTATCTGCTGAGGTATTTGTGAAAGCCTCACTTGGACATTCTTCCATGGTAACCTGAAATTATGTTGTACGGAATGAGAAAGAAACACACTTGAATTGAAATCATGTCAATGCAAATCAATACTACCATAAAGACTTGCATATAGTTCATTAATGTCATTGAGTTTCTTAACCAAAAGAAACAAAAGATTATCACCATTTTGTCAGATTCAATAACTTGAGACAATGATGCCTCTACATGAACCATATAATCATGGAAAAAAATTTAGCACTGGATCTATCCCACCAACAAATAAAGAAACCATAACGATATATTTCAAAATAAAGGAAAAATATTTAATATGGAGAGAAGTACAGAAGGAAAAAGGAAATCTTTCTAGATTAATTAAAAAATGAAGAAGCAAAGGCACTTATCCCTCTAAGAGCTAGGAAGAAAAAATCCCAGTAAAGAAGTCTTCAACAGAAACACACACAACCTGAGAGTAATCTGTCCCATAAATCTCTAGCATTATATTTTAGCAAAATACACCATAACCCAGCAAACACAGCATACTTTTACAAAACATTACAAATGTTCTTGCTAGGCAAACAACTATATCATTTTAACAAAGGCATGTAGGGAAAAATGTCTGCCAATATTTTAAAAATATCCTTCAAGGTGAATCTACATTGGAGACCAAGAAACTTTGTGTGTAAATTAATATTCAAGCCAAAATGCATTTGGAAATGGCATTTGGCAACTGAAAATGTCAACGACAGAACCATATATAGTCAACCCAATGTGAGTATTGTACTCACATAGGGTTGACTACATGGATTCCACTGTAATCAAGAAACAGTAACTTGTCAATCTTATTTCATTTTCAAACCTAAAACAGAACAAGGTTAGGAAGGATACCTTGAAAAGAGGTCCAAGAAATCCAGCATCAATGACTTCAGAGATATAGCTACAGATTCTTTTTGGATCAACAATGCTAAAGAAATTAACTTGAGTCTTGAATCCTTCAAAAGTATACCAAAAACTGGATAAGTAAGTTCCAAGAAATAGATAGTCTTAGGTAAAATCTAAACCCATAAAAGATCCTACTGGCATACCTTTTGGATACAGTGCGTGCTTACTACACCAGAGCTTTCCATAAACAACAGATCCCAAACTTACAAGCTTGACAGAAGTACCAAACATTTGCACTAAGCAGCTTTCGTCTGTCAAAGATGTACTAGTATGTGTGGTGACTATGACTTCCCTTTCAAATAGATTGCTGTGCTGCTTTCCTGAATCTGAATCCATTTGCAGATCCTTCTCAATTTTTCCACCATCAAATGTACAATAATTGCGAACATCCCTTGAACATGATGAAAAATCTGTCTTTAGCACAGAAAATGAGTTTGATAAGTTACCCTCACCACAAAGTTCCATGATGTCTTCTTCCTTTTTGGCTTCTGAACAGCATACTTTTTCCTCTACTGAAACACCTTTATTATGATGGTTATCAGCAATATGCAGCAAATGATTTTCATTTTCACCAGAGGTAACATCTAGATTCAAATCCAGAGAACCAGCCTGATCCACTTTATCTTTGTTGTCAGTGATCAGATTTTTATCATTATTATTGTCAGGCTGACTATCTATACTGTCATATGCTGCACAAGTTACAGGGTGAGATTCAGATTGCACTATCTCTGTAGTAATATGACTATTAGGACTGCTAGGTATGTTTAAATTTGACCTATCCTTGGTTCCTGCACAGCCAGTTGAGCTTTCCATTTCTTCACAATTCTTGGTTCTGTAAATGTCTTTCTCAAGATCTGGCTTATCCATGCAAACCTCATTGGCATTCGCAGAAACCATTCCAAAGTTTTTATTTGCCCACACCTCAATAGCATGTGAACCTCCTAAAGCTTCAAGCAATTTATTCAGTTCACTTATAGTATATCGAAGCAGAACAAATCTTTTCTCCATTTCGCATGAGCAGAACAAATTAGCATGCTTAAGACATGAATATCTGTCAGGGGAGCACCCACAACCCACAGCAGATAGGTGCAAGTCATAGAAGCAAGAGAAGCATTCTCTTTCCTTGTACAAATCAAAGTCACTATTCATCTTCAGCAACTTAAGATGAGTTGGAAGACAGTCTAGCCTTTCTTCTTCCATCTTTATCCTTGCCTATCACAAATAAGGGTAACAAATAAATAAGTATTGAAAAAATATCTGCATGGTATGAAAAAAACAGTATAATAAATGAGTTCCAAATTTTTACAGAGCTTTCAGAATTTGTGGAAGTAGGTATGATCAAAGTGGAGAGGCCGAGTGAGTCATTACCTTAACTGCCTTGGTAAGATCTCCATCTTTCCCACAGACACTTCCCCATTTCAAATTTTTTGCAGTTTCCTTTCCAAGAGCTAGCTCTGCAAGGGCTCGTACAGATTCCAGTGCTGACCCAAATAACAGCTTGTCATGTGACAAGGATGTCTTGCGGCATTGTAACCTGTAAAGCTCGACAGCACTTTGTCCATGCATTAACCAATCAATAGGAGCCGCATTCACTGCCTCTGCACAGTTGAAGCCACAATTGAAGCCAGCATGATATGCCCTTGGAAAGGTAATAATGAATTCCCCAGAATGCTGAACTGTGCGATACACAGGCACTCCCTCAGATTTAAGAATTGAAGGAGAAAACTGGGTAACCTGCTCAAAGGGTAAAATTAAAACCATTAGAATCATAATACTTTCTCAAACCTAGAAGCTATGTAGTATACATAGAATGCTAAAAATTGAACAAATGCACTGGGAAAATCTGGAGATGAACGAATGATAATTATTAGTTGAAATACAACTGACAAAATTCATCCCAATTTGTAAGGAGGGAAAGGCTATAAACAGATTAAAAATAGTGAGCATCACTGCAGCAATAACAGCTGAAAGTTTGTGTCATAAAGAATACATCAAGAAGGATGGTCACGAGGAACCGTCAAGTCATTAAGATCATGCCAATTCTCAGTCACCACATTTCCTAAATACATTAGCAGAGTGGTTTGCTGGAATCTTTAGTAACTGATAATTTCTCTTGCTCAAAGTTTAATACCTAATTACTATAGCTTCCACAGTTTTACTTAATATTTATACATAGGAATTATAAAGGCATCTTACACTATGCTGATCAGCATATATTGATGCCTGGTAGGAAAACTTAACTATCTCATCATCACCAAACCTGACATCACCTTTGCTATAAGTATGGTGAGTCGATTTCTGAATGCCCCTTGTGCAAGTCATTTGGATGTTGTGAAATGCATTCTTCAGTTCATAAAGAATGCACTAGGTAAGGATTATTTCATGAGGAAAAAGGCAATACAAAGATCATTAGTTACTCTAATGTTGATTGGGAAAGGTCACCCTTAGACAGAAGATCCACTTAAGGATATTGTGTTCTTGAATGAGGAAACCCAATATCATGGAAGAGCAATAAGGAAAACATAATTACTAGATCCAGTGCAAAAGTTTATTTCTGTGCTATGGCAATAGCCACATGTGAGCTTATACAACTTAGGCAACTACTCCAAACAGCTAAAATTGGGAGACAAACACATGAACAGATCAAATGCGTAGAGAGATCGACTGTCTCTTTGATGGAGAAAATGTGTTTTACAGTGAAACCACAACCAACTTTGTTAACCCAGACAAAAAAATGATTTTATTGGTGACATGGGGGTTTGGGAGGTCATGTTTTGGTTTGGAGGTGGGAGTGGTGGAGGGAATGGTTCATGCGGTAAAGGGACATGATGAATAGGTGGCCGACGATGCTAAATAGAGTGAGCTTAAGGAGGTATTCAGAGGATGAGTGGGTCTGGTTAGCCGACGGATCCAGGATTTTCTCTGTACAATCTGCATACAAGGAATTATTGATGGAGTTGCCTAATGTTTCGCTTGCAAATGTCTTGTCTAAGGTGTGGAAGCTTAAGATCCCTCCTAAGGCAGCATTTATAATATGGAGGCTGCTTCAAAATAAACTGCCTACAACTGATAACTTGGGCAAAAGGAATGTGGTATTAAATGAACAAGACAAACTTTTCCATTTTTGCATGGAACAACAAGAAACAGTCACACATTCTATGTTCTCGTGTGATGTTGTAGATATACTATGGAAATGATGTTTCACATGGTTGGGTTTGGAAATGGCTCTTCAATCCGATCCTATTGCACATTTTCTTCAACATGATTTTTGTGATGCATATGAAATGGATAGAAATGCTTGGTCGGTGGTTTGGGGGGGCAGTTGTGTGGAATGTGTGGAGAATGAGAAATAAATGTGAGTTCCAAGGGGTAGGGGTAGATCTGGTAGGATTGCTGCAAGAAATATTATTTACGGTCTGGACTTGGCTAAGGGAATTCTCTAGTTCAACTCTGTTGTCATTTTCGATTTGGCAATCAGATCCTGATATCTTCTTTAACAGAATTGGCTTTGCAGGGAAATACTTGGAGGGAAAGTGGTATTAGTGAAGGGTACGAAGTTGCTGCATGAGTTCGCATGCTGTTGCAGGGGGCAGCAAAAGTCTAGGAGTTAGTTTGTTTGTTATGATATTTGAGCACATAGTCATCTGTAATATGCAGCTACACGACATACGTATTAGTATTGGTCGAATGGGATCTGTAATATGCAAGTGGTTAGATGATACTTATGCAGATTTGGTGCATAAATAATGTATAACCTTGAGCTGGGTGGTAGGGTTCTGCAATGATATATGTATTGGGGTACCCCTGGCACCTTGTATTCTTTTTTCCTTGTTGCTTTTATTTGTTGACTAGTATTTAAATTTGACCTATCCTTGTAGCAATTTATTTAATAAAAAAAATCCAGCAATCAGCTGGCTGGTATGTTTGCCAAGTTTCTTTGATGTTCTCAGGTTGAATATACTTGTAAGAAGCTTAGTACATGGCATATACGTTTCACCTTGACAGGAGAGTGTGTTAAATAGCATATTATACACATGGTTATATTTTTTAAAATGAAGGGCATGTAAAAGCTGATTGCATTACCCAAATATTTTACGCAAGGTTTTAATATCTGTAAGATAGCCATTATTGTAATTAGGGATTTGATTTGTATTTAAGATCGACTCCCTTTGTACTCTAATACGTTACTATAGTACTCTTGTATAGTACACATGAGCATACCTGAGACGCACAACATTAAGATATATTTCTTCTCTGTAGAAACAATAAAGAAGCACTAAAGCAACCAGTAACTGAAAATACTAGTCAACAAATAAAAGCAACAAGGAAAGCACAAGTGGCAGCATTATACCAGATCATTGAGTAGATTTGGTTGTTCCTCAAATAAATCAGGCAAGTGCTTCCTCATTACTTTCTCCAAGGCTGCAGCATGGCTTCCAGGTATTCCATACCATACTTTTGGGTCCCCCCAGTGCAAATAGTTTAGTGAATAGAGGTGATGGTCCTCAACATGCTGTTCCAAGAAGCAGGCAATCATGACAATGTGTTATCTTTCTAGGAAATAGTTAGGGTTTGAAAGGAAAGAAATTCAAAATTCAAGATCAAGACGTATGTTATAGTTCAACAGGTCAAATATATTAACATAAGTGGAATCCAAAATATTGCAAGTGCCAACATACTGAGGATTCTATTAAATTAAATGATTTAATGATGAAGCAGTATGTAGTGGCCCACTTCTTTCGTTATTACTTCTAATTATTTATTTTGTCAAGTAAACCTTTAACTAAATGAGAAATTTTCTATCTAACTAAAAACAGAGGTTAAAAAATTTAAGCAAATCTTCATGAAAAATAACTTCAACTTATCATGTCATGATGGTAATATTCCATCTCGTGTCTTAACACTTTTCCTTAATCATAAATTTAGACTTGGATAAAAATTTCTCACCACTTACCCAGCAAAAGGATGAAAAACACATGCCAACATACAGCCATGGCACTAGAACTCCTGATATGTCACTTCCTTCATAACTTAGTACAGAACCTGGCAGTCGGGCAAAATTGTTCAGATTCCAGCCAGACTGGGCATATTGATCTGATTCACTCTTAGTTAAGGATGAAGCCTTAGGAAAACCACTTCCAAGGGCTCCGGTTTCCAAGTCAGCTCCATAATACACCTACAATATAACACAGTATCATATAAACTGTTTGCACAGTTATGCGGCAATAAAGACAAATATAGTTGTCAATAGACAATGATTAATACCTCAACCTCATCAGTTGGTTGCTCAATTATTCGCCAGTATTCACCTTCAATTTCCTCCTCAGAGGGCTCCCATCTCTTTTGATGGTTATTGTCACTCACTATTCTGTCTCCATTAGTATCTCTAAACCCAAAGTAGCATTCCTTAAAAAAATCAGCATATAGCTGAAAGTCTTTAAGCGTGAAGTCTGACCCTGATTGGAATCCAAATTTCTCTCCAGACTCAGAAGCATTCTTAGCTTCAGAAGCTGCATTGGCAGGCTTCCTCCTACATGTGCCTGTTTTGGAGTGCTTTCTATGTTTTCGCTTCCTTCCCCTACTTTTTTTCCTCATAGGTTCCCTATTTTGAAGCAAATCAATTTGTTGAATACGGGTGGGAAACTCAGTATTTTCCCATAGATTTTTGTCCTTAAGAGGACAGGGTGGAGCCCAGCAAGCAGGGGGAACAATCCTACAGATGCCATGGGGTTCAGCTAGGGGTCGTATCTTTGCTATGTAACTGAGCGTGTCATCAAATTCCTAATTAAAAAGAGTAATATGAGAAATCAAAATACAAAATTAGTAGTATATTACAACAACAAATGTGAAGATGGCTATAATACTAGCAAGTACTTCAATAGTCGGATAAAAAACAGGTGCTTCTTCAATTATAGGCCGACTTGCTTCAACCGGATCCCATCGGGCTGATATCTGCAACATAGCAACAAAAATCCAACATATGAAAAAAAAAATACAAATCTCTCTCTCTCTCTTATATATAGTCATCAATGGTAGCCTTCAATGCATTATTTTCTATATGTTTGAAAAACTGAAAATAGTCATTGAATTAATTGATATATATCCCTTTACACTTTCAATAAGATGGGTATCAAATCATTGAAGTTAGACTCAACTCATGCTTATCTAGACAAGTATAAATTGCTCAAAATTTTGAACCCTCATGTTAAACATGTTCAGCTTCAAGAAGCAGAGAGTGTGGGGAGGGGACGGACTTCAGAAAAGAACTACTTAAAGCACAGGGTGTTGAAAAGTTAATTCCATTAAGTTGGTTCCTGTTTGTTCCAAAGACCTAGAAAAATACAAAGTATTGTTCATGGTCCATCAAAACATTATGCATGCTCAATATATAGGACCATATTGCATACCTTTTTATTTCTCAGACTGTCAGAAGACTCAAGCGCATTGTTATTTTTTGGCTTGTGCCCCAAAGATTTATTCTGAAAAATATGTAAGAATGATAAATTTGTTAAAATTATCAGCCTCACTAAAAGTAATGAAGGTAAACAATGAATTGTATCAAATTATAACTAATAATGTCACAGTCCAAATATTGCCAAAGGATTTGGTACAAACAGCTGTAACAGTTTAATGTCAAAGAGACCGAGAGATACCACCACTAGTGTATGCAATTCCATAAGGCTAAACAAAGGCAGTACTAGTCACCATCACTTGATGAAAATTTTCTAATCGTTATATCAGGGTACAGAAAAATGTTAAGCAATTTATGATATGAGGGAATTAAAATTTAAATCATCCTTCTGAGCAGCAGAAGTTAGTTCATCAACTAAACTACAAGTATTGAACAACAATAGCTCTAACAAGTGAACACACAATGTCAAAACTAGAATAAGAAAAGAAAACAAGGGAATAATAACACAAGAATTGCATCAAATCTTCAAACTGCATAAACAAGGATAATAAGATCACCAGCAATTGTGATCCACAAAAACAAAGGACAGAAGATTCAAACAGAGAAACGGGATAGTAAAATATTCCAAACAGGCTTCATAAACAAAGACATATCATATGATACACTGCTAGGGTTTGAAAATCTAACCTCTTTGGCTTCAGAATCTGCAGCCAATTTCAACTGCTCCATTCAATTCAAGTTTATGATATGAAAAAACCAATTGAACAACAATTTTATGCCTGCAACAAAAACCAGATACCCCTTTATCCTTAGAGTCCACATAAGATCAAAGAGACAACCCAGAAACAGTTTTCTATTTCTCCATTATCAAACTGACAGAAAAAAGAAACGTTAAAAACAGTTAAAATTAAAAATTAAAAAATAAGAAAAATTAAGAGGGGAAAAAGAAGAACAAATGCAGAACATGACAATACTCACCCCAATGCAGCAAAAGATAGTTCGGTTCCTTTCACGTTCTGATTGCGTACAAATGAATTAAACAAGAAATTCCTTTGGAAATCAACACAGTGAAGAAAACCTAAATGCAAATTTCAATTTGCATGTGTATGCAAATTTCTGTGAAACCCCCTCACAATTTAACTATAATTTTTTTTTTAAAAAAAGTGCAAAGTCCTATGAATCTTGGAATCAAATGCTCAAAAATTCAAACAGTTCCCACAAAATGAAGACAAGAAAATTAAAAGAAGAAATAGAAACAACAATTGACTGAGTAAAAATCTTTAATTTATTTTGACAGGTGGACTGGGAAACAAAACTATTAAATTCATACGATTAAATGAATTAATAAAGAGAAATAATGAGAAAGATATTATCAATTAAAATCGAATACTACCACTTTTAAAAATATTCTATTTAATTTCCTTTATTATTTTTTTTCTTAAAACGAAGACAATTAAAAGCATTTTATTAATTTTGAGAAAATATATGGGCCACTAAAAAAAATCAGGGATACCATAGAAGTTAAAAAAATCAGGGATACCATAAAAGTTAAGATACTACGTTTAGCTATGGCAACGAGGTGGGACGGGATCGGATATTGCATTCCCCGTTCCCGTTCTCGCTCGCAAACCTGCTCCCCGCCTTTGATCCTCATTAGGTTTTAAAATCCATCATCATCCTCGTCCTCGCTGAGGGTCGGGTTTTTCCCACCCCACCCCGCCCCCGTTATTTGATTAAAATAAAAAAAATAATATAACTTTTTTATTGAAAAATCAGACAAAAAAGCTAATTAGGTAACAAAAAAATAATAATAACAAACTCACATTTAAAATATGGGATTATAATTTAAAAATTGCAAAACAAAATCAATCAATTCAATTTAAAAAAAATTAAAAAATAATATATATTTTTTTATTTTTTTAATATTATTTATTACGGGGGCGGGTAGCAGTAATCTCATACCCACCCCCGCCCCCGCTTTTAGCTATCAGGAAAAACCTAAACCCAAACTCAAACCTGAAAAACTCGATTTTTTCCCATTAAAATTAGGGTGGATTATGGCGGGTATCCATGAGTTCAAGTCCCGCTGTCATGCTTAACTACGTTGAAAAGTGTGATTGCTTTTCGGAGTCTTATGCTCCATTTAATATTCTAATTGTTTTTATTATCAATTAAAATATTTAATTTTATTCTCTGATGTGCATTCGAACTGAAAATTAATCAATTCAAATAGATGGGAAAAAATAAAAGACGAAATAAACCATTCTTACCAAAGTAAATATATAGAGAAATAAATAATAAAAAGGAAAAGATAGAAATTAAAAATAAAAAGTAAGAAAAAGATATATGAGAGAGAGTCAAACGAACCCGCTATAACGCACGCAGTATTAACGCAAAGCAATTAAGTGTGAAACAAACCAACCAACTAAATATATATATATATATATATATATATATATATATATATATATATATATATATATATATATAACTTTATCGCTTTACTAATTATTTCATTATTCAATTTCATAAAAAAGTTAGGAAAAAAAGATTGGGTCATCATGTAAATTACTCTTTAATATTGTTATTATTGCATCATTAAACTTTTTAAGTCTAATATCTTTTAATAATATTAATATTGGGTTTTCACTCCTAATCTATAATTAGATTTTCTGTTACATGTATTAATCCTAGGTGTATAAAATTATATCTTTATTTTATATATTTATCTAATATTGATTGCTCTAAAAAATTAATGATCATGTTATTATCCGTTCATGGGTAATTGTACTCTACAACATGTATTTCTTCCTTAAATGTTGAAAATATATTTTATTGTTTATATACTTTCACTTTTTTTTACAATAGGTATTGGCTAATTATGTAAAAATTATTTATCTATGCTATTTGTATCTCTCTTTCTATATTTGTTCATCATGTTGAGGTTTTTCTTCAACCACTCAGACTAAGAAGTTGACCAGTGTATTTACACTTCTCAATGCTACACACAACTCCTCACAATAATTAAAATAACTAATTTAATCAGTTATCAAAGTAAAATATTGAGAAGAATAAAGTTAAATAAGAGTAATAAGAAGACAAGATAATATAATATCTCGACCAACTTGGCTCTAATACCACTAATGACATGATCTTAAAATAAAACAAAATGTTGATAAATGACAAAATGATCTTGAAATTCGAATATTAGAAATTCACAAACTAAATCTTGATGATGAGAAAGATATAATATACCATAATATATTTTTATCATGATATAAACAAAAAATTATATTGAAATCGAAAAACTTACAAACATAATCTTGAAATACAACTAATATGAAGAGTAAGGAAATAATTTGAAATACTCCTATTAATAAATTTAAAGATAAATAAACAGTCATAATTGACATAACAATTTGAAACATTTTAACTTTAGTGTGAGTTTGTGAGAATTTGTGTTTTTTTTAAATGGCTAATTTAATATATAAGTATAGGGAACAAAAAATAAAGAAAGGATACAAGGTAATAGCTACCAATAGTACTATAGCAACCCCTCAACGCGTGTGTTACATAATAGAATGATATGCTTTCTTAGACATTTATTTTCTTTACTCCCATTATTACATCATGCACATTTCATTGCATTATGAAAAACTCATTGCAAAATGTAAATTTACATTTGAAATATTTTTTCTTGAATACAATATGAGATGCAATGCAATACAAAGAGTGAAAGATACAATAACTCATATCCTATGTTTGTTATCCACGAAAGTAAGCTGATAAATTCAAAAAAATGTGTAGGTTCCACAACAAATGAATCTCAAAATGAGATGATAAAGGATTGAAAATATAATAAAAACTATTTGGGCACACTTATTTTTTAATTGGCCAAAAATAACCTTTCAATACAAGGCCTTGTGGGACTCTAGCGAGCTCCTAACCATCACTTAGTCATATAGAGATTATATGTCTTTAATTTATAAAAGAAAAAAAATGTCTTAATCTTTTTCATTATTCACATTATTATTTTTTTCTTTTGTATATTAAAATATTTTCCTTTTCGTATATTAAAATATTCAACTCAAGTTAGATGTATCAAGGCGATATAGTCGTTGACGTCAAAATTGGTTGGAATTATGATCGATAGAAGTTTCAGAGATAAAGTCATTGGTATCAAAAGGAAAGACAACAAGATTATGATGATTAAGCTTGTAGTGAGGGATCTAATTTTAAATATCCTTAGTGTGTATGCACCCCAAGTTGGACTACAATCAAATGAAAAGAATAAATTTTGAGAAGATTTGGAGGAGGTTTTGAGAAGAATACCACAAGAGGAGAAAATTTTCCTAGGAGGAGATCTAAATGGTCATGATGGTAAAAACAATGGAGGTTTTGATAGAATTCATGGTGGTTTCAGCTATGGGACGAGAAATGAGACTGGAGAAGATGTCTTGAACATTGCACTAGCCTATGATTTGATGCTAGCGAACACTTTTTTTCAAAAAAGGAGTCTCATCTTATCACTTATTATAATGGTCAAAATTGTAGTCAAATTGATTTCTTTATGCCTAGAAGGGAAGATAGAAATTCGTATATTGACTGCAAGGTCTACCTTGTAGAATGTGTGGCGACACAACATAAGTTGGTAGTTCTAGAGTGTCGGTTCAACAAAATTCTTAATTTGAGGAAGAAGGATCAAAACCCAAGGATAAGATGGTGGAAGCTAAAGGAGGAGAAACAAATATAGTTTAAGGAAAACATATTGTGTGAATGACTGTGGGAGTTTATTGGAGAAGCTAATGAAATATATAATAAGATGGCTATGTGTGTTCAAAATGTGGGAAGAAGGGTGCTAGGTGAAAGCAAAGGAAACAAAGTTCTTACAAAGGAAACATTGTGGTGGAATGGAGAGGTGCAAAAGGCTATTAAACAGAAGAAAAAATGCTTTAGATCTTTGCATAAATGTCCCAATGATGAGAATTTGCAAAAGTTTAGAGTAGCGAGAAAAAATGCAAAGAAAGCAGAGCGGGAAGCTAGAGGCAAAGTTTTTGACAATTTGTATAAAAATCTAGGGAGCAAGGATGGTGAAAAAATTATTTACAACTTGCAAAAATAAGGGATGAAGATGTAAGTGAAAGATGACTAAACTACTTTAACAAATTTTTTAATGGGAATGGCGACAAGAGTGAGGTGGATTTGGAGGATACTTTTGATTATCTGAATAGAAGATTTGTGCGCAGAATTAATACACATGAAGTTAAGGAGGCTTTAAAGATGATGAAGGATAATAAAGCTTTGGGACCCGATGACATCCCTCTTGAAGTGTAATGTCTAATGCTTGGAGGAAAAGTATGTTTGTTGCCAGTCACGGCTGAATATTCCTACTGTTTACTTTGTTATCAATTATGATGTTCCAAGGTTGCTTTTTCTTTGGCCAACATTTTCTTAATTGGCTTTTGGAGCATTTAACTAAGTGAATTGCAACTATTCATCTATAGGTTTCCGCATGATTATATTCATCGTGTAGATTGTACAACAAGAGCAAGTGAAGGAGGACTGGCTTTGAGCTTTGTCACTTAAGTTAGCATATTTTATATTAATAATGAGAACTTATACATTTCTCTATGTTATTTGAATCCAAGTCTACATTCATTGTATTTGTACCTAAGAATTTTTGTTTGAAATAAATTTTGTTAAATAAATTGTGAGGACCATTGTTCATTTAATACTTCATCTAAGTGCAAATGTGGTGGTCATGGCTCTAGCACATTTAAGATTATTTGAGCCATATAACATGTTACTTCTAGGTAACAACATATTATTAGCACTTGTAATCCTTCGTGAGTGATCCATATATATATATATATATAGATGAGATCCGTTTATACCGGTGTAAGAATTGATAGTCTTACACCATTTAATAACTTTTTATTTGATAAGTATTTTTACAAAATCCACTGTTAGATTGAAAGCTTATATCATGTAGATCACATGTCTCAAATTTCACATTAATCCGAAATCATTTGATACATAATTGATATATATAAAAATTAACGTAATATGTACTTCTAAAATATGTGAAAATTAGACTATTTGATTACATTCCCATTGATGTTTAAATTTTGTGAAATTTGAGACATGTGATCTACATGATATAAACTTTCAATCTAACGGTGAATTTTGTAAAATACTTATCCAATAAAAAGTTATTAAATGGTGTAAGACTATCAATTCTTACACCGGTGTAAACGGATCTCATCTCATATATATATATATATATATATATATATATATATTTCTATATATAAAAGGATTGAGAAGCTGTAAACAAAACTCTTTCATCCTTTATCAATCAACTTGATGCAAAGTAGGGAGAGGATTTTGAAGGTAACTCCTCCTTGTAGTTCTCTATCTATTTTACATTTTTATTCTTATTCCCTTGTTAATATATCTTGCTTGACAATATCAAGCTCAACCTTGCCATACATGCTTTATCTAGCACAATTCCTATGGAGATTTATTCTATGCATGCAGATGACTAGATGTTACTTGTGCCTTTTCAGTGCAAACAAATTCTCTTGTTGTTGAGTGGTCACTGAAATATATTAGATACTACTCATACTAGTTAATTAATATGGATTGGTTTACATTCAATTATATGTATATGTGCAAATTCATGTGATGAGTCTATAAATACCATGATTTCATTCATATGGTGGATTGTTGGGTTCTACTGGGTAATTACTGGTGATGTATTGAGTTATGTATCGTTTACTCTTCTATGTTATAAATATCCATTTTTTGATAAGGTGGTAACAACATTTTTCGTCCTAAAGGGCTTCCATTTCTGAACTTAAGCTTTTTGTGTGATTTTTATTGTGTGTTTACACATATCTATGCAAGCAAGAAATTGAATCATCTTTGATGTCATGCCTTGAGCAAGGTGGATCTACTAAGAATAATCTAAATTTGAGGTGTTTTCAAGTATTCAAAAGTGATCGAGATCGTCATGATCTTATAAACCACTTTGTTCCTTTTAATCTACTAGTTTTTACCTGATTATAGCAAAGAATGTACCTTTGTGTATAGCATTGAACATTTATGTGTTATTTATAGTAGAATTGTACAATCAAAGTAAAAGTGATTTTATCTATCTATCCATCCATCTATACATAATCTAATTTTGAAAAAATAACACATTCTAAGATAATTCTTTTAGAAAATCGTTTTAGAAAGTAAACTTTCTAAAATGATTCTTCAGATAACTGTCTTTAAAAATCTACTTTTTAAAACGGTTATATGAAAGAACCATATTAGAAATGTCAATTTTTTGAACATTTTTTAATGAAAAAATACATTTTAAGATGGTTTCGAAGAAAATCAATGTAGAAATCAATATTCTAAGATGGTTTAAAAATTATCATAAAAAATATTGACTTTCACGACAATGGATTCCAAAGATTGTTAAAAATAGTAGTGAAAAACCAAAAAAACAATCTTTGAAAGCGATTTTTGTAATAGTAATGACTCTACTAAAACTAAAAATAGTCACTATGATTACACGATATAGATATCTTTCATCAAAGTCATGGTTAAAAAACATATATAATTTTACAAGGATGAAAACTTATTCAGACTTGTATATATTTTCACTAACTAAATTTGTGTAGAATATAACTAAATTCCAAAATAAATATTAATTGTGCATATTCATATACGGCTCACGTTACTTTGAAATTAAAATAATAGGTAGTTTTTGTTAATATACGACTTACTTTTTTATTTTGAAAAATTAAAGTGATAGTAGTATATGGCTTATTTTTTACTATAGAAAAAATTTAGTCATATATTGCATATACAACTTATTGGTTTTTCTTTAAAAAAAACGTAAATCATACTCAGCATGTGTGAATTGTGGAAGAATTTGATAATTTATGTTTTAAATTGCTCAAGGGTAGTTAAAATTAAGAAGCCGATTTCAGGATTTGGATTCTTTCTTCTTTCCTCTTATTTTTCATTTTTACGTATATTTTTTTTTCTTAACTTCTCTTTTTCAAGCTTTTCCCCTTCTACCCATGAATTTGTCTAAACACGTTATACGTGCTTATTTTGCTTCATTCTTCGTCTCACACGTTGGTCTTTCCTTTGATTTTCTGACTTAGTTTTTGTTGTCACTCTTGTCTTTACTTAGAAAAATAGATATCACTCGTTTCCTTACTTCTTCTTTTTAGACAACACTCGTTTCCTTAAGAAAATAGATAAATATTTTATTTTCCTGTAATATCTTTGTTTATTCTAGAATATACATGCATTTGTTGTAGAGTCCTAAAGTTCAATGTGAATTTAAGAATGGGGTTTGCTTCCTTCACCAGACACTGTTCCAATACACTAAGCACGCTACAGTGTATTTCTGCAATTACCCCTGATTTAAGTTTAAAAAAAAGGCAAGTATTTGGAAGCCCCGATTTCTCTCTTTGCACCAGCCTCCTATTCCTCTTCCGTGTACCCAACCCCTTTATCTTTGTCTCTTCTGCGCACCCAAGCCATTCCTGTTCTTCTCTTCCGCGCACCCAGGCTCTTCTTGTTTTGTTGCATTTGTTGTCACCTGCAACTGCTCCGGTGGACGTGGTGGTCATCATCCCATTTCCGTCGCGTCACATCATTTTCGAGGTAAGTCAGTTCTGGTGAGCTCCATGGATTAGTAAATTCGTAATATGGTCACGGATTGTGCAATCCGTATTTGGTGTTTGGATTAGTAAATCCGTAAGAGTCATACGAATTGTGCAATCCGTGAACATCTAACGGATCACACAATCCGTATGAGGATTCGGATTAGCAAATCCGTAAGACTCATACGGATTGTGTAATCTGTATGAGGTTTACACAATGAGTTTGAAGAAATTTATTGAATGCTTGTGGCCTTGGTAGCACTGTCATGCAAGAACTTTGAAAATTAGATGTGTTGTTAAAGGCTGTATGCTTCTGTAATATATGTTTAAGCTGTCAAAATATATTCATCCTCCCCAATATGGTATTTTAAGAATGAGTTTGAATGTATGTCCCTTTTTCAGCACAAGAATTAGTTTAGTTAATAGGAATTAGTCATTGCACAGGAATTATGTTTGAGGCCTCGAAATAAGTAAATTAACTTGTGTGCGGTTTGAATTCTTATACAATGTATTTTGTAAATTTATAGATCGTGGTTAAAACTATAGGCTTGAGTCGGGCTTTAGGTAGAGAAGTACGGGGTACTCAGGATGTCGATGGTTTTGTTGAGATTGCTCGTGAACGTCGAAGGTCGACAACATCCATATGGAGGAGAACCTGACATCCATTATGGAGGGTGAACTTGCTGATGACGCTCATGAAGAACCTGACATCCATATGGAGGAGAAGGGTGTGACTGATGTATCACATTTTCCAGTGGGCCCAGAAGATACATCGGTGTTGACCGGTTATGCCGATCATGTGGCCGCAAGAGTTTGGACAGGAGAGATAGTTATTTGTTTAATTAGATAGACATGTGTAGTCTCCTATGTTGTATTTAATGATTTAATTCTAAGTTTTTATTTGCAGAAGCGGCCTGAGTTGAAGTTGGCATCTCACAGGAGGAAAGTGATGAAATTTGGTAAGCCAGCACCAGAAATTGAAGGGTCAGTCACCATGACCGGACTAAGCCCTTTGATTATTTGCTCTGTGGAAAGAGGAGATAGAGGACTGTTGTCAACTTTCGTGGAGAGGTGGCACCCAGAAACTAGTAGTTTCCACTTGCCTGTAGGGGAGTTGACTATTACGTTGGATGATGTGGCATCTCTGCTGCACATACCTATTATTGGGGCATTCCAGAGTTTTGGTCCAATTGATGTCACTGAGGTGGTGTAGTTGTTGGTTGATTTACTTGATGTCACAGTACCAGAGGCACAAGCTAAGACCGAGCAATGCCACGGGGCATATGTTAGACTGTCTTGGTTGCGTGACATTTACCATGTCAGGTGTGAGGCATGTCAGTGGATTCTAGCAGCCAGAACTTACTTGTTTCATCTTGTTGGATGCACACTGTTTGCCAACAAGAGTGCGACACATGTGAGTGTGGTTTACTTGGACGCATTTCGTGACTTGGAGCAATCTGGGGGTTTTGCCTGGGAGCTGCTGCATTAGTCCATATGTATGAGAGTTTTGAACTATGCATGTCAACACCATGGCAAGCATCTTGCCGGATATATCACTCTGTTGCAGGTATTAAGCGATTTGACATGTTATATTTAAATGTTAACAATATTTATGTGTATCTTATACATATTGATTGTTGTGTATGTTTCTGTAATTTCAATGTTGGATTTATGAGCATTTCCTGACTGTTGGGAATGTGATTGGAAATAAACAGTACCAGGAGACTCTTCCATGTGCCTGCCGATGGAAGGATGCGAAGTCGTTACCTGTGGCCACCTATCATAAGTGACTGGATAGGTTGGCAGCAGATGATGTGTGTTGGACACCTTATGGCAGTCATCGTGGTGCCAGAGAGTTTCAGGTAATATCTCTTTTTGCAAGAAAAATTAGATGGGGTCCATACATTGTGTCCCACCAACCTTAGAGGGTGCTCCGACAATTTGGATATGTCCAGGGGATTCCAGAGGTCGAAGGTTCTAGGACCGCATCTACTAAAGAGGTTGATGATAGGTGGATGCATTTCTCACAGTACCTGGCCACCACTAGAGACTTGGTCACATTTCTTAGTGAGTGTGTTGGTGGGTATCTACAGTGGTTTTATCAGATATCTCACTCGTTCATGTCTCCGCCAGCAGATAGGGATACTAGTAGACATCCACCCTTGGTTGACCCTGTTCCACCCTGTTTTGTGGCAGCCTCTGACCATACTGATATCCCGCAACATGCAGTGATATGATAGTGTCCACATTAACTCAATAACTTGTACAAACATTTATTCTACAAATGGTCTCAATTAATACATTTTGCCTTCACATTATTGTCTGAATGACGTTTCAAGTTGTTTGCCAAAAGATACGAGAGCGACTACAACACTTGATGGACATGGGGATGGTAACACCTGGCATTGATGCATTCACCATTATAGACCAGTGTATAATGTTAGTTGGAAGTGTTATTGATGACAAAATTGTGTATGTGCAGACCAAGCGTAGGAAGGGTTCACATGTTGGTCATCGACATTGATGACGATTGGACATTGATTATGTCACTGGACTTTTATCCTTTATGTATTATTGTTGTTGACTTTTTGTTTTCAAACTTGTGGTTTTCATTGATCTTGTTTGTGGCAGTGTCTTGACCATAACACTGCTATTGATGGCATAGGAAATCGATATCTCAAATATACCTGTGATACAAACAAGTGCAGTAATATATATAATAATCCTCATTTTCTCGTATAAATGTCAACAACAATAGTCTTGTAAATCATTATTTGTCATACCTGCACAAAATGATTGTCGTATACGTGACCAATACATTGAATGCGATGCACACTGGTATCTCTAGGTGGCATGCTTCTAAGAGGAAAAAAGGCCATGCTTTGCTTGAGAGATAATGAAACAACGACAACATTATACCTGGACGCAATCACATAACCCATATCGGTTATATCCATCCACTTATCCATGGTTACCTGCATGTACACACCGGTATCAACATTGATGACAACAAATGTTATAGAAAATTGGTAGTGTTTGATGAATTTAAAATTATCATTCCTAACCCATCAACAAGTAGGGACCGCTTTAACTGCTCATATCTGTCTAACCCACCAAACAAGGCAATATACTCATCAGACCATTGCGCAAGTTCTTTATGTAAATGGTTGTGCACCAATGACCATGATTCTTCGCCATAACCTAATAAAGCAACAATTACACGATGTTCACAATTACCATCAGTTTTGACATCAACAACATTTAAAATGAAATCATGTAGTGTTGGATGGAATTGATCCAACATTGGTATCTTGTTGTTCGACTTTGTTTGTTTACATGATGATGAGGATCGTTTTTGAGTTGAACAACTCATTTGTTGGGAATGTAATGCATCTACATACTCAAAGTATGACGGATCCCTTTTAGTTGACCATTGGTGTTTGTTGAGCTGTTTCTTTGGAGCACCTTTTGTTTTCACGTTTTCATTTGGAGGACACATTGACGTTTGATCAGGAAGCACAAGTTCCTTCAATTTACTGTTAAGATTCACTTTACCACACAGGTCAAGAATCTCAAACCTCTTGGAAATGGCATCCATCTCTTCTATTATGTTAACATCGCACTCATCTAGATCTTGGTCTGCAAAATTTAACCTTCGCCAAAACATATGTACGGTATTAAGCGGTATATTGCTAACAACAAACCCTGCAGGCTTGTATACAACACAACTTTTCAATCAACATTTAATAAATATGTTTTAAAAACCACAAACTAAACACTTATCAGTCTTATCATGCCTGTTGGTTGTGGTATTTCCAAAATGCAATACTTGATTTGTCCACTCTGTTACAAACCTTTGTCTATGGGGAGTCAACCACATGTCTTTCACATAATCAACAAACGCAGGCCATGGTGAACAAGCAATTTCAAATTTGTGAAGACAATCATCATATTCTTTCTCACTAGCACAATCAATTAGACTCCCCCATGCTTCCGTGACATGGTCCCATGCGTATTTTTGCCGAACTAATGTTTAACATTTTGCCTTCACATTCTTACTAATGTGGAAATGACACAACAAGTTGGTTGCATTAGGGAAGACATTTTTCACTGCATTCATCAAAGTTGAATCTCTATCTGTAACAATGATCTTAGGGGAAAATTCACTTTTAATAAAAATACCTCTGAAGCGTTCAAGAGCCCACTGAACATTGGTTGTATGTCCAGCTTCCAAATATGCAATTGCCGCTGAAAATGTCAACCCAGTAGGTGTGACACCAACAATGTCAAGTAACGAGAGTCTGTACCTGTTAGTTTTGCATGTACTATCCATCAAGAATACCATGTGCCATGTGTTGCACAATTTCATTGAATCCGGATGTGTCCAAAAAAGGTCACATAAAACATTTTCATCCTTAAGTCTATGGGAATGGATATACATATTCCGTTCAATAAGCTTCATCAATTGTTACATTTCAGTATTATTGCCTATTATAGAAGAACGAAATGCATATCGTGCATTGTACACTTGCTTCATTGTTGTATAATTATTGTCATTGCGCTCCTTCAAAGTTAAAAGAATCTTTTTTGGTTTCACCATTGACCTTGTCATATCAGCAACAACAGTCTTCTCATCCTTAGTTAGTCACCCAGCATATGGATGTCCAATCAATGACTTAGCCAAAGCATGATTATGAGACTCACATATTAACTTCACAATCCAACCTTCACCTCCTGAGACTGGTTTCGCTCCCAACTTAAAAGGAAAATTGCATTTTCTACTACTAGTCATCGTCGTTACTATATCTTTCTTGTATGCTCTATATTTTCCACTCCTTTCACAACCAATTAAAACAAACGTTGTTCTTCCTCTTTTTCCAGTTGATATATCAGACCTGATTATGACTGCCACAAAACCAATATCATAAGCAATACTATGAGCCCATTTCAACACATCATCACGAGAATTAAACACCTGCAGAAACACATAATACATTTAACATCTTGTACAAACATTCATACTACAACTTTAACTACATACAAAACTAAATTACCTCATAAGTTTTGAAGGCATCAGAACAATCAACTTCACAATTCAGATTTTCATCTAAAGCACATTCATCTCCATTGTCTTCATTCATATTCATTTCTTTAGCCACAACACTGTCATACATCCACTCATCGTTGTCCATCTTAATGAATCATCCAAAGAATATTCATTACAAATATTAAACTATAATCGTAATTACAGATGATATCATATGATTTAATATTTTGATTTGTAAAATTTCTATATTAGCAAAAAACATAGTTATTGAGTATATCGCTTGTCTATACCAAGTAATTTTAAATTATATCAATTTATTTCTTTGATATATTTAATTAAAATAACTCTCAATCTAAGAGGAGTTTTTTGTGTGAAATCAATCTAAGAGTTGGATCAATGAAAAATATCTATAAAAATTTATCAAATAAAGTGATTTATAATAATATAATGCCATATTTTGGTGAATTAATTTTTAATAATATCATTCAGTACCATGTCTAATATTGCAATCAGTGCAAGCCGTAGTCCTTTGTAATCATATTTGGTTCCTAATACTTCCATTGCTATCATCACCAAGTTATGCAAACTGGCATTTCCATTGGCTATCACAAAGAACCTACATCATATCCCACCAAGTATATGTCACACGATTATGCATAACATTTCAGTTAATATGCTAATTAATTAAATTTTAGGTAAAACCAAAAGGAAAAATAAAATACAATCATTTAGCTAAGAAGACTACTTCGTATAAATATCGTGGTCACCAAAAAAGAAATTAACAAAATACAATCATATATATAACTTTTTCATATAATTGAAAACTTACACAAAAGCTGGAGTTTGGCTAAACTTTGCTGCAAGAGTAGCTGTTATTGGGGTGCTACCAACGGAGGCAACTACAAAGCTTTTGGTTTGTTTGTTAAAAGCCATCACAAATGTGGCAGAAGCAGTGGCCAAAAATGCAACCACTCTGAGGGACAAAAGAACCCAATCTTTCTTTGGCTTATTTGTCTCATGAGGAACTACTGATGCATTATTCAAACCACCAAGCTCCACTTTCTCTCCACCATTTTCTGAGGCCATTGTGCAATTAATAACAAGCACTTAATTAATTGCCAAAGTGAGAAAATGAAAGGTGGTGATGATGGTGCAGATTATTAGGGAGAGGAAAATGGGTTATTATATAGATAGGGATCCAGTGAAATTGGTCAAACCATATAATTTGGTAAGTCTAAGAAGCCAAGTGAGGATTCTTTCTCAGTATTTCTTTGGGTGGTATAACCAACAGAAAACTTCAGGTGGTTGTTGGTTGGTCAAGAAATACGAGATATTGCGCCAAAATAGTCCTTTAACTTTCTCTTTTTGGTAACTATATATATAGCTTAATTTTTTTTCCTAGTTCATAGATTACTACTAGTGTTCTCAGCTCATTGAGACGAAAACTAATCTCGTCATGCTCGTGTGGGTGATGTTGACTCCAGAAAATTTTACATACAATAAAAATCAAACACAAATTCTCACACTAACTAAATAAATTATTGCCATGTAAACTTAAAAAAGTCTTATACCAATTCTTTAGATTTTATATAGCTTAATTTAATAAAACTATAGTATATTATATTATTTTTAAAAATAAAAATAAATAGTTTTTTTTAAAATATTGTCCACGTTCAAAAATATTAAGGAAGTTTAAATATTGTTTAAGAAATCCAATTCCTAGCTAGGTAAAGAAGGTTGGGATTAAAAAGGTCATTTGTTCGTATTTTGTTTTTGTTATTCGGTGGATTAATGAATTTTGAATTAAGCGACGTCACCCTTCTTCTTCCTAAATTTTTCATTACCAGAATAAAAATTAATGGATCATTCTCTCTTTCTCTTAAACGTTTCGTTATCCTCTTCTACTTTCGAAGTCATTTCCAATTAATTGGTGCTTATGTGCAGTGCAAATCAATCTCAGCTATACATCAAATTGCACTCACCACAGCACCACGTACGGGACAAGCTAAATTTTTAAGGAACAATTTTTTCCCCTTAACAAGACATTTTAAGAACTAATTTAATAATTATCTCAATTTTTTTTTTGGAAATCTATTTGAAGACCTCCATTTTTAAAAGGCCGGGATAAGAAATAATTGACATTATGTGTTAAAGGTAAGTGATATGCGCCTAGCATATAGTCCTTTCCAAGCTATTAAAAGCAAGGAATCAACCACAAATAGTCCATAATTGCCCATAAATGCGATAAATTGTGATGAATCCTTCCCTGCTACACTTTCTATTAATTTGAGCATCTTTGTAGTAGGAACACACATTAAACAAGCCTGTTGGAGTAAAGCATTTGGCACCATCAGCGCCAGAACCACGCTATCCACGCTAGCTGGAAAGAATTGGAAGTATGTGACTGCATTTCCACGCCATCAGCGCGAATCCCGCGCCACCAGCGCCAATTGCAAGTTTTCATTGCCAAGTCACGCCATCAGCGTGGGAATGGCGCCACCAGTGCCATAGATGATGAAAACAGGCTATTTTCCTCTGAAAGGTGGCGCTACCAACATGGATCCCACGCCATCAGCGTGGAAAGTTCACTGTCTATGTAATTTTAAAAGCTGTTAAGGGCAAACTTGGATTTTCACCTTCCCCCATATAAATACTTGAACCCACAACATTGAAGGCACTTCTGGCTGAATGAAAATCAGTTAGAAAGGGTTTAAGAAAGCTTGGAAGGCTTGGCTAGGGCTTGGGAGTTGAAGGCTCAAGTGGAGATCCTTCTTCATCTTCTTCTCCTTTGTACTTCAGCTGGGCATGCTTCTTTTTGTTAGCTCATTGCCAACCATGAATAGGTTTGGCTAGTT
>CM023949.1:9945001-9974588 GCA_013407115.1 Glycine latifolia
GTCAAGACCTTTTGATCAATTATGCATGTGTTTATGTTTCTTATCTTTAGGAACTTGAGAATAAGATCAAGCTTATGGTAGTGCTATGGCTATGGTGGATTGAGAGATTATTATAATACCCAGACACCTGAGTGATGAGTGAATATTTGCTTTGGTGAGGGGTATTCAAGTTAGACTTCTATGTTTGATGGATTTGAAAAGCTATTGTTTGAAGTTTTGATGTGATTCAGTCATTTGTAGCATTTTAAGCTTGGAGATTGTTTGTTCAAAGTTGTTCTTGGAAACTTGATCCTAGCTTCCCACTGGAAACTTTTGTTTATTGCTGAGGACAACAATACTTAAATCTGGGAATTATTTGATATGCGCCTAGCATATAGTCCTTTCCAAGCTATTAAAAGCAAGGAATCAACCACAAATAGTCCATAATTGCCCATAAATGCGATAAATTGTGATGAATCCTTCCCTGTTACACTTTCTATTAATTTGAGCATCTTTGTAGTAGGAACACACATTAAACAAGCCTGTTGGAGTAAAGCATTTGGCGCCATCAGCGCCAGAACCACACTATTCGCGCCAGCTGGAAAGAATTGGAAGTATGTGACTGCAATTCCATGCCATCAGCGTGAATCCCACACCACCAGCGCCAATTGCAAGTTTTCACTGCCAAGTCACGCCATCAGCGTGGGAATGGCGCCACCAGCGCCATAGATGATGAAAACAGGCTATTTTCCTCTGAAAGGTGGCGCTACCAACATGGATCCCACGCCATCAGCGTGGAAAGTTCACTGTCTGTGTAATTTTAAAAGCTATTAAGGGCAAACTTGGATTTTCACCTTCCCCCATATAAATACTTGAACCCACAGCATTGAAGGCACTTCTGGCTGAACGAAAATCACTTAGAAAGGGTTTAAGAAAGCTTGAAAGGCTTGGCTAGGGGTTGGGAGTTAAAGGCTCAAGTGGAGATCCTTCTTCATCTTCTTCTCCTTTGTACTTCAGTTGGGCATGCTTCTTTTTGTTAGCTCATTGCCAACCATGAATAGGTTTGGCTAGTTCCCATTTGTAGCTAGGGCCAAGCACTTGATGTAAACTTCCATTGGAATGTATTGAATGCTATTATTCATTTATCAAAAGTTATTTTACTGCACTTTGCTTGAATGGATTATATCTCTTGATTAGACTTGATCATTCTAATGAAGGGTTAAGAGCTAGGGTTCACAATAGGAATATTGGGGTTCTAGTCTTGGAACTAAGTGAAGTAACTTGCTTTACATTACCTAGGAATAGGAATGTATGTTTGTAGCTTATTCAAAGTGTTTGCTTAATGTTTTAATTCTTGCCTTACGTTTATGTATTCAAACAGACACATCATACTTTTACCAAACATTTATTTGTTCAACTTTTAGATATAAGTTATAATATAATCGGTGCACTAATCCTCGTGGGAACGATCTTTTTTCTTATCACTTTATTACTTGAAACGAACGGTATACTTGCCAAATTCGCAACAATAAGGGAGTTGAGAGAGAAGAGTTTAATGTTTGGTACTTGAAGTATTAAGAGACATCAAATGTAGAATGTTCAACTGTGTTACCTTCAAGGTAGGGAGAACCCTAGTGATATAACAAGCTATTGGCCTCCAGCCCATATGGACCCATACAGTGGCGGACCCACGGTGGGGCACATGACTGCACTTGCGGTCATTAAATTTTGGGTTTTTTGTTTTTTTTTTTTGTTAAAATGTTAAAAAGCAAAAATGCTAGCTTCTCTCTTACCTTTCTCTGCAAACCCCACGCGCTCAATTCGTTGCCTCCTCCTCCGCCTCCTCCACGCCCTCTGCTACGTCGTTGGCGACAACATCGATAGACTGCAGTTCAGCTGCGGCTCCTCCCGCGAGCACGTGCCCGTGGCCCCGTTCTCGTTCGTCGTTCTCGCACAATAGCCTTATTCGCTGTTCTCGTTCGTCGTCGGCTTGGAGCTCGTTCACGGTCCACACCCTCGTCAGCTCTGGCTCGTCCACGGTGACCCTCGGCCTCGTCGTTTTTCCCAAATCTGCAGACTGCAGTTCTGCACCATTGAAGCCGATTCAAGCTTTTTTTCCGGTTCTCATAGGACCAGGTAAAAGGCTAGAATCTTATAAGGATTAACACGCTAATTTTGATTCCTTTAAATTTGTGTTTTGGTCGCCAGCTGATAAGGATTTATCTGATAAGGAATTTTTTTTGAATTTGTGTTTTGGTTGCCAGATGTTTGATAAAATGCTTGATTGACATGTGCAAAGGATTATTGTTCCAGTGAGAATTCTGACTTTGTTGTTAATGGGGGTTTTGTTGATTGGTATCATGTTTAGCTATAGTCAATGCGTATGTGGTGTTTGATTTACTGCTTAAGTTAGTGAGCTGGCATTTTTCCCATCTTGCAGTTAGCTATTGTTGATTTTGTGAATGCATTCACTGGGTTTGTGTTTGTGTTGTATTATAAGACCAATTTCATGAATTAAATGACAAGTTTTACATGTAGACATTTTTCCTTAGGCAGTAGATCCCGCACTAGGAATTTGCAATCGCTGGGATCCAATTGTGGGTTCGTAATAATTTAACAAGTCTCAATGAAAGGTAACTTTCTATACTAATTTATTTGTTATAATTTTTTTAATAGCATAAACAGTATAAATGTATAATTGATATTTACTTTTTTATTTGTTAGGGATACAATCTTATTTCAAACGTCAAAAAGGCACAAATATAGAAATTGAATCCGATCAACCTCAGAGACAAAATGATCCAATTGTGGAAAATTTTCCTCAATCTCAAGGACAAAGTGTATTACCGCCCACATCTCAATTTCAATGTTTTGAACCACCACCTCAAACAAAATTTAATATAGAAAATCTTGAAGCGGATCCGGGAAAAAGACCTTCAATTTATTCAATGACATCAAATCCGATAGAGAAAGAGGATATTCAGAGAGCTTATTTGCTGAAAGGGCCAACTCAACCAATTTTGAAACCACTCCCTCAAACGGAAATGTTTGGAAAAATGCGTAGATTCAATCCTAAGTGGTATGAAGAATTTGGTTCTTGGTTGGAGTACAGTGTATCACAAGATGCATGTTTTTGCTTGTATTGTTATCTATTTGATATGGAGGTTGGAGGTAGTGGTTCGACGAAGGCAGCATTTGTCAGTACGGGGTTCAAAAATTGGCAGAAGAAGGATAGAATCAAAGTTCATGTTGGGAAGTATAGGAGTGTTCATAATAGATGTTATCAAGCTGGTCAAGATTTGATGAAGCAAAAGCAGCATATTGATATTGCCTTTTCAAATATTTCTGAACAACAAAGAATTGATTACCGTATTCGGCTGAAAGCTTTTTTAGATTGTGTTAGATACCTACTACGCAATGATCAGCCTTTTGGAGGGCATGATGAATCTGAAAGTTCAAATCAACAAGGTTTGTTTCTTGAAACTCTAAAGTTTTATACTAAGCCAAATAAAGAGATGAGTGGTGTGGTCTTGGAAAATGCCCCCGATAATCACAAATTGACTTCACCAAAAATTCAAAAAGATGTTGCTCAAGCTTGTGCTGATTTGACTATTAAAGACATAATTAGTGATCTCGGGGATGATTATTTTTCCTTGCTAGTTGATGAAGCCTGTGATGTTGCAATTAAAGAACAAATGGCAGTTGTACTTCGATATGTGAACAAAAAGGGGTCTATTGTTGAATGTTTTATTGGCATAATTCATGTTTCAAATACTACTACACAATCACTAAAAGAAGCGATTGATGGACTATTTTCTAAACTTGGTTTAAGTTTGTCTAAATGTCGCGGTTAAGGCTATGATGGTGCTAGTAATATACGGGGTGAATTCAAAGGGCTTAAGAGTTTGATTTTGGAAGAGAACAAATCTGCATTATACATTCATTGTTTTGCTCATCAGTTATAGTTGGCACTTGTGAAGGTTGCAAAACATCACAAAAAGATTCAAGAATTTTTTGACATACTTCAAAAGATGGCTACCGTCGTGGGGGGTTCATGCAAGCGGAAGGAAATTATTCAAATGAAACAATATGAGCAGATCGTATTGAAAGAATTGCTTGTGGTGAAATATCAACTGGAAAAGGTTTAAATCAAGAGACAACCTTAAAGTGACCTGGAGACACACGTTGGGGTTCCCATTTTAGTACGGTTACAAGTGTTATCTCATTATTTTCTCCAATAATTTCCTTGATGAAAGTTATTGAAGACGACCCTAAGAATGACGTTGCAAGAACTGATGCAGGTTGCATTTTGTATGCCATGGAGGATTTTGAGTTTGCATTCTTGTTGAATCTTATGCAACTTATCTTGGGGATTTCTTATGAGTTGTCGCAAGCACTACAAAGAAAAGATCAAGACCTTTTAAATGCAATTGGTTTAGTGAACATAGTCAAGTCTCGTTTACAAGAGGTGAGAGATAATGACTTTGATGAATTGCTTCAAGAAATAAACTTTTTTGCCAATAAATATGATATTGACATTCCGAATATGGAGGATGTTTATTGTCCTAAAGGGAGATCAAGGCGGAGATTGGAATCATTCACATTCTTGCATTACTTTAAAGTGGAGTTATTTAATACAGTGATAGATACTCAGGTTCAAGAGATGAGTGATCGATTTGATAATGTCAGTACCAAGTTGCTTGAGTGTTTGAGTTGTCTTGATCCTTGTGACTCATTTTCTACTTGTAACAAAGAAAAGTTGATTGAGTTTGCTAGATTTTATCCTATGGAGTTTGATGAGCATGCATATATTCCTTTTCTGTCTTCAAGTCTCAGTAATTTTATTGTTGATGTAAGAGTTGATTCTGATTTTGTCAATTTGAAATGAATTTCTGACCTTGCTTTGAAGATGGTTGAGAAGAGAAAGGATATTGTTTATCCATTGGATTATTTGTTGATAAAGCTTGCACTCGTTCTATCGGTAGCAACGGCTAGTGTTGAGCGAGTTTTTTCTGCAATGACTTTTGTTAAGGATAAGTTACGCAATCGAATGAGTGATGATTGGTTTAATGCCTGCATGCTAACTTATGTTGAACGTGATACATTTGATAAGATTGATGATGAAGATATAATGCAATATTTTTTCAAGGAATGAAGAATCGAAGAATGCTTTTGTAATCACAATAATATTTTCTACACTTTGTTTTATTGTGTTGCTTTACTTTTTTAGCTTCATATCTTTTGCTCGCTAGTAGGGTTTAATTGGGGAATGACTTTTACATCTTCCAATTGATGTCAGGTTTGACATTCTCAAACAAGTTAATATTCTAGAGATGAGGGTCTTTACTGTGATTTTGCTCACCTTTTGTACAGGTAATGTTGACTTTTTTATTCACCATTATAAATAGAATGATGATGTATGGATATTTGTTTTGGATGATTGGTAAAATTTGGGAGCTTAATGTTTGATCAAACTATTACCTGCATCTTGTTATAAATACAACTATATTTTGAGCGGGTTTATAACCTTGTACATAAAGCGTTGATTTAAATTTTCTTTAAAAAAAATTTTTTTGGGGGCGCTGCCCCCGAACCCCTACCACTAATTGTGCGGACGTAAACTAAAATTCCTGGGTCCACCATTGGACCCATATAACCATGCATTAACTTATTAGTTAGGCTTGTATGTTAACATATTATTATTTGAATATATATATATTAAATATATTCAACCCTCCTTCTATGTTCACCATACAAAACAATACAATAAGGTAATCAGTGTAATGTTCAAACAAACATGAACCATCCACATCCAATTCAAGACAATCAACTCGGGTCGGTCAAAGAGTTTTAATAATAAAACATTAAACTCAAACAGCATTTGCAATCAAACTAAGTGAATCATCATTCTCATGAATTTGTTCTGAGATCAATATATCAATATAAATATCAAGAGTTTTAGATTAAATCTAAACTCATCCAAATCCAACCATCTAAAAAACTATCTCAAAATTAGTTCACAACCAACATATGCATAATAGTCAAGTATAAGTAGGTCAGTTAAAATAGTCTAAGGCCTTACAAATATAAAAAAGAAGCATAATAATCATAATTTTCACAAAATAGAAATAAAAAAATGTAAGTCTCAATTAAATGGACTCCAACTTAATGGGTAATAGCAGGTGAGCTGTCAAGTCCCCTACTACTCTAAATTATATTCATATATCAAGCTAGTCGTCCTCCTCAGGAACCCACTTATTAAGCTTTCCTTCCATCTCTGACATCCCCTATAGAATGTCAAATATGAATTTCATATGATCATGAATTCAATCATTTGAATAAACTACTAAAAATGTCTAATTCTATTAAAAGAACTTAGCATCATATCATCAGGCAAAGAAGAACATATATCAATGTCATAAAGCATCATAATATCATGTTCATAAGCATCAAGCCAGTTTCATAAATTATGAGCAATGCCTAAAGTTTAAGTCATAAAGAATCATCAACCTAAGTTTATTTGTAAGAGAGTAACGATTGTCTTGTTTCACAGAATAAGACTAATAGTCACATCACTTACAATAACCTAGTCTTGTAATGTCAAATTTCAATTAAGAACAAGACCAATAGTCTTCTTAAATAATCAACTATTTCTATGTTTCAATTTGGAATGACAGGTCTAGTGCAACTCATAGCATACATGAGACTACCTATCAATTTTGAGTACTTTAACTGATCAACACTGATCCCTTCATTAGGATTCAGTATTTTGTTATAATCATATGATGTCTCACTCAGTTTTCACTTACTGTATCCCCAGTTAGAAAGTAAATGCTCAATATAATGAGTTTGGCTAAGGGAGATAACTTGCCTTTCAAAGCTTACTTTCATACCAAGAATGGCATTAGTGATATCAACATCTTTCATGTCAAATTTTTTAGCTAAAGTGGTTTTTCACATCACTCACTATAGAATGATTGGAGCCAAGAATTAACATGTCATCAACATACAAGCATATAATAACTATATTTTTGACATGAAACAATAGTAAATGCATTTATCTGAATAACTGGACTGAAAGCCATAGCTCTTTACCACCATGTCAAACTTAAGATGCCACATCTTAGGTGCTTGTTTAAGACCATACAAAGATTTGTTCAATTTACAAACCTTTTTCTTAAGGCCTTTCATGACATAACCTTCAGGTTGTCCCACGTAGATTTCTTCATTTAACTCTCCAATTAAGAAAGCTGTCTTTACATCCATTTGATGCACTACAAAGTGTTCAATAGATGCTAAAGCAAGAAGAATTCTTATAGTTGACGAATGACATACAGGTGAATAAATGTCAAAAAAGTTTATTTCACTCTGTTGTTTAAAGCCTTTAGCTACTAAACGTGCTTTATATCTAGCTATTGATCTGTCACTATTCAGTTTCTTCTTTAATACCCATTTATAGCCTATAGCCTTAGCCCCTTCTGACAAATTGACTTGCTGCCAAGTGTGATTCTATAGCAAATAACTCATATCATCATCTATGGCTTCTGCCCACAGTAAGGATTCCCTAGATCTCATTGCTTCTTGATAGGATGATGGATCATCCTTTATATGGTAAGTGACAAAGTCCTCACCAAAACTTTTAGAAACTTTATCTCTTGTAGATTTTCTAACTGGAATTGGTTCAATAGCCATTTGTGTGAGATTAGTGTCAGAATGACAAACTACAAATTCTACAAGCGATTCTGACATCATATATGTAGATCCAAAAACCTTCAAGTCAAGATTGCTAACAAAATTGTACTCAAAGAATTATGCATCTCTAGATTCTATCACTGTGTTAGCAGATAGATTCAAAAATCTATCTGCAACACTATCTTTTGCACTACCTAGATATATGCAAGTAATGGTTCTAGGTCCCACCTTAGGCCTTTTAGGATCTTGTATCCTTACATAGGCAACACAACCCCAAGTTTTAAGGGTATCATATCTACAAGGAAATTTGTGTCATATCTCATAAGGTGTCTTAGACAATTTAGAGTGCGGTAACCTATTTAAGATGTGATTAACAGTTAAAACAGCTTCTCCCCAATCGGAGGAAGGCATGTCAGCTGTAAGTAAGATAGAATTTAGCATTTCGATTAAAGTTCTATTCTTACGCTCGGTAATACCATTTGATTGGCGCGAGTAAGGAGCAGTAGTTTCAAGTATTATGCTCTCCAAAGCACAAAATTCCTTGAACCCAGTCATTGTATATTATCACTCTTAAACCTCTTAGTTTTCAAATTAAGTTGATTTTCAACTCTAAATTTAAAATCTTAAACTTTTCAAAAGCCTCATCTTTTGATTTCAACAAATAAACATGACAATATCTAGAAAAATCATCTATGAATGTGAAAGAAGTATCTAATGGAATGTTGTGAGTTTTAGATAAATGTTGCATTTTCCTATAATTCACATGTCCAAGTCTATTATTTAATAATTTTGGATCAATTAAAGTAGAACTAACATGGTTTATACTATCAGTATCTAAACTTAATCTATACATGCCATTAATCATAAATGTGCAACCGAAGTAACATGAGTTAACATATAAAGTTACTCTACCATTCATAGTTGAAAAAGACATACCAGCTTTATCAAGTAAAATCATATATATCAAATTCTTTTTAAGTAAAGATACTACTTTAACATGCTTCAAAGTTAGTAACTTACCTGAAGAAAGCACCAAATTAGTAGTTTCAGCATGAGTCACCTCTGCCTCACCACTAATACAATTTACCACGGTGTCTTTCACTTCTATGACCTTAGTAAGTAAATTCTCATCATTTGTTGCATGACAGGTAGCACCACTATCCAACCATCACTCAGACGAGACACTGGTCTTTCCATTATTCATCATTCCAATGAAGGCTTGAAGCTCAGATTCACTAATTAGCATATTAGCCTCATTTTGTGGTGTGTTGTTCTTTAACATATTTGGTAGCTTACACTCTGCTGCCCAGTTACCCCACTTTCCACATTTATGGCACTTGCTCTTCTTCTTATTCTTGAAGAAAATCTTTTTGGCCTTTAACTGTGAAGATGATTCACCTTTTGGTGACCTGGACTTTTTCTGAGATTTATAGGAATGTGAAACTAAGTTGGCAACTGACTTTTGTTGTCCTACTTGTTCCAAACTCTTCCTACAAATGTTTTGATCTTCAATATGAATATACCTTTTTTTAATTCATCCAGTCTCATCTATTTGTTTAGTCTGTGCATTTCAGTCTTAAAAAGAAATTTATTCAGCAGATAGCTTACTCAACACAAGACCAGCAAAGAGATTATCAAACAAATCAGAATTTTCCTTTTTTAGCTTGTTCCTCATGTTCTCAAGTTCAATTAATTGAGAAGTGATGCTTTAGTTCATATTAAAATTGAAGTCAAAGAACTTCTCCGCTAAAAGAGTCTTAGAAAGCCCCTCTTGTTTTAGAAATTGAATGTTCAAGTGATCCCATATCTCCATTGCATTTTATACTCACTATAAGTCATAGCTAAACGAGGATTTAAAGAGTTTAATATATAATCTCTACATAAATCTTCATCTTTAATCCATTGATATTCATCCACATTTTCAACAGTAGATGCAAAATCACTTAACATAGTGTAGAATATGTCACGTTCCTTCATACCAAATTGAACATGAAATTTTTAACCATGAAATTCAGTGACATCAAAAGATTTTAGCTTTATGATATCCTAGGAGCTATGTTTTGTCATTTTAATCAAAGTAAAATAGTTAGAAAGAGTGCACCTTAAAATCCTCCAAAGTATACCAAATATTTTAACTTTTCAAAAAATAACATTGTAGAGGTGAAATTTGTCAAATCTAACCCATAAATGAATCTTGAAATCCCAAAAACCCTTAGGCACGACTATTTTTTTTATCACTAGAGACTTGCTAAAAACTCACCGAAAAAACTCGTTGGAAAGTCGTCGATTGCTAGAAAAGTTCGCCAGAAAATGAACCACTCGTTGGAAAAGTCACTAGAAAACTACATAAACTTCCAATGGCTATATCTCCTTTGTATGACCTCTATTTTACGCAAGTGACCAGTCAAAACGATCATCTCGACGACTAGAACAAAGCCCATAAAGTTTCAACTCGTGAAATTGGCTAAAATTTTTGGGATCTGGATTCAGAGGTTGTGGTGGAAGAGTTTTCAAACTCAGATCCCAGTCAATCCTTCTGTCGAAATATGAAAGTGATCATGCTATTGAGTTCCTCTCGATGAGATCTTTGAAACAACACCGTATTCACTCAAATTCAACACATGAAGCCAATACTTCAAGATTGTTAGAGGTAAGGGGTTTGAGAGAGAAGAGTTTAGTGTTGGGTACTTGAAGTATTACACTAAGAGGCATCAAATGTTGAATACCCAACAGTGTTACCTCCAGCATAAGGAAAATCCTAGTGATATAGTAAGCTATTGGACTCCAGCCCATATGAACTCATATAATCATTCATTAACTTATTAGTCTTGTATGTGAACATATTATTATTTGAATATATATATATATATATATATATTAAATATATTCAACATTTTGTATCAAATTGTGTGAAATGACATCTCCAATAATTTTTTACTATTCTTCAAAAAAGTAATAATTTTTACTTAATTTTTGTTCTACAAGAATGATTAGATTAGGAGAAGACATGCCTCTTTGCAAGGTCAAAGAAGACTATAAACTTCAATGAGAATTTGGAGTATTGCCTCTTAGCAAGAGAAATTTGAGAATCAAACTCAAATCATAGCTAGTGTGAACAGAAAGCTTGATTAGATGTGTCAATTCATCTTCTCAAATTTTATTAACTCGACATTTGAATTTAAATTTTTATAAAGTATATCAAGTCTAACAATTTCATATAATTAAAAAATAGACTGATATTTTATTATCCCATTTTATTTTTTTCTAAAATATATATACCTTATCTAATCTGGCAAAATTAGAACTAGTTAGAGGACTACTCAAAATAATTTGTGAGAAGAATAATATATATATACACACACACACACACACACACACATGAGACATGTGTCAAGGAAAAGCAGACCAAATATAGTTTTCTCTCTTAAAAACATATTATCTTCTAGACCCTTACAACTTCTAAACATATATCTCTTTGATCCCACCAAGACACTTAGTTAATATAGAAAAAAAAAAGATATAATTTTGTCACAGTATACAACTACTCTAGATTCATATGGATTTTGTTCCCCACTACAACGGATGAATCCTTTAGTTAATGTCTTCAGAAATTTCTGTAAAAATATTCAAAATAAAAAATATTCAAAATAAAAAATATTCTAACATTATCTTTGTAAGGAGTGAGCAATATCTTACTAACACACTAGTAATCTTTGCCTATGGTACAAGAAAGACAATAATTTTGATCAATTTGTAGAATATTGTGATGATGATTATGTTGGAGATATGGAATTGAAAGGAAAAACACCAAGAGGAGAATGGGAATTCCTAATTGGATGTGTTCTAATTTCTTTAGATGTGTAGGAAGCATAATACAATTGTCTTATCCACTATAGAAGTAAAGTATATATAATAAGTTGTTGTTCACAAATATTGTGAATCAAACATTGAAGGATTACTCCTTAAGGTACACCAAAATTCCCATATTTTGTAATAATATAAGAGCTATATAAATTTGTCCAAAATTCCTATACAACATTCTAAATCAAAACATGTTTCATTTTTACTTGGCAAAATATGTATAATTACTATGAATAGGCACAACTGCTGCCTAGAATCACTTATATCTTAGAGGTAACTAGCGGCGAATCTAAGACACGGCATAAGTAGGGATATGTATTTAAAAAAATCTAATAAAAATTACCATATATATATATATGTGTGTGTGTGTGTGTGTGTGTGTGTGTGTGAAGATAAAGACAAATATTAAAATCATAAATTTTTTAAGTTAGAATGGTCACCGCTTAATCAAGATGTGTTAATGCGAGAAGACAACGAATTATATTAACAAGTCATGAATGAAGCTACTTAGTTACACAATGTAAAGTAGGATCAAATCATAAAAAAAGAAATGGGAGGAAAAAAACATGCAAGAAGAAAATAGAGGGGGTGAGAGTTGAAATAATAGAATAAAATGTATGAGTAATTAGCATAAAAAATTACTAACTTTATTGGAGAAAAAAGAAAAATAGGCTTTCAAATCAATATTTAAATAAAATAATAATAAACATATAAGAAAAATGAGAAAAAAATGGGTACAAACACATGAAAATAAGAAATCACTACTACAAAAACACCTTTTAACGACACGCATTCTACATCGGTCATGTGCTAACCGTTGTCGTTGAGTATGCGGTGACATTTTTGTAATAATATGTACTTTCCAAAGACGGTTATTGGTTAACCCATCTTTGTTTATTGACAACTACGACAGTTATAAGACAACCGTCTTCGTAAGCAATAATCAAATACGGTTTTTAAGGGAACCTGTTGTCGTCTTCAACATTACTTGTACGGAAATTTCATTAACACAACTGTATTTAAATGTCCCTAATTTAAAACCCTAAAATTACCCCCTCTCTACCTTGTTGCTTCTTCATCTCTGCCAAACTTTTAGGAAGAGTTTCAATACCCCTCAATCTCACTTTGGCCGAGCCTGAGTCGTGCTTCGTTTTCTACTTTGTCTTCTGCTTTGTCACCGTCGCCTCCATGGCCAGGCCGTTCGTCCCCTCCCCCGATTCGTAGCAGGTCAGCCACTCCAACCCAAGAGCCTAGCTCATAATCTGCACCTGGAAGCCATGGGGTTGCCTTGAAGCCTAGCGCGAGCCCAACAATTCTAACGCCGTCGACTACTATTTTGATGTCCTCCCAAGCACTGCCTACCCCGACACCATCGTACAAGGTTCACCCCTCTTGTTTAGTTAATACCAGAGGCCTTAGGCCTAGTAACAGGAAAATCAATAGCCAATTAGCTAATGGAGCGTAATGGGGAAAATAAAATATGCATATACAATGAGTTCTCTTTCCTTGTTTTAATGGTTCTATGCCCCCATTTTTCTGCCTTTTTTGTACTAAATCTATTCAGGGAAGATACTGTCAAACACTTCCACTTCCATAATGCATATTTGTTCAATTGTAGATATATGCATGTCATTTATTGTTAGCAGCATCTAGCTTATCTTCTGTCATACTATTGAAACATGATTTTGTACTGTATACACATGTTTGATTACATTTGGTTCTTCAGTGCAAATAGATGGGGATTTAAATACAATTGTTAAATTTGGGGCTATTGCTAGCATTGGTGGTGGATTAGAAGCGAACTACAATAATGAGGCCCCAAAGGTAGTGTATTACTCTTATGGTTGGCAAAGCGGGCCAGCCCACAAAAAATGGGGCGGGCTGGCCCAGCCCACCAAATATGCGGGGCGGGGCGGGCTGGCCTACTTTTGGAAAGTGGGCTGGGAATGCTAGCCCGCCCCGCTTTAATGCGGGCCAGCGGGCCAGCCCGCTTAAAAAATAAAAAAATTAATTTTTTAAAAAATACAAAAAAATTATAAAAAATACAAATGTAATAATTAAAAAAAAACACAAAGTTAAATAAAAGTAAACAATTTAAAATTAATGCTAAATAACTGATGTCATGTGATAATTCAAAAATTTACACCACTTGTAAATGAAATTTATGGATGTAAACTGTCCAAAGTGTCATATGTTAGTAATGAAAGACTATTTGAAAATATCATTATCATAAACATTTTGATATTAAAACTTAGAAGTTAGTTAGAATACGCTGAGAGTGCAAAAGAGCATAAATTAAAATAACATACCTATTTCAAAATATGTTAAATATATCTATTTAATTTTAATATTTAATATTTAAAATAATTTTGGCCCAGTGGGCTGGCCCGCCCCAGCCCGCGTTTGGCCCGCCCCATTTTTTAAAAGCGGGCTAGAGTTGTCAACCCAGCCCGCATTTTTTTGCGGGCTAAGCGGGCCAGCCCGACGGGCCAGGCCCATTTTGCCATCCCTAATTACTCTGCCAGAGAGGACAGTCTTTCTCATGAAGCTGACATTATGAAACCCAATTTGGTAGCTCCTAGAAATTTTATATGGGCTGCTTAGAGTTCTGGTGCCACTAATTTTGTTGAGGTTTGTCAATACATAAGGAGTTTTTTTATAAAAAAACTAGAAAACAAAACATAAACAAGTTTAACGTGATTATTTGGTGCCTATTGAAACTGCAATAAACTTAAGTAGCCACGATGCATGTGTTTCCTCTTTCTTTTTCTTTTTTTAGATCAATTCTCTAAGCTTTGTCCACTCGATACTTTTCTTTCCTTTTGCCTCGGATACCTTGTTTTCCTTTTTCTGTGTTTGTCTTTATGTTATTATGGTTAGCTAGCTAGATTAAATTAGGTATTGTTGACTTTATATATACATTTTTAAAATGTTAGTGCATGGCATATCTTGAACCCCTATATATATGTAATGTATTTTCTTGAGATGGCAATTCCAACCCAAGTGATCTTATTTAGCTCTTCCATTTAATAATAATATCTTTAGACTTTGATTCATATATATCTAGCTTTCTAGCTCCATCATGAAGATTGGTAATAGATTTGTGGGGATAGCTCATGCCAAGCAGAAACTTCAGAGAACACTTTCACAAAGAATCAAAATGTCTTCAGCTGTTGCTGATGCAAAGGGTATCATCATAACTACATGTTATATTTATTTTTTAATTTCATGTTCTTTCTATGTTTTTTTGTCTGATTCTGTGGAAATCTTATTCACCTTACCTTTCCTCCTTTTTAATAGTAAAATTTCATTTTCTATACGTAAAATCTTGGGTTATTTTCTTTCCACATCAATATTTAATTGTTTCTAGGTTCTTTCATTTTTATGTGTCCTTTCTAGCTTCTTTCATATTTACATGCCATTGGTCATTCTGATGTGGAAATTGGTGTCCATCAGTTAGAATTCATTAGAAAGAATTGATGATTGATGAATTGCTCTTGGACAGCTAAGATGTTGGTTGGAGTCATAGATGACTGAAATGCCTTAGGATTATGTAAACCATGCTCAGAGAACTAAATCAAGTTATATTTCTCATCTTGTTTTTTTTTTCCTAAAAGAATCATTGACTTCAATTTGATCAAGTGCCTGTAAGGCCCTGTTTTTTTTTTTTCTGCTGTTAAGGCCAGTGTACTTTCTCCTTCACGTAATGTTGAAGCTTAATCTTTTTTTTTTCATGTAATAAAGGGAGGAGAAACTCCAATCAAGCAACTAATGATCAAGTGTAACGACCCGCCACGTCGCTACTGTATCTCTACTCTTAACCACAACATTAATGTACCCTTTGATAAAAAGAACACCCCTCTTTTTTTTTGTTAAGGAAAACTGTGGTAAATTTTTCGCAATCACATGACGATTATGAACTTAACCAAGATGCGTATGAAAGTATTCCAATTGCATACATATCTCTGTTTATGCAAGACGTGTTTTCTATCATAAGTACAATTATCCATATTTAAAACGTACAAGTGTTTTACAAATGAGGTAAGGAATTAAACATAAGGGGTGCAACTAGCAAAACAGGTAGGTGACTATCAAAACCAAGGGTGCAGTCAGCAAAACATCACCCCTGCCCGAGATTCGTCACATCGACATCTCGACAACTCAGTGGCTCTAACTAAAAAGTTGTCATCTTCCCGGATCAAGCACACGTATACAAACTCGCTAACATCCCTCCTCATGTTCGGCCACCAAAACATAGTCTTCAGGTCTTGGTACATCTTGGTGGCGTCGGGGTGGATACTTAAGTTACTCCTATGCCCTTCCTCTAGGATCACCTTCTTAAGTTCAGATATGTTGGGGACACAGACCCTTCCTTGAAGTCTCAAAACTCCATCCGGTCCCACGTGGAAACTACTAGCATCCCCCGCTGCTATGGCTTCTAGTTGGGTCTTCAGAAAAGGGTCGGACCCCTGCCCTTCCCGGATCTCCTCTAACAGACCACTCTAAATCCGGAAGGCTTCTAATCTCATGCTACAAGGGGTAAGCTCACACGCTAGACTAAGGTCTCTAAACTGCTCCAAGAGCTCTAGCTCCCTAGCCATCAAGGCGGACACATGGAGGGATTTCCTGCTTAAAGCGTCGGCCACCATGTTGGCCTTGCCGGGGTGGTAACTAAGCTCAAAATCATAATCCTTAAGGAACTCTAGCCACCTTCTCTGATGCATGTTCAACTCCTTCTGGCTGAACAGATACTTAAGGCTCTTATGGTCACTAAACACCTCAAACTTGGAGCCAAAAAGATAATGCCTCCATATCTTAAGGGTAAACACCATGACAACTAACTCCAAATCATGGGTCGGGTAATTCCTTTCATGCGCCTTGAGCTGCCTAGAAGTGTAGGCCACAACTCGGCCACTCTGCATCAACACCCCGCCCAAACCCGTCATGGCCGCATCACAAAATACCTCAAAGGGCTCTCCTAGAATAGGCAGAACTAACATAGGTGCAGTGGTTAGCTTTTCTTTAAGAGTTCAGAAGCTAAGCTCACACTGGTCATCCCACATAAACACTTGACCTTTACGAGTTAACTTGGTCAAAGGTAAGGCTAACTTGGAGAAACCTTCTATAAATCTCCTGTAAAACCTGGCCAAGCCAAGAAAACTCCTAATCTCGAACATGGACTTTGGGCTCTCCCACTTGAGGATGGTCTCCACCTTAGAAGGATCTATAGCTATACCACCTTGGGATATCACGTGCCCTAGAAAGCTTACCTTTTCTAACCAGAACTCACACTTAGACAACTTAGCATACGGTCGTCTATCACTAAGGGTCTGCAGCACAACCCTAAGTGCTTCTCGTGCTCTTATCTGGTCTTGGAATATACCAGGATATCATCTATGAAGACTACTACAAAGCTATCAAGGTATGGGTGAAAGACCCTATTCATGTAGTCCATGAACACACCAACACACCAGGAGTGTTGGTCACCCCAAAGGGCATAACCAAGTACTTATAATGACCATATCGGGTTCTAAAAGCGGTTTTGTGGATATCCTCCGACTTAACTCGGATCTGATGGTAAGCCGACCTAAGATCTATCTTACTGAACACACAAGCCCCTACCAGCTGGTCCATAAGATCGTCTATCTTAGGCAAAGGATACTTATTCTTAATCGTCACTTTATTCAGCTGGCAGTAGTCCACACATAACCTCATAGTCCCGTCCTTCTTCTTCACTAACAACACGGGTGCTCCCCATGGAGATACACTAGGCCGAACAAACTGTTTATCCAATAGCTCCTCTAACTGCTTCTTGAGCTCAGCTAGTTCTAAGGGAGACATCCTATAAGGGGCTACAGATATAGGTCCAGCTCCGGGTACCAAATCTATGAAAAACTCCACCTCTCTCTCAGGCGGTAACCCGGATACATCCTCAGGAAACACTCCCGGGAACTCTCTCACAACAGGGAGGTCGGCTAGAGAGACTTCGGTCTCTACCTCCGAGTTCGACAAGATCATGTATACTTGAGCGTTTTCTTTCAATGACGACCTAACCCGGTTGGCCGAGATGAACACCCCTTTTTCTCTCACATCCGGGTTGCCAAACACCACCGTTTTATCATAGCAGTTTAATAAGACCTGGTGGGAAGATAACCAGTCCATGCCCAAAATAACATCAATCTGGCTAAGAGGCAAACAAACCAGGTCAACCCAGAATTTTCAATCAGAGATTTCCACTAGGCAGTCTAAACACACCTCGGAATTCAACACAGACCCATTAGTCGGGGTCTCAACCACAAGCTCATATTTTAAAGAAGACACAGAAAGGCTAAGTGATTTCACACACAACTGGGATATGAAAGAATGGGTCACACCGGAATCAAAAAGCACGAGTAAAGGAATTCCATTTATGAAACATTTACCTTGGATCAAATCTCGGGAGTTCGAGGCTTCAGCACTGCTAAGAGTGAAGACGCTTCCCGTGGTCCTCGGTTGTCTGGGTTGGCTCTACTGGCCTTCGCTATTCCACTCCCTCTTGGGGTGCGGGCAATCCCTTTGGATGTGACCCTGCTCCTTACAGTTGAAGCAAATCGGGCCTCTTTGTCCGCAATCAGCAGCGATATGCCTGGGTTTACCACACTAGAAGCACGTGTTCTAGGTTTGGAAGGTAGCGGGTCTGCTACCACTACCACTAGGGAACCCTGCAGTAGCAGCTCTCTAATGGTCGGGGTGTTGGTCATGCGGCTTGGGAGGGATGGTGTAGGTAGGGGTGGGCATGGATTGGATTTTTAAGAATCCAATCCATATCTAATCCATATCTACTTAAATGGATTAGATCTTAAATCCATATCCATATTTTTCTAAAAACAATTTGGATTCAATATTCAATCCATTTAAATGGATATGGATATGGATATATCCAATTTATATCCATTTAAAGGTTATAATATTTTTATATAAATTTTAGTAATTAAACACTAAAAAATAAAATTTAGCACCTATCCACTTGAACTTGATAAAAATTACTTTAAATACTAAATGTGTTAACTAAAGTATCACTAAATGGAATTAATCATATATTTAAACTTGACCAAGTTTTATCATAACCATACTAAAGTTACTAAGATAAAATGTAATATAAACTCTCAAAACAACAAATAATCTGGAATATGAAGGGTGAAGTACAATACTGAAATATCGAAATCCAAGAGCTCATCCATCCAGTCAATGGCCTATCAATTTCACTCAGATGTATCCTACGTAGCTAACAATAGGATGCCTGACTTTTACCAACCTCAACGCTACCTATTCCCAAAACCAAAAATCAACAATTTATACTTAAAAATATAAAACAAAACAGAATTCACATGCAAAGTGTAATATTAAAGTACCTTGCAAATTGCATAGTGTAAGAATTAGTATTAATCTCAAACACTACTCTTCAAGAGAAATAGTAGTTGAACCAACAACATCTTGTTGAGAAACCAACTCTATAAAAAACAAAAAGCTTTTTGTTACTCAATAAATATTTTAATTATAATATTACTAAAAAATTGGAAAACAATATACCTTTGTCAAAATTTTGAAGCTCTTCCAAATCGAAGTCTAACAATGGTGCTGAAGGTGTATCTTTGAGCCAATCTTGTGTACAGATAAGGGCCTCCACCTTTTCATGTGATAGAGAACTACGAAACGGATCAAGCACCCTTCCACCTATGCTAAATGCAGACTCAGATGCTACTATAGAAACAGGCATAGCTAATAGCTCTCGTGCTATGTTTGAAAGGATTGGAAATCGACCTGAATTAACTTTCCACCAATCAAGAATATTCAGATTTGCACTTGTATCAATCCCTTCATCTAAATACTTTTGAAGCTCAGATTTGTTTGATGAGGTTAGCCCTGATGTTTGCAAAAATAGATTCCAACCATATGGATCTTTCTTGTAACTAGGCACATTTACTTGTGCTTGTTGTGTGTCATCTTGAGTCCCCCCTTTATGACCATCATATTCATTAAACAATGATTTCAAAGAAGACTTTAGCCTTGACTTAGACCCATTTGCCTTGCCCACATCAAAAAGTTGATCAATTGCCCAATTCATATATTTTACTTTAGACCTTGGATCTAACACAACAGCAATTAGCAACAACATGTTCAACTTGTTAGGATCACCCCAATATTTCTGATATTTTTCATTCATATTTTTAGCCATCTTATGTGTAGCACTATCTTTAATGCTGCAGTTAAGCAAATCGTTAATCCCATGCCAAATACCTATCACCTCTAACATGTACATATTACTAGTAACATAAGAGGTACCTGAGATGCGCAAAGTGGCTTCATAGAAAATGCTCAAAAAGGGTAGAATAGCCTCAACATATTCCCAATCTTCACAGGAAGGTAGACCTATCCCTTTGCCTAACTCATTAGCATATTTTCTATCATGAAACTCAAACTCCTGAAATGCCTTCCTATGCTTCAAAGCAGCATCTAACATCAAATAGGTGGAATTCCACCTTGTTTCAACATCCAAGCAAATGTGACCCTTATATTCAACGTTTTTTCGTTCAACGCACTCTTTGAAGCTCATAAGTCTAGAAGGAGATGATCTTATATATTTCACTACAGCACGGATTCTCAAAACCGAGTTGTCAATCTCTTTTAGCCCACTGTTCACAATCAAGTTCAAGATATGCGCACAACAACGCATATGAATATGCTCTCCTTTCAAAACTAAGTTATTCCAACACAATAGCCTTTTCTTTAAGGGTTGAATTCCTGTGTCATTTGATGAAGCATTATCAACTGTCAAGCTCAGAACGCGATTCAACCCCCATTCATTCAAGCACGACTCAACAAATTTTGCCATGGCCTCTCCTGTATGGCTTCTTACTTGGCGAAAATTCAAAATCTTTTTGTGCAACTTCCAATCATTATCTATGAAGTGAGCTATCAAACACATGTAGCTTACATTTTGAGGTGATGTCCAGGCATCAGTAGTAAGACAAACTCTTCGACAATGTTCTGAAAGAAAATGCTTCAACTTTTCCTTCATTGTATTCCATAGTATTACAATTTTACGAGATAAGGTATAACGAGACCGAATATTAAAATTTGGTTGTAAAGTATACGAATACCTCCTAAAAGCTGGATGCTCTACCAATCGAAAAGGAAGTTCAGCTTCAACAAACAACTTTACCATTTCCATTTCACACAAATCTTGATCAAACTTGCCGTGTGAAGGTGAGCTAATAATCCCATCATTAGTCGAGGATGAAGTTGTTTTTTGCCTCTTGATTACTTCTTTATTAGGGTTATTCGGACATCTAGAGATATGACAAAGCATTGAACTCGTTCCTTTCTCATAATTAATCACGATATCACAATACTTGCACTGAGCCCTCTTATCTGACTTTGGCTCTAGTTGATTGAAATGATTCCAAGCTTCCGATCTATTTCTTCTTCCATTATGGCTAGGGGGTCTTGCAATTGTCGAGCTAGTGACAGCTGGTGAAGTAGAAACTTCGGTGTTGGAGACTGAAAAGTTGGATGACATCTGTATGATTGCACAAGTAATTAATAAGGTGATTCTATCTATATACTATAATAAGAATACAAAAATAATGAAAAATAATAAATATTAATAAGGTGATTGTAAATAAAAGTGTCTGTGTATGATTATTTAATGATAAAGACAACCGCACAAGAACCTTCACATTACCTATGAATACACCTGACAACAAGCATGTGTGTGACCTTGAATTGGGTGGGACTACCTCGATTCCCTGCAAATAGTGAACAAAAAAATTACAAGAATGATATCAGCTTCCCAAAAAAGAGCCTTCAGTTACTAATGAACAGACAACTATGGAGTCAATCCTATTATATTAGTCATGTGCTTTTTCAGTGGATGCATATAGAGGAAAAAAATATTGTCCTGGAATTGACTTACAACTATGGAGTCACAGATTATAATAAAGGAGAGGCTTATGCTCAGGTAGACAGAAGTTCCTCTCCTTTTTTATTCTTCATAATATCATTTGAATTTGCTAAGTAGTAATCATTATTTCAGTTTTGCTTTTGTTTTCTGTAGTTACAAAATGATTGATGTTTCATGAGATTTTTATTCAAATGCTTACTAGCGTGTGTTTCATCATTAAACGTTTTTTACCCTCCATTCATGATAATTTCTTCTATTCATTCTCTTTTCACAGATTACAATAGGCACAGATGGTTGGAAAACTGTATGTTTCTTTGGTCATTTTCAGCATTATTTCTATTATGATGTTTATTCATTATCTTATAGTGAAGCATTTGTGTTGAGTCTAACTTGTACTTGTTTTTTCCCAACTCTAATGTACAGGTTTTTGTAGATAATGTTGACTGAATGACTGTCATAGGGAGTTGCAGTAGTTTTTTGAGTCATCATAATGGCAATTTTGGGAGACTTAATATCAAAACAATGGCAGAGGAAATGGTAAGTCTATATGCATCCACCGAAAAAGCACATGACTAATATTAAACCTCAAATTTGTGTGTGGGAAAGAGATTGTCAATCCTAGTAAGAGAAAAAAACTTTTTCGGTTATAGCTCCTATCATTATCATGGCTGTGTATATACAAAATTCAGCCACAAAACACCCTCCATTCAGTTATAGCTCTAGTTACTGGAATCAAAACATATTTGTCTATTTGATATTTTATATTTATCATTATATTCTAATACCTGGGCTTATATTTGAAGCTACAACAAAAAGCTCTAGTTATAGCCTTAAAGGACAAACCACGTTCCACTGCATCAACTATATTAATGACAAAACTGTATGGGGGAAGATCCAAGTCTGATAAGCAATGGAAATTTGAAAACCATGCACCCAATATATCCATGGAAATTTGCGAACAAGAAGCAACAACATTCCCTCGGGTAGACACCATATTTCAACAAAAAGCAACAACATTCCTAAGAGAGACAGAGAGAATCCAAACCCATTTCAACAAAATAATAAAATCAGGAATTCTAGCACAAAACTAGTTTCAGATCCAGAATCGAGAACAAGAAGCCAAATAAAAGGAATAATGAAAGGAAATGAGAGAAATAGGATACCGGGGTTTGGAGAAAGAGAGCAAGGTAAGAGTTTCTTCAAGCGTGAGAGGAAGTTCTGCGTTCCACCCAAGTTCCGTCGTGAGAGGAAAAACAGATTTTGGTTTTTTTAATAAATATCTGCATAAAAAGAAAATGGATTTTAGATATAAAAATAGATATGAAATATAGATGTGGAAAAAAAATCTGGTCCATTAAAAATAAATAAAGTGGACTGGACCAAATCAGTTATTGGATCCCAATTAGATATCAGATTTTTTTGCCCAGGCCTAGGTGTAGGGCTTCCTGGGGTTTTGATACCCAGTCTTCTTGTCCTTTACCGGACCCGTATTCTGGTAGTAGGCAACCCTGTCTCTGGAGTCCTCGTCCCATATCCGACACATGTTTACCAAGGCCGGGAACTGACAGACTCCTTGGTAGTTCACGGTTTGCTTCACCTCGGGTCGCAAGCAGTTCAAAAACTTCACGCACTTAGAGCTTTCCCTATCTCGTCCCTGGTAGTGGGGGAAGTACCTTACCAACTCCTCAAACTTAGCTGCATACTCGACTACAGTCTGGTTCCCTTGTTTCAGCCCAAGGAACTCCATCTCCTTCTTGTTCCTCACATCCTCCGGGAAGTACTTCTCCAGGAATGCCTCCTTGAAGATCCCCCACGTCACAACTCGATCTTCCGCCTCCATGCATTGGCGGGTGTTGTCCCACCAGTACTCGGCTTCCTCCGCCAGCGTATAAGTGGTAAAAGGCGACCTTCTGCTCCTCGGGACATGCCATAACCCGGAAGATCTTCTCAATCTCCCGAATCCATGTTTGAGTGCCATCCGGGTTGTACCCTCCTTGGAATAAAGGTGGATTGTTGTGCTGAAAGTGGTCTAATCCCTGGTATTCCACGGCTCTTGGGGCTTCTACCCTATTCTGATTCCCCAACGCCTGGGCTAAGGCTTGGAGAGCATCAACTATCGCGTGATCATTCCTACCGGCCATCACTTACTGCGCATAACAAGAAGTGAAAACCTAGAAGGAATACACAAACAAACATCAAGCCATACTATACAGACCCTCCACTATTTGTATCCCGGACCGCTTGCCATAATGTTCCCTTGTATTGTCCCAAATTATACAGATGGCCAATCTGATAACATACAACAAAACCTGGAAACTTATGGTATAGCAAATGTGGGAAGTACAAATACGCTATGACTACACTAAAAACAACATCCCACACAAGCTCAAATAGAACAAATATGCACAACACAGCTAGTCACTCATCAATCAAACACTCAACCATCAACATAATCATGCACATATAAACACAGCAAGCTCACAACTCATTGGCCGAACGGTCTGACCGGCTCTGATACCAATAATGTAACGACCCGCCACGTCGCTACTATATCTCTACTCTTAACCACAACATTAATGTAACCTTTGATAAAAAGAACACCCCTCTTTTTTTGTTAAGGAAAATCGTGGTAAATTTTTCGCAATCGCATGACGATTATGAACTTAACCAAGACGCGTATCAAAGTATTCCAATTGCATACATATCTCTGTTTATGCAAGACGTGTTTTCTATCATAAGTACAATTATCCATATTTAAAATGTACAAGTGTTTTACAAATGAGGTAAGGAATTAAACATAAGGGGTACAACTAGCAAAACAGTTAGGTGACTATCAAAACCAGGGGTGCAGTCAGCAAAACATCACCCCTGCCCGGGATTCATCACATCGACATCTCGACAACTCAGCGGCTCCAACTAAAAAGTTGTCATATTCTCGGATCACCTATTGTTGTCCATCTGCTCACACGAACCGGGTTCGCGATCATCACAGGTATCAAACCACAAGGCACAATAAAGAAAGGGTGAGTTCATCATATAAGATAACAAGCAAATGGTAACATTAGCAAGGAAAAACAATTCAAGCATCACACCATCACCACAAGTCCGGATGTCATAAGGATCTCCCTACAGACGTGGCCCCCAGTACTTCTCGTACTATTACAGTCAATCATCCTATTTCCGCTATGCAAATGAAGTATGTCTCTCATAGGCGCCATCAATGTATGGCCCGACATAGGAACTTCTCGCCCTGGCTAGGATCTTCATACCCTCCCATGTTACATACACACTGCCCCAAACGAGGGCCGCCCCAACATGGGCCACAACCACGGATGTCTCTCATGGGCACCATTAACGTATGGCCCAGCACAGGATCTTCTCGCCCTGGCTAGGATCTCCATACCCTCCCATGTTACATGCACACTGCCCTAAACGAGGGCCACCCCAACACGGGCTCACTGATGTACTGACCGTGGTTCTTACAAGGTCCACCACTCGGTCCCGGCATCTCATGTTTATACCTAGCCTCTCACTATGGCTCTATCAAGGTACAAAATATCTCAAGCCATCACATAGGCTAACTTCAATCGTAATTCACATACGTCATCCACAAATACTACACTATATATATATATATATATATATATATATATATATATATACACAACTCGGCTAATCCGTCTTGACAGCCGACATCACCAACACATACACATACAACTCGGCCAACCCATCTCGACAGCCGACATCACCAACAAATACACACATACAACTCGGCCAACCCATCTTGGCAGCCGACATCACCAACACATACACACACAACTAGGACAATCCCTACCCATGCTCAGCACCTTCATGAACACTTATGCAAAGTGTTTGGGAGCTTTTCAGCATCAAAATGCCAACTCTTCACACATGCACGGGGAGATTCTTACAACATCAACTCCCCCCTTTCCAGAACCCCACCCCAGAATATCATTAACATCAACACAAAACCGATTCCCAAACACAAGGCGTAACCCATTCCATTCAATAAGACGAACATAGCTTACTGGAAAACAACACACACATGGGACATGCAGCCATCGTTCAGGTCGGACTCTCTGATCCTCAACCATGCTACCTAAAACCGTTATTAAACATGATAAGCTCCCCTTACCTAACTAGTGATTCATTTTGTAGCTACATGTCGTGTTGTTCTGTGCTTTCATTCCGACCAGGAGGACTTTCTCGACGTTGGGCTTTCATGGCAGCGACGATGGTTCTCGTGGGTTGAAGCTAACACAGAAGGTTGAGGGAGAGAGAGGGTTCTGGGTGTGAGTTTTATATAGAGGATGGAGAAAAGCAAGAGGAAAGCGCAAAGAGACGGGATGGATACGCTTCCACTGCACACTTCTGCTCTTAAGTACTCAGCTGAAAGGCACATGTCCACCTTGCGTGTTCGGGAAGCAACCACAGCCAATCAAAGTTGACTTAGCACATCCATCATAAAACATGCATACCAAAGCAGAACAATAACAACCAGCACTTATCAAAATAAATCAAGTAATTAAGCAACATCATTACACACATAAACATCTAAATTAGCAACTTATAATCCGGGGTGTTACATCAAGCAGGTCTAGTAGGCTAACCTCACATGATATAATAGGCACCCTCCTATTCAAATCAGGTCTAGGCTTCAAAAATATAGGAGGGGGTGCGGGAAGCCGGGAATTACTACTGGTATTATTTGCCTGTTAGTTGCCAAACTATTTTATGTATTGGGGATGGCAGAAGCTATAGTACAAATTTAGCATTCACTCCTCCAGAGTTCCTGAGGACAGTTAATATATCTTTTTGTTATTAGTGTTTTACTTGGGACTAAAGCATTTTTTTGTTAATTTCACCTCTTTTATGGTTTATCCAAATCCCTAATGTGTTTGAAATTTGGCAGGAAGGATCACCCCTGAACCATTATGAGAAGGCCATTCCTATTATTGGCAAGACTTTGGCTCCCTTTGACGATGATAACTTGATTCCATGCTTTGGCTTTGGTGATGGTAAGGTCTAATCCTTTAAGCAAAATATGTATAATTATTACTCTTCGGTACTTTTTACTGTGAAATGTAAATTTTGAATGTATTGCTAAATTTTGACTAGTTTGGACTAGTTGCTTTAATTGATATTATCATACAATGCTAATTTACTCTGCCAAAGGGTTCTCAAGGGGTATTATTGCTTTTTTTACCCAACTAAAGGCTTTATGGTAGTGAGATTCTCTCCCTATAGCAAACCCATTACCCATATACTACATGAGTATCAGAAGTTGCTAGTAATTCGAGATTATCCTTTGCACCATGTTGCTCTGCAAACAGATTTTTATAACTATAAGTAGAAAGGAATCTTAACATGGCATGGTTTAGGTGATGACAGGGAATGGATGTTGACCCACAACAAAGGGGATAACACTAAACAAATCAATCAGAGAGCTTGGATTAAATACACAAAGTGGTTAAGCTTGTGGACTATTATTCTCATGTCTTGGTTGAATTGGTATGAACATAGTTTTTTGTCTTTTTTATTTGTATGTGTAACAACTCACTCTTTGGGTGTTCATGTTTTGGTGTCATTTGTGGAAACTTGAGTTAATTTCTGATTTATGAAAACTCTTGTACAGTGTTTATTGTAACAACCCGGATTACAAGTCATAAAGATGGACGTTCCTTTGTGTGATATGGTGATTAATTATATGCTTTATTGTATGTTTTATTTGATAATTGCTGTTTTGAGTGACCCTGCCTTGGTAAGCATGCTGATGGTTGATAGTTGTCATTGTTGACTTGCGGTTGCTATGTTTGCACGAAAGGCAAACCTACTCTGTCAGTTGGGTAGTTAAGCGCAGGAGCATGCAGTGGAAGCGTGTTTTTCTCCTCTTCTTCTCCTTTGCGTTTTCTCTCCTTTTTCTCCTAAGCTTACCCATACCCAGAAACCTTTCTCCCTCAACCCTTCTGTGTCATCTTCTATTCACCGTCACTGCCACGACATCCCGACGACAAGAAGGACCTCGTGGCTGGAACAGAAGCTCAGAACAACACGTCGTGAAGCTCGTGAATGAACTCCTGGTTAGGTAGGGGGAGTTTATTATGTTTGATAACAGCTTGAGGTAACATGGTTGAGGACCAGAGAACCCAACCATGGCGGTGATTGCATGTCCTTGTGTGTGTTGTTTTCTAGAAAGCTATACCTTTGAGTGGATGAAATGGGTTGCGCTTTATGTTCGTGGTTGGTGTTTTGTGTTGATGTTAATGATGTTCTGGTGTGGTGTTCTTGAATGGGGAAGGTGGTTGTTGTAAGAACTCCCCGTGCATGTGTGTGAAGTTGGCATTTTAATATTGAAAAGCTCCTAAGACACTTTGCAGAAGTGTTCATGGAGGTGTCGACTACCGGGATGGGTTGGCCGTGTTACACATAGGTATCAACCCCTTGAGTTTGTGATGTCGGCTACCAGGATGGGTAGGCCGAGTTAAGCGGGTTACGTAGCATGCATGTGTGCATGTAGAAAGTGACTTAGTCCTTGTTGGCGGATGTCAGCATACCAGGTTCCTTACCTGGGATGACACCTTAGAGCTGTTGAGCTCAAGTTTGCTTCCAGAGAGTGAGCTACCGGGTTCTCTAACTCGGATGAGCTCGTGCCTTCTCGGGAAAAGAGTCATCGGGTTCTCTAACTCGAATAAGCTCGTGCTTCCTCAGGAAGAGAGCCACCGGGTCCTCTACTCAGTCGGGCAATTCTCTTTAGAATTGTTTAGTTGAAGCCCTTTTCTTTCTAAGCTATTGGGTTTCCCTACTTGGAAGAACCCGCACCTTTTTCTCTTAAAACCATCGGGTTTTCCTTTACTCAGTTTTCCTTACCCGGACGACCTTGGGTAGGTTGGTAATACTCATATAAACTCGAGTCTTGCATGCACTATCTGTTATAATCGATTACAGCGCTTATGTAACCAATTTCATAGTGCCAAGTCTGTCCTTTGGTATTTTATGGAAACCCAAAGAATCCTTCGATCGACCTCTTCCGACCTCATCTGCTCTTGTCCACCTCTGTCTTCCTTTGTCCAATCTTTACCCTTTTTGACCGCCCTTTACCGACTTTTGGCGACCTTGGCCGATCTTATCTGCCTTCGTCTGACTTTGTTCGGATTCTTATCTCGAGTTAATATAGCTAGGTGTCAACCCAGACACTTAATACTTCACACTAGATCACTTGTTTGTGGTGTTTGTGGATAATGTGTAAGAGACGTATGTGTCTACTGTGATAATAATTGAGATCGGCCTATGTAATGGCTTGAGATAATGTATGCATTGATACCATGGGGGGGTGCATGGCAGTATCCTAGCCAAGACAAGTTGTTCCCAGGCTGGGCCATGCATTGATGGAGCCCATGGTGATCTGAATGCGAGTGGATATACATAGATACCCACGGGGGTGTATGGCAGTATCCTAGCCAGGACGAGTAGATCCCGAGCCAGGCCATACATTGATGGAGCCATGGTGATATGCTATGTATAGACATATGAGATGCCGGGATCGGGTGGTTAACCTTGCGAAGATCACAGTCAGTGCATCTGTGAGCTCGTGTTGGGGCGGCCCTCGTTTGGGTGCATGTATGCATATGGGATGGTATGGAGATCCTAGCCAGGACGGGGTTGTTCCTGTGCCGGGCCATACGTTGATGGTACCCATGAGAGACATGCAACATTTGCATGATGGAAATAGGATTGATGATTGGTTGTAGGGTACCGGGGTACTGGGGGGCCACGTCTGTTGGGAACTCCTTCTGACACCCATTTGGCTGATCACCATGGGGGGTGCTTCCTGTGCATGACAGAGTGACCTTGACAAGCTACTGCATCATCTGACCACAGGGATAGATAATGTATGCATTGATACCATGGGGGGTGCATGGCAATATCCTAGCCAATACAAGTTGTTCCCAGGCCGGGCCATGCATTGATAGAGCCCATGGTGATCTGAATGCGAGTGGATATACATAGATACCCACGGGGGTGTATGGCAATATCCTAGCCAGGACGAGTAGATCCCAGGCTGGGCCATACATTGATGGAGCCATGGTGATA
>CM023949.1:9974598-9989820 GCA_013407115.1 Glycine latifolia
TGCTATGTATAGACACGTGAGATACCGGGACCGGGTGGTTAACCTTGTGAAGACCACGGTCAGTGCATCTGTGAGCTCGTGTTGGGGCGGCCCTCGTTTGGGTGTATGTATGTACATGGGAGGGTATGGAGATACTAGCCAAGATGGGGTTGTTCCTGTACCGGGCCATACGTTGATGGTGCCCATGAGAGACATACAACATTTGCATGATGGAAATATGATTGATGATTGGCTGATATGCTATGTATAGACACGTGAGATACCGGGACCGGGTGGTTAACCTTGTGAAGACCACGGTCAGTGCATCTGTGAGCTCGTGTTGGGGCGGCCCTCGTTTGGGTGTATGTATGTACATGGGAGGGTATGGAGATACTAGCCAAGATGGGGTTGTTCCTGTACCGGGCCATACGTTGATGGTGCCCATGAGAGACATACAACATTTGCATGATGGAAATATGATTGATGATTGGCTGTAGGGTGCCGGGGTACTGGGGGGCCACGTCTGTTGGGAACTCCTTCTGACACCCATTTTGCTGATCACCATGGGGGTGCTTTCTGTGCATGACAGAGTGACCTTGACAAGCTACTGCATCATCTGACCACAGGGATGACCTATTTTCGGGATGGTACCACATTGCATGCTAAGAGTTGAGTCAGGAGCATGCATCATGCTAGGCATTATAAGTTGACTTGTGGAATGTTCCTGGATGCCTGTTCATGTTGGTTGCGTGTTGAAATGCCTGAATTTTGTGATGATATTGTAACGCTTGGATTGTCTTCCTTAACTAATGTTATCTTCTGCTTGTTATTTTACATAATGAACTCACATTTGCTTTGTTGTACCGGATGGTTTGGTACCTGTGATGATCACGAACCTTGTTCGTGTGAGCAGATGGACAGCAGTAGGTGACTGGGAAGATGACCGCTTTTGGTTGAAGCCGCCGAGTAGCCGGGATGTCGATGGACTAGATCCCGGGCAGGAGTTGTATTTTGCTAGATGCACCCCTTGTTTTGATAGTCACACTCGTGTTATGCTATTTACACCCCTGACGTTTTATTTCTTGCTTCTTTTGTAAAACACTTGTCCATCAATAAGCAAGTCTACAGTGACTAATATTGTCTTTCATACTAGAAACATGAATTAATGCATTTTATTCTAGTATTATGGTCAAAGTTTCAGAAAGAAAAATAAAATGGAAGGGAATCTAGCTAGAACATTCTTAAGATGGATGTTACGAAAGATGTGCATGACATAAGGTAAAATGACCGGATCAAACTTAAATAAATATATTTAAAATTTTCAAGCTCAAGAAAGGAGTCCTCAAGACTGTTTTTTTTTATCAGCAATAGCAATTTCATTAAATATAATATGCATGCAACATATTATCATGTTGCAATCCCTCCAACATCAACATCACAGTCAACAAAAATCCTGTCCTTCCATACCCAGTGCATACCTTATATGTCCCAAGGAAAAAGAATCTTAAAATTCATTTGCATGTGTTTGCCAAAAAAAAAAATTCCATGTATGGTGTATTCCCTGAGAATTTTGTAGCTTCTTGATTTTACTTTATTTTCTCATACTTTTATTCTCATCTAAAGTGATGAGAATTTGGTATTTTCATGAGAATATGAAAAATTATTATCTAAAAATACATATAACTTATGCTTTTACTTTTTTATTTGAATTATTTTTTAATTTTTAAAAGTAATTCTTAAAATGTTAGGGGGTGTATTAGATTAGGATTTTAAAAGACATTTTTTTTATAAAAAAATATTGTGATATTCAATCAAGATTTTTAAATAATAAATAAGTCTTGTGATATTTAATTAAAAATTTTAAGATTTTTTAAGGAAGACAACAAAATCCAGTGGTATTCAATAGGGGTGTTTATCAATCGATCCAAACCGATGCAAATCGCGGTAACCGAACCGAAAAACCGATAACCGAAGATCGAAAAACCGAATGGATGATCAAATGACCAAACCAAAGGGATTGGATCGGATGGTTTTTTGCTTCAAAACCGATCCAATCCAGACTACGAACACCCCTAGTATTCAATTAGAATTTTTTTATATCTTATGAAAAGTTTTTTGACATTCAAAAATATAAAAATTTTCGATGGATTATTTTTTAAGAAAGATTTTGATGGATTTCACCCGACTTTTTAATATAAAACATCTATCAAACAATCTCATCCAAACCTTGAGATTTTGCTAGACTTTTTTCTTTCTTTTTCTATTGGTTACCAGAGTTTATTTTCTCTCATCACAGATACTCTCTTATCTCTTTAATATTCTTCAAGATGCGTGTGTCATATATGTTTTTCATATTTTTTGGAATAAAAAAATGTCAAATATACTCATCTCCTATGCACTTTTCCCTTTGTTTATGTGCTAAAACTAACCATGTTTTCCTTATACTGACTATTTCATCACATGCTTGACGCAATAATTTCATGACTATCATCCTTAATTTTGTCACCCCATACTCCCTTCTAGGGTATGCTTATTATTGTATCCCATTTAAACATGTCATTAGATTTATCGTGAAATAATTATAGTAATTAAAAAACTTCAAAAAAACCAAAGTATAATTTAAATCAATTGTTCAAATCCAAAAATGAGAATGAAAATATATTATTGCAAAAAAGGTTAATATATGAGGACATAAAGCTAAAATCAATATAACTATTAAAGATTAAAACAATTATATTGGTTTTACTTTCTTTTATCCAAACTTCATCATTTTTAATTATTTTTTCACTAGCTATTGTAATTTTAAACGTGTTTTTAAAATTTTACAAAATGCTTCCAAATCTTATAAATCTATAAAGTCCTTTCAAATCCTTTAAATTCTTATGATATATAGATTCGTTCAAATTCAAACTATCATAAAAGTCTTGTAAAGAAATATGATAAATCATAAAATTCCTATATAATCTTTATGTTCTGTTGTTAAGAATAATGATGTATAGCTGAATAACTATTGAATTAATTTTTGATCAATCACTTTCTTTAAGGTATCTATGAGGAAAATACCTATAATCCAGTGGATCATCGTACACAAAAATATAAATATTGGGCATGTGTGTGTGCACAGTGACAGCATATATTAGGGTTAGAAAGCATAGATCATACCTGTGAGCGTACCTCTTATATATATAGGGGAGTTACTCTAGGTTGGTTACTGCCACCTCTTTCTCAGATCTGATATATCCTCTTGATATATATGGTATAATATCTTCTTGTTAAGATTAGAATATCTGCTTGTTAAGATCTCCTTTGATAACCCTCGTGCACACTATTGAAATTAGTTATTATCAAGATTCTGAGCTAACAAATGGGCTTCATGATAACGGGTCATTATATCAGGCCCATTTATAGAGTTTGGAACAGTTGCCCCCAGCCCGGTTGTCTATGCTTCTAGGCATTCAGGATGTATTAGTTCTCATATTCATCTTCTATTTCTAACAGGTTCTGATATGCACATGAAAATACAATGAACACTTATGCAAATAAACCAAGAGGGGGGGGGGTGAATTGGTTTTACCTCAGAGTTTTAAAATTTCCTTTCAAAATTTATAACAGCGAAAGACTTCAAAAAGATCGTATCAATTTAAAACCAATTAGAAATCAATTTACTTCATCAATCAAATTACTCTTGTCCTGTAACCAAGTTTATATGATGAACAAATTCTATACTTCAATAATTTAATGAAACATAAACTAAAATCTAATGCACACAAGATTTATACTGGTTCACCTCACAACCCCGGAGGCTACATCCAATTTTCTTCCAACCAAATCTTGGTTAGAGTTCCACTATAACAAATATTTGTTCTTTACAATCTTACAAAATGATCTCTCTTACCCTCCCTAGGTAAAATTAAAAATCTACTCCCTATAGACTTTTCAAAAGATCAAGAACCAGAGATCCCCTCTCTGTTCTTCCCTCTAGAAAAAGCTTTAAAGAATCCAAATGTTATATGGAAATATCACACAATTATACAACAAATATCAACTAAACTCAAGCTTTAGGTACAAGAAAGATATCAACCTCATAATCCTCAGCTATTAGAATGATATGAATGATTCAATCAACCTGAGATTATATGCAAAAGATGACTACCACACTTTCTTGATTGCTTCTTTATGCACTAGCTTGAATATTTCTTCAAACAATGAGTATCAAGACTCATATCTCTTGTAAATCTCAATGACACTCAACACATATGAGTTTTTCACTAATTTCAGCCTTGGGTACACTTGAGAGCTTTAGAGAATGTATATTACAGAAGTATTCACGAGCATCTCTCTTTTTCTTACTTTTTCTCACTCAGACTCAGCTTTTCTATTTATAAAAAAAACTATTTTAACTAACTGTAATTGATTAATTCGTCAATGTAATCGATTATTTTAACTATTGTAATCGATTATATTAACCATATAATCAATTAAATTGTTCATCAAAAATCTGGAAATCTGTTACGAACAGAATAATCGATTAAATCATCTTGTAATCGATTAAGCCAGACAAACTAAGTTTTACAATGCACACATGTAATCGATTAAGTACCCATTTAATCGATTAACACAGACCATGCTTAAAACTTAACAATGCATATTTAATCGATTACTAACATCTGTTAATCGATTAAATCAGATGAACATGCTGTGTAAAATTATGCAAAAGCTTATGTAATCGATTATTCCCAAGATAATCGATTATCACAGGAAGTTCCTAATTCTGTGTAAAGCTAATTTAATCGATTACGAGCCAGTGGTAATCGATTAAGGTGTTCATAAGGCATTTTCCAGAAAACATTCACACGCCTTTAATCGATTATTTCACCTAAGTAATTGATTAAAACAGTAAAAAAATGTTTTATACAATTCCTAATTGCCTTTATGAAATTCTATAAGTTTGCTTATTACCACATGATTAATTCCTATCAAATGAATGTATGAATGCATGAATTATCAATAGCTAATGAGGATTATAAAGCTTTATCTAATGAACCAAGCTTAAACACAATTACATATGCCATCAAATTGATTGGGCATGTAAAATATCAAAACTCATTTACTTCAATCATCTTTGAATCCTTTGCTTCAGCTTCTTTGATTCTAATAGCACATTCTTTTGTTGGTATTAATCTCGGCTTTATATGCGCTGGGTTGTATCTTTAGTACGACTGTACGACGGCTAGTGTCTGAAAATGATATGAATACTTCACACTTAACCAAGAGGGGGGGTGAATTGGTTAGACCTTGGTAGATTAAAATTTCTTTAATAAAACTCAGAGTCTTAAAGGATCTTTATCACTTTTCAAAACCAAGAAACCTTATTCAATCAAGTAGCTCAGCCCTTTAAAATTCAATGGATCAAAACTGACTTTTCAAGATAAGCAAATGAATCAAGAAACAATTTATATAAGGAGAGTAGATTCAGAAAACAACACTCAAGCAATTTATACTGGTTCACTTCAAAACCATGAAGCTACATCCAGTTTCTTTCCACCAACACTAGGTTGAAGTTCCACTATTTAATTTCTGTTCTTACAAGCAATTACAAAGCCTCCCTTTATCAATCCTAGATAAAGTTCAAAAATCTAAAACACTATTAGATTCTTAGAGACAAACCCACTGAGAACACTACTCAGCACAACCCCTAGAGAAACCTTATCTCTAGATTACAAGTAAGAACTCAATTACAATAGCAAATTACAAAACAATAATCAAAGCGAAAATTACAACCAGATTAAGGAGAGAAACAACCTGATGATCCAATGTATGCAACGCAAATGAAGTTACCAGAATAGGTTGAATGTTTAAAACACAAGAAACACAGCTTTCCTTAATCTTGAAATGGTTTCAAGCTTCAAGAGTGACTCAATTTCACATGATCAATGCAACATGAAGCTAGACTGAACCAAACCCTCAGAAAACAATTAAGAATGCTCACAAGATTGTTTAAGCTCAGAAAATTCGAATGGGCATTATTCCACAAGGTTAGAAAAACAGCAGAGCAAGGGTTTTATTTATAACAGAAAATTTTAACCGTCAGTAACCGATTAAACCCGCCTAATAATCGATTAAATTACCTTGGTAATCGATTAGATTGCCATTATAATCGATTAATCTGTTCATAGGTTTTCTGGGTTTGAATAGCGAGCAAAATAATCGGTTATCTCGAGCTGTAATCGATTATTACAGTCAAAGCGTATTTTTCACAAAGCTTGTTTAATCGATTACAGAACCTGGTAATCGATTAAACCAGTCATAGTGTATTTTCATAAAGCTTGGATAATCGATTACAAATCCTGGTAATCGATTAAGACAGTGCAGCACAATTTTTCCAAAGCACGGTGTAATCGATTACGAACTTTGGTAATCGATTAATTTAGTAAAACTTGGTTTTCTTCAAAGGCTATGTAATCGATTACTATATGTGGTAATCGATTATGGCAGTGGAGTGTTAAAATTAGATATGAGCATGTAATCGATTACAACTTCATCATAATCGATTAAAGAGTTCAACAAGGCAGTTTATATGAAAACGTAGGTCAAATAATCGATTAATTCAACATGGTAATCGATTAAACTGTTCTTGAAGATTTTCCAGAGTGATGAAGAACAAAATAATCGATTAAGCCATTACTGTAATTGATTATTACAGTGAGAAATGCTTTTTCTTAAAACCTTTGAATTATTTTAAATCCTTAGTTAAAAATGCCAATGCCTTGTGATTTTTGTTAGCCTGATTAAGTTGAATATGTATTGAATGAATGCAATGCACTTGGATCACCAGAATTGTTTTTCTCTTACACAATTTAATCAAATTGTCTTCAAGTTATCCTTTGCATGTTGAAAGCTTAACACCAAATCTTGAGTTAAATTTCTTCTTATTCCTGAAGTAGCTCCCCCTTAATCCAACAGTGTCTTTATTATGACTGTGACTGTCCATATCCGAGTATTGTGTGTGTTTGTGTATTTCAGCAACCCAGTAGTGTGTTTTAGCATCCCGATTTTTGTCCTCTATTGCCCCCTGGATTTGCACATTCACATTGGGAATAGGGAACGTTTGTGTTAAAGTTACTTTATGCAGCTCGTCATATGCTTTACTGTAGTACACTGTTGGCGTTTTGTTTTCCCACTGCGATTGACACACGCATTAATGCCATGTCATTTCATACTGCGGGCTAATTATGAAATTTTGAATTGAATAGTCTTTTTTGCCCCCAGTCATGACGCTTCACGCACGTTTGACGGTTACAATTGCCCATTAATTCGACGGTTATGCGACGTTTCTCACGATTCCGATGGTTACCTATTTTAGTCTCCTTTATGTCTATATATATCCTCCTTGTTTTTCATTTGCATTTTCCTGATCTCTTACATCCTCCTTTTGAATACTTAGTGTTTTCGAGCCCTCAGTTCTGCCATTTTCAGCATTTTTCTCCTGAACTTTCGAGAAATCTTCACAATACAGGTATCCTTCATTATAATTGAGTTTCTTGTTTTTGTTTCATTTCGACTATAGTTCGTTGATTCTTTTTCGGTCATTTTCCCTCTTTGGTAATTTTTTGGGTCTTCTTTTGAGTTTTTTCACCTTTGCTACAAAAATTGTATTCTTCGTCCATTCTACTCTTGTTTCTGTAAACATCTTGATTCTTCCATTCATTTGCAAATTTCGCTGGTTTTTATTCATCATGAACTTTTCTACTAAGGAAAAGGTAAGATTATGCCAAACTATCCCCCCTAGGGCTGGATATTGGTTATTTGGTTTGCCCCTTCCTGAAGAAGAAAGGGAGAAATCTTTATTGCGCCCATATACTGGTGGGGCTAGCAGCAAGAAGAAAAATGTAGTTCCCAAGAACCCAATTCCTTTATCTGAAAATAGGAACCCTTTAAACATTCCTAGGGCTAAGTCTAAAATTGGGGCTTCTTTTGTAAGCCCTTCTTTTCTTCTTCAGGGTTCTGAACTGCAAAACCTTAAATCGTTGTTGTCTCATAATACCGCCCATTTTTCTTCACCACCTGTCTTGGAAACCTAGTTTGAACCATGTTTCAATTGCATTTTTGAAAGTAGCAAACTCTCAGAGTTTGGCCGTGATTTCATGGCCGATTCACTACTTGGGTCTTGTCGGCATAATCTGGTTCTTATGCCTAAATCAATTTTCCTGCACCCAAATAGCGTTCGGGCTTCTAATCCCTCCAGGAGTGTTGATGAATTTGGGGACATCATTCTAGTCTCAGATGATAATTCTAATTCATGTTGCAACCAAAAATGTCCTTCTGGTACGTCATTTCTTTACTGATTTTTACTTTGTTTGGCGTAGGTTTGTATGGATCCTTCATTGGGACAAGTTGTTGAGTCCTCCTCTGTCGAATCACGACATGGTTCCCTGTCTCCTTCTCTGACTTCTAAGTTCCAATGGGTAACTTATGAAGTTTTGCAAATGCTATCCGAGCTTGATTCGAAAGATGTTGTTGCCCTTCCTGTTGAGAATCAAGAAAACTTCTTTGTGCATCTTCCGGAAAAGAGTGAACCTGTTTTCTCTTTGAGGGAAGACCACGATCCCTCTTTTTTCTTTTTCTATAAAGACTTAATAACCTGAATATGAATTCGATTCCCTCTATCTGAATTTCAAATGAATGTTTTAAACCATCTTCACTTAGCTCCTTCACATATTCATCTTAATAGCTGGGGTTTAAAAAAGCTTTTGAACATTTTTGTGAATATTTAGGAATCACCAGTACCATTCCTCTTTTCTTTTACTATTTTGCTATTTATACGGGTAGGACGGGTAGGGAACCCGCAAATAGGAAGGGATGGACCTCTATCCGAGGTCGTAATGATAGAAAACTCTTCCATGTGTATACTGAGTCGTTTAAAAATTTCAAAAATAAATATTTTAAAGTTGTTGCCAAACCCGAAAAACAACCTTTTTTCCTTTGTTCTACTGATTCCCAGGACATAGAGTGGAAATTTCTGCTCTATTGGTCCTACATTCATCATGAGTTTCCTCCATCCACCTATCATTTTGATGAGACGGAGTTCTTGGACTCTAATGCTTCTTCAGTTGCCAGGATATCAACATATAAGGAAGCTTATGGTCCTCCTAGTGTTGCTTCTTTCATTCGTAATTATCAACCTGGGCTTCTCGCTCCACCGAGTATGATCGTGGTCTTATTTGTTTGTTTATATAAAACTGCTGATTTTAATCGTGCCTTTGCTTTTACTATGCAGTTTCTGAAATGGGAAAGCAAGTGCCCTCTGGTTCGACCCCGGCTTCTGGTGCTGGGAAGATTACAAGTTCAGTTTCTGCTTCTGGCGCCCCCCAAAAATCCAAACAACCACACCGAGATCCTCCTCCTCCCTTCATTGCTACTCTCAATAAGGGGAAAAGTGTTGGAAATAGGGGGAGCATCTTGAAGCTTGAAGCTTAGGACTTGAAGAATTGTTTTGATCTTTTTAATTTTATTTAATTAACTCGAAAAATCACATGGACCAGCCGTACACTATTTTCCTTGCAACCGAAAAAATGTATTTGTAGCAATGGCAATACGTACATATCATAATCACATGCCTTGGAATGCCTTGGAAGAATGTAAATCCAATAAAGTGTTTACAGAAGTCAATCTATTGATCCTTGCATTGCATGCATTTAATCATTCATGTGCCTAAATGTTTTCATAAAGAATCAAAGCAACTTTTGAAAAAAGAACCAAAGAAGCAATGTTTTTGGAAAAATACAAATGTCACTGGTTTAATCGATTACACAGCAATTTAATAGATTATTTGCTTCGTTTTCAAATCTGGAAAAGCTTTAAAGAACAATTTAATCGATTATCATTGATTGTAATCGATTACATAGTGTTAAAAGAAAGTCATGCTTCACTATTTTAATCGATTACCATTTATTATAATTGATTACATAAGTTTCTTAGAAAAGCTTGATGCACTGCTTTAATCAATTACCATTGCTTGTAATCGATTATACAAGGCTTTTCTAAAATGTTGTGCTACTGGTTTAATCGATTACAGTTCGTATTAATCGATTATATGCTTCGTGATTCAAACCTAGAAAACTTATGAACATTTTAATCGATTAAAATGGCAATTTAATCGATTATATAAGGCATTTTAATTCGAATTATTGGGAGCATTTAATCGATTATAGTTAGTTATAAAGTTTTGTTATAAATAGAAGTGAGGCTTGTCTTGTTTTCTAATATGAGTAATTCGAATTTCTGATTACACATAAGCCTTCACCAAGATTGAAAGAGTTTTTCTGAGTTTACTAACCTCTTGTCCCACTTCTTAATCTTCATGAGTTTTGAGTGATTTCTTGGGCAAGAGTCTTTCTAAGAAGAATAGGAGAGCATGTTCTGATTTTCATTTGATCATTCAACTCTGATTGGTAACTCATATGCATTCATTGTCATTGGATCATCAGGTTGTTTCTCTCCATTCTTTTTGGTTATAAATTTGTTTTGTAATTTTTGTAATTGGGTGCTGTAGTAAATTTTTTCTTGAGGCTTGTACTAGAGTAGTGTTCTCTGGTTCTTGTGGATAAGGTGTCTAATAGTGTTTTACATTTCTTTTCTTTATCTAGGGTTAATAAAGAGTAAATGTAATAAAGCTTGTAAGAAATGAAATTTATAATAGTGGAACTCTAATCTAGTGTTGATTAGAAGAAATTGGATGTAGCTTCTCTTGAAAAGTGAACCAGTATAAATCCTTGTGTTGATTCTCTGTTCTTTAATCTCTATTGGCTATCTTGTTCATTGATTCTTGGTACTCTTATCATTACTCAACAAGTTATGTTTTAAGCCATTAATTTTTTGAGCTGAGTGAATTGATTGAATAAAAGCTTTCTTGTTTTTAAAAAGTGATTAAGATCCTAACTCTGATTTAGAAAAGAAAATTTTAAATGACCAAGTTTTAACCAATTCACCCCCCTCCCTCTTGGTTATTGTGGGTATTCCTTTTGTTTTCAAAAAGTGTTGCGCCCGTCGATCCAACACCGAAAAGGAGGAAGATTTCGGGGACTCAGAAGGAAAGAGCTCTCGTTGCATCGACCGCAGCTAGCAAAGGAAAGGGCCCGGCTGTTGAGATAACCAACGTAGCAACTGTCTCTCCCAAGGCTCATGTTAGTCATCCATCTCCAGCTGCCTCTCCATCCCCGACTGCCAGGTTGTTACCCGGGACTCTTTGGGAAAGAGGTTTTTCTGATGAACTGTTCGAGGTCGTTCGAGCGCCAAAGCATTTCGTGGAGTCGACTCCTTTCACTGATGATGAAATTAAACAACTTAGCATTATTGAGCTGAATGCTATGAAATGCGCATCCCTGGTTCAGAGTTTAGCAACTCTGAGTTCCAGGTATGCTAATGTTGTGGACGAGCTTCAATCATCTCGGGAAGAAACGATGAAGACCCGTGAAGAGCTACTTTTGGCTCAAGATACAGCCGCAACCGAGCTTCAAGCATCCCCAGAGGAGACCTCAAAGTCCTAGGAGGAAACTGTGAAGGCTCGGGAGGAGTTCAGATTGCTCAAAGTACTGTTGCAAAGCTGCAGTCTGATGTAGATGCTCTGTGAAAAAGCCACGCAATGAAGACTCAAAGTTTTAAGGAGTTGGATGCGTTGTATATCAAATGAGAAAAAGCATTGCACAAGGCTGAAGTAGAGCAGGAGTACTTAAGAGATCAGCTTGCGGCGGCCGTGGAGGGATCATTTAAAAATACTTTGGAGCAAGTTCACTGCCTGAACCCCAGGGTTGAGCTCAATACCGATGGTCTGCACTTTAAAGCTTATGTTAGTCATGGCAATTTGGTCCCTCCTTCTTCTCCTAGTGAAGATTCAAAAACTGAAGCCAATGATGGTGAGATTTACAAGGACGAAGAGGTGTGTAACACCCCGTATGCATCTGGTTGTTAACATTCAAATCTGATCATTAAACGTAACAAATAAATTAACAATAGTTAATTTGGAAGCAACAAAAGAATGACATCACCTAACGTCAATATTATATACAATAATATTTGTACATTATGCATGGCAATACACGTGAATTAAACACCCCTTAAGGCCGGGTTACATAACAAGGGACCGGGATACAAAAAAAAAGAATATATATATATATATATATATATATATATATATATATACACACACACACACACACACAAAAAAAAAACATAGCCAGCATGCCCCAAAATAAACTAAGTTCCCTGTGGAACCCGTCCCGGTTCGGCCTCTGGTCCGGGATCCCTCGGACTTCCTTGCTACCTGGGCCTATTGCCCCGGGATCCGCCTTCTTCCTTGTGCTCATCACCTGCAAACACATATAATCCCCAATCGGGGTGAGATAATAATCTCAATAAACTCCGGGTTCCAGAAGGCCTCTCCTTCCCCGGGTTCACTTCCACGATACATAGTATTAGAACAAGCATTACACAAACTAGCCATCCCGGCTTTCAGCAATATAACACATGTATACAATCACACGGATCATACGAGAGAAGATCATCCAACTTAATGGGCACATTCCCTCCGAGTTCTATATGGACGTATATGGCTCTTCCAAGAGAGGTTCATCCAACTTAATGGGCATTCTCTCTCAAGGTTTTCATATATACTAATTGACCACTTAGAGTTGTTCCACATCACTTTGGCTCTGAGGGAAGTCCATATTTTGTCCATTCTACTGGCCAGAGAATTCTCACACAATCACAACATATTATCACAGTGCAAATCATATACATGTTCTCAATCAAAATAGTAACACACCATTTCAATACATGCATCATGACATACAATAACCATCACTCCATCGAAGTATGGTGGAACGCCATCAGGGGGACGACTTCCAAGAACAGAGAGCTTAGTTGTTCGAAGCTCAGCACTGGTTCTTCGTTCTCGCGGTTCCGAGCACCATGATTCTCAGCGTCACACCCTATATACATGCATGCAAAAGATTAATAGTGTTTCTCCACCATTGCATGTGAAGAAGCTCAATTTCTTTCCAGTTACAAGAACTAGTCACCCAACTGGTGACATGCAGACCCCCAAAAAGGGTCCAAAAATCCCCAAGCTAGAATGTCCTAAAATCGTCTTCTCTTCTCTAAACTTGAAGCTTCCTTCGTTCGTTAATGGAGGAAGAGAGAGTTTCTTTGGTGAAGGTCAGTGAGAGAAATAGGTTATGTAAGGAATGACCCTCACGCTTGTTGCTTATATACCCAGTGAGTCAACGCACATCGCATACGTCACTCAGGTCACACGTGTCACTTAAGTAACCTAGTAATTAATATGGATCACGTGCATAAGGTAATCTTGCGAAAGCACCAACTATCGGGTTGGTGAGTTAGACATGTTTCATGTAAGAATACTGGGATCTTCTTATTCTTACTACGTTGCCGGGTTGGTTAATAATAATAAAATGTGCCCCACCCAGATAGTCTTGTCCGGGTTCCCACCTTGCGCAACTCGGCATTAGTAACCCGGATACCCTCGTGTACGTGCTCGGTATCGAGTGAGTCCAGAGCGTCTCTAATTGATTGCATAACATTGGAATCCATCCAAGGCACTTTATAAACCCTAAGGTCCATCCTTGTCCAACCTCGTTCGGGTTCCTGCCTTGGCACCCAACTGTAACATTCCAAAATTTTAGAACTTCAAACTATTACTAGGGTGAAATGTTAATTAGAGGCAGTACAAAAGATTTAGGACAAAATGACGAAAATGCCCCTTGACATTTTGATAATGACAAAAATGCCCCTAGATATTTTAAGGAGGAAAATTTTATGAATAGCCATGGATATTTTGGAAATGACAAAGAATATCCTTAGATATATTGAATAGATATTTTCAGGAGGGAAATGACGATTATGCCCTTAAGTGAAGGGTAAAATTACCAAAAGGCCCTTTAAGCCAGAAATGATCAGATAACCTTAGAAACTGTATGGAGACCTGAGGAATAGATAAAATACTCTTGGATAACAAATTATCAATATAGTTGGAGACCAGAAACTTTAAATTGAAATTTCTAGGAATTTTGGAAAGATATTTTGAAAAGAGCTCAATCTAGACTACCTTGGGCATCAGAAAAGTAGTAAGAAAAGGATAGATAAAATCTATGGAGTTTTCTCTTAATTATAAGAGGAAAAGATGTTTTTAATGAGCTAGTTTAGTAATTTTAATAATTCAAAGAAAGATGGACCAATAGGAATTAATATAAGTCATTTTAATAATATCTTGAAGGATATAAAAGAAAAGAAAGAAAAACTTGTCCTACAAGCTTAGGTTCTCATGTACAAATTAAGAGGAAATGAAAATAGTGAAAAATTATCAAGAAGAAGGACACATGGATGGTTAAGAAGCTTGGAATTTTGCTATTGGTCCAAATATAAAGGAAGGTAATCATGAGATAAGAAGATTTTTTTTAGAGAAAAACTTCCTCTTGACTCCTTGAAGCACGTAGCTATTTCTAGGCATTATTTCCAAAATCCCAACGGTCAAAACTTAGATATGTGAAATAGGAGTATACCTTTAAAATTTCAAAGAAATCCAACGGTTAACAAATTTGGAATGAGTATTTTAATAAGACAGATTTTGAATAAACTTAAGGATGAAAGGAAAACATAAAAGTCTTTCTTGGCAAATTATTCTACGAAAATACAATAATTGAATGAAGATTTTCCTAAGGCTTAGTCATTCCATGTGCTCAATCAAAAAAGAGTAGAGAATTGTTAAGAAAATTCAAGAGAACAAGGCCACTTGTAAGGATGACATTTAATAGCCAATCAAGACTAAGCCACTTGGAAAGCAAGGTCATAATGACCTAGGAGATTTTTTTAGAAGCAAATGTGTCTTGCAAGCCTAGCAATCCACGTGAGCATAAGAAGAGGGAAGGGTGTGGAAATTTCAAAGAGCAATGGCCACTTGGATAATGGAAATTAATTAGCCAATAAGAATAAAACTAGTGTAAAGTTTAGCTATCATGACTTTAAGGGATAATTTTATAAACATTCATTTCAAGATGGCTATTTCATGTGAAGACAAACCAAATGAATTCCCCTACAAGCCAAGGAACCAACGTAAACCCAAGGAAAGGTGGAGAATGATGTAGAACTTGGACACTTGGAGGAAGACAAAAAGCTAGCCAATAAGAGTAAACCTAGTGGAAAGCAAGTCATCATAACCTTAAGATTTTT
>CM023949.1:9989920-10000636 GCA_013407115.1 Glycine latifolia
CTAGTGGAAAGCAAGTCATCATAACCTTAAGATTTTTGTAGATTAGGCACCTTATAAAAAGGGTGTAAGAATCAAAATTTTGGCTGCCTAAGGAAGGGTTTCCAATGTGCAAAAACCATTCTAAACTCCTTTCACTTCATTCTTTTTACAATTACACTTTCACACAAAGAAAAACCAAGGCCCATCAAACCATGGATATTCACGTGAAGCCAAGGGAGAAAAGGAAATAAGGGATGTTCCAAAGGGAGGTCCAACATGTAAACCTCACCCAAAACATTCCATTTTATATTCCCTCAAAAGCAAAGCAAAGGCCTACACTTTGGAAGCTCACATGGGAACAAGGAAAAATTAGGAGCAAGGTTATTCAATCTTGAAGAAAGAAACCAAGGTATGGGGAAGCCTTTTGATAAACAAAGTTTAAATATTAGCTTTATTAAGATTAACACTTGTTCTTGTGTAAATACAAGCTTTGTCTACTAGGCGTTTGTGGAAATATCTCCAAGAACCTAAGATGTGCTACATGAACAATTATGTGGATCAACTAACTTTGATTTTGGCTTGATAAATAATTATGGACATACTAACTTAAAACTAACTAAATCAATTAAATTTAAAGTAACCCACACTTATCTATTTTATACCTATTTGAAGAAGAACTTAAAGTTAGATTTGAAACTTAAAATGAAACATTCTACTACCTTTGGTATGTGACCGAAATTTCTATATGATTTATTGGACTTGTATATTTATTTTGTTACTAATCTTGGACTAAAAACATGTCTATTTTATGCTAGAGTTATGATTGAATGTATATGTGGAACTTTATAAAGACTAGTATAGTTTTCTTTAAAGTATCATTTAAAATAAAGCCTATGTGTTTATTGTGTATTAACAAGTGTTTTACCACTTCTTGAGTATTACTTATGACTATGTTTAAATATCATTTTACCTAATTTATATCTATGAATAAAAGTTGCTTTCAAAGATAGTTACATAGATAATTCTTAAAGTTTAGATGTTTTATTAAGTGGAGTACTAAAGTAAGATAGTTTGTTAAAATAAATACTTTGATTTTGTGATACTAAAACTATGTTTATTGGACAATATAAAGATTTATATGAATATATTTTAAGTATAGTTTTCTTTCAAGTATTTAATGAAATAAAGCTTGCTTACCTAGAATTTGATGAAATGTTTCGAAGAAACCAAGATGGCTTAAGTGTTATGAAGATGAAATACATAAAGCTTAGGAATTGTTGAGTGTTTCTACACACTTTGATAAAGTTCACGTGTTGGTTTGATGACTTAAGAATTTCCATGAATTTAATTGGTTGTATGACTTTGGTGCATAAGAAATAAGTTGAATGGTGTAATATGATGTTGAAAAATAATTCGTTTAAGACTTATAACAAGGGTGATTAAAAGTGCATGATTTAATAAATGGTTGAGTTGTAAGAATTATTTTGATAAAGTGGTGAAGTTGAACTATGGTTATATGCTTAAGTGTTGTTTAAAGCTTCATGTGTTGAATTGAAGAAGCTTTATGTGTTGATTAAATAAGCATAAGCCATGAGTTGTTGAAGATATTGAAATTGTATGGTGAAAAATAATATTAAAAGAAGAAAAGATGAAATGAAATGAATCATTCATGCATTATCATATACATATGCCTGGCGGGGGCTAGTCCGTGTTGTTGTTGTTGTTGTTGTCAAATAGCTGAATTGAGACGAGCGTTCAGACATGTAATGGCTGAGCTGGGGGATAATGCCAGTGGGGAGATCACCTAACCATGATGATCACATGTAGTGTGGGTGTACATCCTATTGCAACACTGCCATATCCCGACTCGATCGATCTAATTCTGTGTTGAGCTATCTTGACTGTGGCCACTGTTGATAACGTAATAACCTGAGAACTCAGTCATGCATCATATAAAAAGATGAGCATGCATTCTATACATTACATGATAAGTATGTGGAATATCTGTTGATAAGTAAACTGTATGATTTAATCTGTGTGCTGTGTAGATGAGGTAAGTTAATTTGTGGGCAAATCCTCTGTGTTGTTATTTTATAAATATCTACGTATGTATTTTGTTATGTATGTTTTATTTAAATTTTGTTTGTCATAGACTTACCCTATTTTGTGTCTGCGGTTGACACCTATGATGACCCCAATTTATTTGGGCGAGCAGAGAAACAGTAAAGCAGTGACTGACTATGAAGAAAAGCTGATGAAGATGCGTTGATGAGTTGGACTAGCTTTAAATTGGTTGTATTCTATGCTGACATGTATTTGGATTGTATATTGAACTATACTTTGGACTGTATTACTAGACTGTGCTTTAATCTTAAAATTAATACCGTGGAGAGAGAGAATTCGTTTATGATAAAGACGAATAGGAGAACCTGCAAGCAAAGTGAAAATTTTTTTCATAAAATTTATAACTAAGATAATCATAATCCAAAATGGTCACAAGATTTTACCTAAAAGCAACCAAACACGAGAGAGTAAAACGAGGCGTTACACCAACAATTTGTGTTTCCGCCCTCTTCCGACCTTATCCGACCTAATCCGGGCTTCAACCTTGGCACTTCCCAAGTCCAAGGTTCCGCCCTCGTCTAAGATCATCCGACCTTGTTCGATTTCGTTTGGGCTTCTACCTTGACACTTCCCAAGTTCAAGGTTCTGCCCTTGTCCGAGATCATCTGACCTTACTTACCCAATAATTCGAAGGGAAAGAGTACATGAGCTCGTCCAAGGTCGCTACTCAATAGATCAAAGGAAAGAAGGATACGAGCCCACCCGGGATCGCTACCCGGTCACTCTTTCCTTCCTTGTCTGGGTTCTTTTCTTTATAGCGCTTATTCCTAGAATACATAAGCGACATCCCGGTCACACTCGGACCTGATCTCCTTGTAATTGCTAACATACTTAGCACGATCTCGGCTTTACAAGGTTTCTATCTACACCCCTCCCTTATCCGAGTTCCAATTTGCAACCCCCTTGTATGACACCCCAGTCACACAAACCCGGATTCGACACAAGTCATCATATTTATTATTATAACTATGTAATTACATTATTACAACGTTCAAATGCCACGTGGACATTTGAGACCTTACAAGGTGACTCCGACCATTCAGACTAAAGAGCAAGCTCAATCTCGGGCAACATAAATATTGAAGAGTCGAGATGCTGGTGTCAAGCTTGTACTCTTTGTTTTTCTTTTTGGGGTCTGTGACCCCCATTTTAATTTGTCAGAAACATTGTCGAGATTGCTCTGCTTTCCTTTTGTTGAACATTGCCGAGTTGGTTCCCAGTTTTCCTTTTATTTGGTATTTTCATTTGAATTTAACTTGCTTTTAAAATTCCTTAGAATTCCATTTACATGCGTAAATCCATATTATAATGGATTTTTATTCAATGATTTGGCCAAAATCAAAAATATTTCTTCATATGCTGCATAAATATTCATTTGGTGTCGATGACCAGGCATTATATTTTACAAAAATGCGTTTCGCTTTATCTTCGTAACTTGTTTCGGGGTATCAACCCTGGACTTACTCTTAACTAAGATTATTGTGCTACATGTAGAAATTGGAATTTTTAACCAAACATTCCCACATTAACCTGAGCAGGGTTTAAGTAACACATTTCTCTTCATCAAGGTAATTGCATTAATGCAATGTGTACACGGAAATTATATCTGCGCATATTTCATAACCTGACCATGATGGTTGTCTTTTATTTACTACATGCAAAATCATTACAAAGACGAACGCTTCATTTATTTGCAACTTGCTATAAAATGACAATGCGAGTGCCAAATTAAGCTTACAGATCCTAACAAAGGAAAACTTGCTGTAAAATGACAACATGGTTGCCAAATTAAGCTTACAAATCCTAACAAAGGAAACTTGCTATAAAATGACAACCTGATTGCCAAATTAAGCCTACAAATCCTAACAAAGGAAACTTGCTATAAAATGACAACCTGATTGCCAAATTAAGCTTACAAATTAGGAAATATCATTACTTGACAGGAATATGGCTTATTGATCCTAATCAAAGGAAAAATGTTAATTTAAGGAGAAAACTTTGGAACCTGATCTAACTATAATACGTTTTGAGTTTGTCCGCATTCCAAGTTCGTTTAATTGTCGTCCCGTCCAGGGCTTCCAACATATAAGCTCCCTTATCGAGTTTCTCTATAACCCAGTATGGTCATTCCAGCTGGCCGCTAGTTTTCCATCTCTGACATTTTTGTTTCCAATATCTGCTCACCGGAGTACTAGATCGCCTGTGTTGAAGGTCCGGGGTTTCACTTTTTTGTTGTACTTGGCGGCAGCCAGTTGTTTTGCTGCTAAATCTTGGCAATGTGCTATAGTTCGAACTTCATCAATTAAGTCCAGCTCCATAGTCAGAGCTTCGTTATTATTTTCCTCTTCTGCCTGAAGAACATTCTTTTTCCTCAAGATGGTTCACCGATCTCAACTGGAATCATTGCCTCGCAACCATATGTCAATCTAAATGGGGTTTCTTTGGTGGATGTTTGAAAAGTGGTCCTGTACCCCCATAAAACGTAATATAGTTGTTCAACCCAACTGGAACTGGCATCTTGCATATGCTTTCTCAATCCGTCTACAATTATTTTATTCACGACCTCGGCTTGTCCGTTTGACTGTGGATGTTCTACAGAAGTGACATGGTGCCTGATCTGGAATCCGGCCATCATCTCTCGGAACTTTTTATCAGTAAACTAAGTTCCATTGTCTGTAATGATTTCTCCTGGAATACCAAATCTAACAATGATGTTTCTTTCAAAAAATATTTGAACCCAGGCTAAAGTTATAGTGCTAATTGGTTCTGCTTCAATCCACTTGGTGAAATAATCCACTGCCACTATCAACCACTTTAGCTGTCCTTCCGCCACTTTGAATGGTCCCAACAAATCCATTTCCCATTTAAAAAAGGGCCATGGAGCTGAGATAGACTTCAACTCGGCGGGCGGGGACCATATTATCTTGGCATGCTTCTGGCAACTCTCACATTTTTTGACGTGATTCTTTGAATCAGCTTCCATAGTTGACCAATAGTAACCTGCCCGCAGAGCTTTCCTCGCTAAAGCTTTAGCCCCCATGTGTTGGCCGTTAATGCCTTCATGTATCTCAGTGAGTACATATTCGACTTTATCCGGGTTGAGACAAACCATCATCGGGGTATGTAACCCTTTGCGGTACAAGTCGCATTCCACAATAGTGTACATAACAATATCACGCACCAACTTTTTAGCTTCTAAATCATCGTCTGGCAAGGTCCCTCTTTCAAGGTACTCAATCATAGGCCTTCTCCAATCTTTAGCACCCGAGATTATCATTACACAACTCGGTTCAAAGACTTCCTATTGGATTACGGTCATGTGACTCCCTGGGTTCTTAGTGCTTGCTAATTTTGATAAGATATCAGCCCTGGAGTTTTCCCATTTAGGAATGTGATTAACAGTAATTTCATCAAAGTCAGCCATTATTTCTTTGACTTTACTCAAATATTTTGCCAACAATGGTCCTTTAACCTGATATCGCCCTTTAATCTGAGTTGCGACAAGTTGGGAATCAGTGAACATTTTTACCTTTTTAGCTCCCTGCTCCTTTGCCTGGGCTAACTCGGCTATCAATGCTTCATATTCAGTCTGGTTGTTTGATGTAGGAAAGTTTAACTGGAGAGATTGCTCCACTGCTATTCCCTCCGAGTTTTCCACTATGATTCCGGCTCCACTTCCTTTAACATTTGACGATTTGTCAACATATACTGTCCAACCATCATTGTCATTCCTCCATCTGATGGAGTTAGCTCCATAACAAAGTCAGTTAATGCCTGAGATTTTATCGCGTGCCGGGCTCCATATTTTAAATCGAACTCGGATAATTGTATTGCCCAGTTGATCATTCTTCCTGCCAAGTCTGGTTTATGGATGACTTGTTGAATTGGCTGGTTGTTTCTCACGATGATTGTATGGCCCTGGAAGTAAGGATGCAACCTTCTTGCCATCATCAATAGTGCAAAGAAAAACTTTTTCTAACTTTGGGTATCTTAACTCAGAATTTTGAAGAGCCTGACTCACAAAATAAACCGGCACTTGTGCATTCTTAACTTCTCTGACAAATACTACGCTAACCGCTTCATCTCCGACGGACAAGTATAATATCAAAACTTCTCCTAGTTCTGGTTTTGATAACACAGGTGGAGAAGCTAAACATTCTTTGATTTCTCTAAACGCGGCTTTGCATTCCGGGTTCCAACCTACTGTAGCCTCCTTTTTTAGTAACTTGAAAAAAGAAAGTGCCTTTTCGGTCGATTTCAGAAGAAACCGGGTTAAAGCCGCCAATCTTCTTGTCAATTGCTGTACTTCTTTTTTATTAATTGGAAACTACATGTTCAATACGGCTTTGCATTTGTCAAGATTAGCTTCTACTTCCCTGTGAGTCAACATGAACCCCAAGAATTTTTCAGCCGAAACACCGAAAGCACATTTGGCCGGGTTCAACCGAATCTTGTACTCCCTTAACTTATTGAATGTTTCTTCTAAGTCCTAGATATGGTCAACCGGGTCAGCTGTCTTGATAATCATATCATCAATGTATACTTCAATATTTCGATCGAGCTAATGTTCGAATACTCTATTCATCATCCTTTGATACGTGGCCCCCAAATTTTTTAACCCAAACGGCATAACATTATAGCAGTAATTCGCATGTTCGCCTATAAAAGCCATTTTATCTTGGTCTTCCGGGTACCTTGCTATCTGATTATATCCAGAGTAAGCATCCATGAAGGCAATAATTGGAACCCAGATGAGTTGTCCACTAGTTGATCAATGTTGGGCATGGGGTATGAATCTTTAGGGCATACTTTGTTTAAGTCGGTGTAATCTGTGCATACCCTCCATTTCCCACTAGGCTTTTTTACCATCACTACATTAGACCACCACGTAGTGTATTGGATTTCTCAAATGAACCCCGCATCGAGTAGTTCTTTAACATGTTCCCCCAGTGCTAGTTTTCTTTCTGGACCGAGTTTTCTCTTCTTTTGCGCCAAGGGCTTTGACCCGGGATACATTGATAACTTGTGACAACAAATTTTTGTGTCTATCCCTGGTATCTCCGAAGCCTTCCATGCGAAAACATCTTGATTCTTTTCCAGGCATTCCGCCAACTTGGCTTTTATGGCCAGGTTGACTGTCTTTCCAATCTTGGTGACTTGCCAAGGTTGCTTCCCTATTTGCAAGTTCTCCAATTCTCCTGCTAGTTCTGGTCTCATTTCCTCATCATCGTTTCTCATGTCAAGTTCTACCATATTAACCGATTTTCCAGGTTTATGTTCTTCGGCCGTTCTTCTGTTCTAATCTCCTTGATGGATCCGGGGTGGTGAAGATGGACCCCCTTCATTATCTTTGACCGCATTATAGTAACACTGCCGGGATTCTTTTTGGTCTCCATGAAATGTTACCACTTGATTTTCGTTGCCCACCATTTTTATCTTCTGGTGTTTAGTGGAAACCATCATATCCCATTTATGAATAGTTGGTCTCCCTAAGATGATATTGTACTGGGAAGGGAAATCGGCCACAATAAACTTGACTCCTTCGGACTTAAATGCCTCCTTGGTGCCTAGCGTCATTCTGAGCTCAATATAACCCTTGGGGGCCGTGTTTTCCCCATTAAACACTATCAATACTGTTTTGCATGGCTTTAAGTCAACCTCATCAAGATTCATCTTCTTGAATGTGCTCCATATAATTATATCAGTGCAACTGTCGTTGTCTACAAATATCCTTTTAACCCAGCAATTGGCTATTGTCCCAATAATTACCAAGCCATCTTCATGATCTGACACTACATCTTTCATATCATCTTCTATGAAGTACAGTAGAGGTGGCTCCACCTTATTAACCTTCCCTTTGAACTTGGGCTGTTCTCTTACCGAGAGAATTTCCTTCAGATACTTCCTTCGTTGGCTTGCAGTGTCTCTTCCTCCTCCCATAGCTCCATTGATGACATTACATTCAAACTTGGGTTCGGGAAATTCACCTCCATCTTCGTTTTGTTTTTTTCTTTTCTCTTCTTTATCTTTTCCTGTGCTCGAACTTCATTTTGACCGCCTTTGCGTTTGTTGTTACAACCCTGAGTCTTTATCACATACTGCCTAAGTCTGCCATCTCTGACAAACTTCTCAATTGCATCTCTTAAATCCCAGCATTGGTCAGTGGTATGCCCCGGTTCGTTATGGAATTCACAAAACCGAGATCGTTCTACCCCTGATTTATTGTATAATGGCCAAGGTCGGTCCACCTTTTTCATCTCGGTTAAAGCTACTTCTCACCAGATTTGTGACCAAGGTGCATTTAGTGGGGTGTACTTTTCATACTTGGTCTCGTATCTTCCTGGCCTAAACCTGTTGTCCACGTTTTTGCCTTGATTGTGACCCTTTTATGGCTCCCTGCCTCTTGTAGGTGGGCTTTTTCTTCTGGGACTTCTTCTTTCTTTATCTCTACCAATCGCATTGACAATTTCCATCTGTTCTAGCTCCAGGTATTTCTTTGGTCGTGCTAAAGATTTCACTAGATCTTTGTAGATTGATTTTTCTAATCGAGATGACCCGTCCAAATCGACAGCGATGAGGTGCACATGCACGTTTTCTTCCAGCCCTTGCACCTACAAGGCCGCTTCTTTGAAACGGTCTAGGTAACTCTGAAGCGTCTCACCGGGTTGTTGTCTTATCTTCCCAAGTGCGAACTCGGACTTGGGTTGCTTTTGCTAGTGGCAAAGTTCAATAGAAACTTGTGTCCAAAATCCTCAAAGTTACGGATCGACCGCGGTGGTAGGGTGTGAAACCACATTTGCGCAGCCCCCGTTAGAGTGGTAGCGAAAATCCAAGAAATAATGGGCTCATCAATTCCCCGTTAGAGTCTGATTAGTTTCAGCATTCACATTTTGGGGCATGGCCACTATTGGTGCACGAACCACGTTTCTGATATCAATCTGGGCCGGATTTACCTGCTAATGTCCTGGGAAAACCCGGCCTTGACTGTTATATTGGTTTGTCACATCCCCAACAATATCTTGGTTCTGCAGTCTTTGGTTTTCAATGTGAACCAGGTTTTCCATACTCCTGAAGCGTTGTTCTATAATCTGAATACGTTGTTCTTATTCTCGTTTTAGTGCAACATTGCGTTCCTCCATCTGGATTTCTAACTTTCTTATATCATCCTGCCTTTGTAAAATATGCCTCCTCTCCATCTCGTCCATCCGAGCCAGGATTGAACTAACAACGTTGCTCATGAGACATTCGCTAGGCTCCGGATCGTGGGATACTGCCACCTGCTGACCTTGAAATGTTCGGATTTGCTCCAAGGGTTGAGCGTTCATTTGATCAGGTGAAACTGCCCGTGTTGCAGGTGCAGGAGTGGAGGCTGCATCTGAGACTTCATCGCTTACATGGACTGCATCAAAATCTACTGATTGAGGTATCGCCACGTTCTGGTTTGGAGGAGGCAGTGGGTTCGCTTCCTCTAGAACGGGATTTGAAGGTAGATTCCTCTGTACCGCCACATCAGAACGTGGGTAAATCATCTGACTATTACTTCTTGTGTTGACCATCACGTACGTGGGATTTGTGCTCGTGGGAGTTGAAATTTAAAGATCCCCACAAACGACATCAATTGTTCTATTGTTGAGAACAACGATGTATAGCTGAATAGCTATTGATTAATTTTTTATCAATCACTTTCTTTAAGGTATCTATAAGGAAAATACCTATAATCCAGTGGATCACCATACACAACAATATAAATCTTGGGCGTGTATGTGTGCACAATGACATCATATATTAAGGTTAGAGAGCATAGATCATACCTGTGAGCGTACCTTTTATATATATATGAGAGTTACCTCTAGGTTGGTTAGTGTCACCTCTTTCACAGATCCGATATATCCTCCTGATATATATGGTATAATATCTTCTTATTAAGATTAAAATATCTGCTTGTTAAGATTTCCTTTGATAACCCTCATGCACACTGTTGAAATTAGTTATTATCAAGATTTTGAGCTAACAAATGAGTTTCACGATAACGGATCATTATATCAGGCCCATTTACTGAGTCCGTAACACTTTAAAATCCAAAAAAAAAATTATACTAAAATAATCTTTTAAAAACTTAATCTAATACACTCTCTTAAAGTGTAACCAAACAAGTTAATCACGGTTTATCCTTGTTAGATCAAGTTAAAGTTTTTGATGTTGTTCCTTCTTTTGTGCTAACCGTTGTTCATTCAAATGTAAATTCTAGGCGTTCGATCTATCCCGGATTTTAATTCCAGCTCCCGATGCGTTTGTCTCCCTGATTCACCAAATAAAAGTGCAACCAAACATTTTTTTAACAAAACATATTTTTAAATATGCCCTTGAATAATATTCCTAGTTATCATATTCTTGTGAATGTGATTCCTGATGATACAATATCAAGTTATTCATGATTCAAATTCTGACTTTATGTATGGAATAGATATTGTTAGAAGGAAAATACATAGCTTATGTGTTGATGATATCCAATAGAAATTATAGTTATTGTTTTTGACCATGGATACTTTATACTAATACTATGGCATTTTTACGTAACGGGGGTACTTTTTTTTACAAATTACCGATTAGGGG
>CM023949.1:10005636-10053408 GCA_013407115.1 Glycine latifolia
CCCCTAATCGGTAATTTGTAAAAAAAAGTACCCCCGTTACGTAAAAACTATGATAAAAAAAATCAATTTGTAAAAGTATTTTCGTTTTAATGATTACTAGAAAGTATAATTTAATTTTTATATATATCATTAATTAATTTTAAGTCTTTTTATTTTCTTAATTACTTGAAAAATATATGTTTGTCCCACAATTTAAATTAATTTTAAAATATTACTCCCTCTGAACTTTTTTTTATAAAAAATAAATAATTAATTCATCAAAATCTATATAAGTAGCGGTGATATTTAACTACACTACACATAATTTCAAACATCTATTTTCATATATAATTTTTTAATAATTATTTTTCTGATAAAAATTTTAAATATATTTATTAATATGAAAAATTATTTATTTGAAAGATGTATTATAATTAGTTAGTGAAAAATTGATTAGTATAACAGAATTTGTAGTTATTAAACAATGATAAGTAATCCAACAATTAAATATTCAATTCTAATTATTCCAAAACAATTGTATGTAATTAAGATTGTCCATTTTTCGGTTTAATTATTTATTAATTATTTGAATTGAATTTAGTTTCAAAATGTATTCTTTATCCATCCATTTATATGTTTTGCTTCATTTCCTCTTTCCATTGTCTAACTTTCATTTGTCCTTCATTTTGTTCTGTCTCTTTCATATTGCATTATTTTTTTTCTAGTTCCACATGTGTGGGAAAGGGTGTTATCATCATATTTTACCCCATTTCCATTTGTCACATGTTACTTCAAAGAAAAATATTTTATGCATCATCATTTGCAATAATGTTAAAATTGATCTCTTCTTTTGTTGTTGTTTCAAAGATGGTGAGCATAATGTAATGAGTGTGTATGTACAAAATAATAAAACTGGTGATTATAGTTATAATATTTTAAAATTATATATTATATGTCATATAATATAGAAATATTAGTTAGTTTGTGAATCTCAAATTTTGTTTCATCCATATTTTATTTTGGGTTATAAGTATAACATACAATTAGAGATGACAAAAAAAATGTATTGAAATTTATTATAGATACTATGAATACCTATGAATACATTTGCAAGCATTCACACAATCATGAACACTCATGCATATGCACACATGCACACATGCACGAACTCAGATACATGTATACAAATGTATTTTAAATAAATAGAGATTACAAATATATCAAAATTATAATAATATAAAATTTGTTAACATAAGACTCGTGTACGCAGGAATTATTACAATAGTATAATCAATATATATAATGACTATTGGATGGATTTTAAACTTATGATCTAATAATAATTCAAGTAACATGCATTTAACCACTAACTACACATCAATTATAACAACGGCTTATCAATTGAAATCCAGTTAACAGTATTAACACACATGATACATCAATCAATAGTACACATCATTTACACACACATGAATTATACAACACTTAAATGTGACCACGACTTGAAATCCTTATGAAGTAATGGAAAAAGAACATTTACAACTCACTATGACATCATGATAAATATATTAGTTGCGTGAAGTTTTATTCATTCCGATTTCTACTCATAAAAAATGCTAGAGGTTAAATTTTCTTACCAAAACCAGAAATCTAGTGCCTGCCTTGACTACGACGCCCACTGCGACCACCACAACCTCCTCCTCCTTGACGACAACTACGGCTTCTACCTTCGCGATGTTCGACGTAGTCCACGCCGCCGTCGACGCTCAGAATCTGGAGGCTTTTCAATTTCCACCTATGCAAGTTCTTCAACTAGCAGCATTGAGGATAGAACCTCAACAATCGAGGGAGGACGATCAGTATGTCCATGGATTATCTTGATGATTCAATTGTACTCCTCTGACAATCCTTCCAGGATTGCAGCTACGTGATCATGTTCAAATACATGATCATTTATTGCAGCCAAAGATTCAGTAATACTTTGATATCGAGAACAAAGTCTGAGATAGATCCAGTTCCTTTTGTTGCATTCTCGAGTTTTGACCTAAATTAAGTGACGAACAAGGACTTCCTCTTACGAATTGAAGAGTGTGAACATTCCATCCCAAAGCTGCCACGAGTGGCGGAGTTGACGCACAAAAGGACAAATGGCTTTAGACAGAAATGATACCACCCAAGAGAAGATCTCTCGATCTTGAAGGAACCATCGCTTGTACTCCTCCGATGCGCGAGCGTGAGAGCAATCACTTTCGCTTGCATATTCGATAGGAATGAGGGGATCTTTTGCAATGAAATCATCCAATCTGTGGCTGATGAGGCCAGCTCCAACTTGCGCATTCCTTAGTAAAAAATTATTGCTATCGAGTTTGATGCATGGCTTAGGGAGTTTCGGAGTGCCTTGGACCGTCATGAAAAGGAAAATGCATAGAAGAGAATGAAGAGGTAGTTCTTTCTATCTTTCTATGTTGAATGCTAAGCATTAATATTATTCGAGTGAATATATATAAATAAAGGACGCATGGATCATCAAGAAGCTTACGTGCAAGCATGCACACTCCCATAAGGATTGACTTTCTTTCTACAATACTTTTTCTTTTGTCTAGACAAATTATATTCTTCATTACATGTCATCTTGTTCCAGTTAGACAGGACCACTATTGAAAGATAAAATTCTTCCTCCAATTATTTAACATAATTACAAGACTCAATTTATTTTTTTGGTATAATATATATAGTGTAATTATGTTTCAACATTATTTAAATTGTTCATAACGGTATTCACCTAAGTATAATGTTTCAATAACAAATTTTGTTCTCGCATTAGTTTTTTTTTAGTGTTTCTTCATCTTTTTTGATGAATGTATTCCTGCATTAGTTATTTTGGGGATTTCAATAATTTCATTTTTCTCGTTACAAAAAATAATTTCATTTTTTCACGGTACCTGCAATCAAATAAAATATCTTAATAAATTTAGAAAAAAAAATATCAATTAAGTTTAGTATATGAATTATGTTCATTTAAGATTACAGTAATTTGGGAAAGAATTATATTGATTATACTAAAAATAGAAAAATAATAAAGAAATCTAACAATATAAAGTAACCAAATTGTCATTAATTTTTTTTTAAATTACTATTATTATTAACATGCACTTCCTTCCTGAATGGAATGAAAATTAAATGTATATGTAATTGGTGTGACCTATTTAACAAAATGTAAGTGAAATAGAAAATTAAAAATAAATTGAAAAGATGTAACTAAAATTGAAAGTCTATACTTCTTAAAGGTAAAAATGTTCATTAGAAAGTGAACACCATAAATTATTACCTTTATAATAATTATAAATTATTACTATCATTATGGACTTGGTATTATGGTACCCACACCTATTTAATTTGTGGGTAATTATTCGTTTTCAAACTCATATCCATTATGTGAGTAATTACCTATTCATAATGAGTGATTTTTTTAGGTACACATTAGATACATTACCTAGTGCCATTCCTACATGGAATGAATCAGCATCATGTAATAAATTTCATCATTATCAAACCAAATATCACAATATCTAAACTTTGATCACTAATTCACTTTGTTAGATAAACTTTTTTTAAATATAGCTTTTAGTATTTATTTGAGATACTAGATGAATGAATTTTCAAAATATTAACTTTTAGCCTTTTATATTTATTCTCCTTTTCTTTTTAAAATATTTATTAAATTTTCCTTTTCCTTTTTATATTTTTTATTTAAGCTAAAAAAATTATATTTTTTTTCTTCTTCCACTCATAAGGTAGGTTTTTCTTATAATAATTTCTCTATCACACACACACACACACCCACCCACCCACCCACACACACACACACACACATATTTTATGAAATATTATCTAAATATTTTCTTTTTAAAAAGCGGCACATTTGAAAATTAAAAGACAAAAAATATCATTTTTTTTTAAAAGAAGACTAAAATCAAACTTCAAAATTTCTAAAGAAAAAAACATATTTTAGTAATTTTAGCCTAAATAAAATAAATAAATAAATGTTAAATTATAATTTTGATCTTATATTGTTAAATCCATGTTTTTGTTCTTCGTGATTTTAATTATATCATTTGATCATATAATTTTATAAATTGAATTAATAAATAATTATGATTAATATCTATTATTATTAATAAAGATAATTATTCCTATTTGGTATACATATTTCCTTAGATCATTTTGTCCTCAAACTAAATCTAAAAATCACCTTTAAATCAAATAGTTATGGAAAAAAGATTCAAATACAGTTTTTTTTAGATAAAACTAACTCCTCAAATGAAATGTGACAGTCATTTACATTTTTTAGTTATTTTAATTTTAATTTAAAACGTAAAAAAATAGGTAGTTGAGGCATGCAGTGCCTGTTTAAATTAATTATAAATTTAATAAAAATTATCAATCACTAACTTTTTTTTATAATAAAAGATTATTAATTCTGATGTGATGGTATTATTGTTGGAGTCGTGTGTAATAGTGAAAATGGAAGAAGTATTTTGTGGAAAAGAGGAGAAAGACATTGTTGTGGAACATTATGTTTAATAATTTTTTATTTAAGTTTTTAATAATTAATGATTTTTAATTAATTTATAATTAACTTAATATTCTATTAATCAAAATTATATGTTAATAATTTACTAGAGGATCAAAATCGTCAATTCATAAAAATTAGAATGTTATAATTAAATATCAAAAGGATCAGAATCATGGATTTAAGAAATTAAGAGGACCAAAATTATAATGACTTAAATATGTTTTTGATATCTAATAAATACTCGATTTTTGCATTTGTTTCCTAATAAAATTTGATTTTACATTGAGTCTCTAATAAAATAAAAATCTTATTTTTGACTCTTCATATTTTATTTTAGTCTCTAATAAATTAATAAATTTTGTGTTTGTTCTTTGATAAATTAACATATTTTATCTCATAACAAACATAAAATTTCCTTATTTATTAGGACTAAAAAAGTGTCAGGATAAAAATAAAATCATTGTTTAATTAGAAACTTGACGTTAAACAAAGAAAAAAATATAAAATTAAGTATTTATTAATGATAAGGAATATATTTAAGCTGATTATAATTTAGCTTTAAAATTAAATAAATAATAATTTGGGTTAATTAGAAGGCACCAAATAAAAGGTTGGAACGCGGTGAAGTTTCGTAATCCGCATACCCAAGGAAGGAAGGAAGTTATTATTATACAGATAAGACTTTAATTTGAAGGCCAAATCAAAATATTGAAAAGCCGCGAGCGAGGTTTCGTTTCGTTCAGTTCACACATTCTATTCTCTATCGATTCCTCTTCCCTTTTTCTCAATCCACTACACTACAGGTATGCTATTCTTATTACTCGATTCTTCTCAATTTCTTGCACGTTTCCGCTTAATTTCTTTCAATTTTATTATCATTATTATTTCTTGGTGGGTTTCTGGGTGAAGCATATATGGTTTAAGAATTTGATGACATGATAGTTCATCTGTCACGTCATCATTTAACAGAGGAGAATTAACGATAAATATTACATTGAAACATATTGTTTTTCAAGTATTTAATTTAAAAAAAATGAATATTAATTAATAATATGAAAACAACCTATTTTTTAAGTATGAAAATCTTATTTAAGTCTTCATTTTTTTATAATTTTTAAGAATTAAAATAAATAATTTAAATAGACTAATTAAAAAAATGTTTAAGGACTAAAAATATACTTTAGCTTATAAACTTTTTACTATATTTCACTAATTTTTCTGTGATTCTTTAACATAGTAAGATTTTCTCACTTGCAAGAATTTGATGTCACAGGTGAGCAATGTTGTTGTGGGCGTTACAACAGATAAGAAATGATACTTGTCACATTATAATGTTACACAAGTGTAAAGGGAACATCATTTGACTCATCAGCTGCTGGTGCTTGAAAATATTGTTCGTGTATGTGAAATTGCAGCAGAGAAGTTAAAGATATTTTTGTTCTAAATGAGTTTTAGACTGATTTAATTTACATATATGTATACGAGGACAAATGGAAAGGGCACAAAACTTGTCATTATGCAATTGCCAAGGTCCTGTTTTTGCTGCAGTTCTATAACAGGGTTTTTCACGTCTCGAATTACAAGTCCTAGATGCGCATTTGTTTCCTCTTCTTTGGTGATTCGATTCGCATATTCAGATGTGTTGTTAATAATAGTTTTATTATGCAAGCATATCACCTGATAAGATGCGTAGAGGCAACTGGCGCAGATATTCAATATCAACCTGCTTGTCCATGTATGACAAATGAAAAATAGCAAATAATTTGTTTAGTAAACTTCTCCAAAACCAATTTTAAGAAAAGAAGATTAGAAAGAAAAATGAGATTTTATTGTTAAGTTAAAATTAACTTATACATAAGTTAAAAATTAACTTTTCAAAAAACTAATGAGAGAACTTTTGCAATTTTGGACTTTATTTTTATAAAATAATTAAATATGGCAAAACTTATGTCTAAAATGGATGGGTTAGCATAAAAAAAAATGTATGCATTAATTCTTGTAAGCATATTCGTAAAATATCAAAAGTTAATTGTTGTTTATGAAGTTTATTTTTTTCTAGAGAATTTTTTTCAAACATACTCTTGAGACTTTGCTTTGTTTATAATATTGGTTCAACAATTAGTGGATGTCTCAATTTTTTCCATTGTGGTGTGAGTTTATATGTCGAATATAAATAATGATTTGTGGACACCTAATGCTAGTTTATTTTTTTGAGAGAGAGAAATAGAAGATAAAGAAGTGATAATGTGATAACTGAATACGAAGGAAGAAAGATACAGAAAAGCAACAGTTGCTAAATAGGTATTTATATTGGAGTATTTATGTATCATCGACATTGTTGATATAAATAATGTGCCTAAATAAAAAGTTTAGTACCTGTTTGATAATTAGGCAGAATCAATGATCTGTATGGTAACATATATTTTAATAAATAAGTTCATCATTTTTTAGGATTAGAATTTTTCTTATGTTTTAGATTTTTTTTTAGTCATTTTTCTCTCTATTTTCTTCTTCTTTTTCCCTTTTTTTTATCTTATTTCTCTTTTTCCTTTTATTTTTTCAACCTGTTCATATCTATTATTGAGTTCATTTATTATTAACTTCAATTAATTTAGATTAAAGGTATTATTGATGTTAATTTAAAACACAAAATTGCTTCTTATAGTTTAACTTCACTTTTCTTATTGTTCTTATATTTTAGTTTATTACCGTGGTGGATGAGAGACAAAATTGAAAATATAGTTATTAGATGAGAAATAAAAATGAGTACTTTTGTACTTTGGAACAAAAAATTGTTTCATTTTGCCCTATCAAAGTCACCAAGAGAAAAAGTTTGGGAATGCGGGTCAAACTTCTAATCCTTGCTAAAAGAAGGAAAGTGTTTTGCTGAACAGTCATAAGCTTCTCAAGGTCATCACAAAAGTCAAGATGCTGGCTAGCACGGATTGACCAAAAAAATTTAAGTGCTTATTTGAATAAACTTTGATAAAATTGATTTTAAATAAAACTAATAATGCAAAATTAATTATAGTTAAAAATGAATTTGAAGTTATTTGATTTGTGTTTGGATGTTTTTTTATTATAAAATTAAATTAGGATTAAAATTCAATATAAAATTTTGAATCCAACAGAAAAAAATTATTCAAATTATTTCAAGTAAAAATCAATTATGGATCCAAAATTTATTCTAAACTCTTTTCCAGCAGCGTGAAAGCAAACATGTCAAAATTTATTCATAATCAGTTCTCCAATGAAACTAAACACGCACTAAATCAAATATCAAAGGATTAGTTATTGTAATTTTCGTCCAAGTACTATTTGTTGTGTAACATGTTCCAATTTGTGTACAGGGATCACACCTCAAATGGCAAAAAAATTAATATATTACACTTTTAAAAAAAAATTTACCAAAATATTGTTGTTTGAAACCTAATTACAAATGTAGCAACCAAACACGCACAGTCAAGACGTGTTAAATCACGCACAGCCATAACGTGATTAATCACGCACATCCTCTACGTGAATGACTTCCAATCACGCACACCCTCTACGTGACCCAGCACCAGTCACGCACACCCTGTATGTGACTTTGCCAACCTATAAAAATCCCAGTTTCAGCCATTTTGCTTCATTTGTGCCTTCTCTGTATCTCTCTAGCCTTAGTTTCTCTGCCTTCTATCTAAGATCGGGTGTGGGGGTTTGAGTTATTTTTGCAGTGAAGCTCTGTCACTCAAGTAAGTCTTGCTCAAATATGACCTAAGTTTTATGACATACATTTTCGTTAGTTAGTTACGTAGGTTATGACCTAGGTTTTCATTAGTTAACTATGTAGGTTATGACCTAGTTTTAATTAGTTAGTTACGTAGGACCTAGGTTTTAATTAGTTAGTTACGTAGGTTATGACCTAGGTTTTCATTAGTTAACAATGTAGGTTATGACCTAGGTTTTAATTAGTTAGTTACGTAGGATGTAGGTTTTAATTAGTTAGTTACGTAGGACCTATGTTTTAATTACGTAGGTTATGACCTTGTTAGTTTTATGATATTTTTAGTTAGTGAGTTAGGTTATCATTAAGTACCGTCGTAAGGTTATGAGGTAGGTTACGCATGTATGACCTAGGTTTTATGACCTAGAATGCTATTAGTTGGTCACTTAGAATATTATTAGATTGTTAAGGACCTACGTAAGACATAGATAATCAATTTTTTCAATTAATTTTTCTTCCAAATTAAAGAAATTATCATAATATGCTTATAGATTTTTATGTGTTACAGGCTTGACCGTGCTCTTGTCAGCTATCTTTCTGCCATCTTTCTGCTTTTGTAGTTGTTGGTGATATATAAAAAAATGTCTAGAGACGGTGATTTTGTTCGTATTGTTTTATATCATAATGGTAGCAAAACTGAGAGCCGATGTGGTGTTGTTTTTGAAGGAGAAAAAAGGGGAACACGTATCAAGCGCAATTCAACCATTGACGAATTGCATGGAAAAATCAGTCAAAAATTAGGTCTGGAAGGTAATCAATGTATTAGTATGGTCACTGCAAGAATATGGTCCGATGATAAATATATTAGCATAAAAGTAATTGACGACGAAGACGTAGAATTTGTAATAGGTGAATTCTTGAACCAATCAAGGAAAAACTTCTTAGAGCTGTACGTGGATTTTGTTGGAGTAGAGGATGTGGCTTTACCAATGAGGTCAGCTGATTTCAATTATTCTCGTAGAGCATCAGCATCTGCTGCTCCAATTGTTAATTTGTCTATGGAAGATGAAAATGACCCTACTTGGGTTATGGATGATGATATTGATGATGATGATGATGAAAATATCGCAATGGAAGATCGTCTTCTTGCCAAGAATGCAAGTGCTTCGGACAATGATGAGGATGATGGTCGAAGCGCAACTCAAATTCAAGTACATTACTCAGTGGTGAGAGAGCATAAAACCCAACCACAAGAGGATGCAGGGGAGTCTGAATTACCACAACAATGTCAAGGTGTGTTGATGTTATTTACATATATGTTTGTTTATTGTTTATGTATTTATTTGTAATAAAAATGGGAAATTGCACATGTAGGCGATGTTAATAACGCTTTTTGGGATGGAATCCCACATTATACATACATTGATTGGAATCATCCGAGTGAAGAAGATTCTTGCATTGGATCAAGTTCAGTTGAGGGTCCATGGGTATTAGGGAATAAGTTGTTTCTGAAACAAGAATTTGCATCAAAAGAATATGCACAAATGGCAATCAAGCGGAAGCTCATGAGGGAGCATCAGGAAGTTGTTGTGCTTGAAAGTACGCCGACAAAGTTAAGCATGAAATGTCGTGCGCATGATCAGAATTGTCCGTGGAGGGTTAGGGTAATGAAACCAACGTATGGTCAAAGATGGGTGGTCACCAAATGGGGTGGGGATCATATTTGCTTAAATGATCGCATTTCCCAGGACCACAGACAACTTGATACTAATGTTATTGTTTCACTCATAGTAGGTAAGTTATTGGATGAGATGATAATGATGAGAATTAATGATTTTATTATTATTATTATTATTATTATTATTATTATTATTATTATTATTATTATTATTATTATTATTATTAATGATAACGTGATTATTATTTTATTATTAGGGATGGTAAAGCATGATCCATCATGTTCAATTGGACTCATCCAGGAAAGGATAACTCATTCCTATGGATACAAAGTTTCATATAGAAAGGCATGGTATGCAAAGCAGAAGGCAATAGCAATTATCTACAGTGATTGGGAGGAATCATATGCATTTTTGCCGAGGTGGTGTGAATATATGCTTCGCTTTTCACCAGGTTCTGTTTATCAACTTCAAACAAGAAATTATTATGTTGTTCATAGAATCGTTCATGGAAAACGCGTGTTTGAGCGCATTTTTTGGACCTTCAGACAATGTTGTCAGGCTTTTAATTTTTGTAAGTCGGTTATTCAAATTGATGGCACTCATTTATATGGAAAGTACAAAGGAAAATTGTTGGTTACCATAGCTCAGGATGGGAATAATGAATGTTTGCCACTTGCATTTGCTGTTGTTGAGGGTGAGACCTTGGAAGCTTGGGAATTCTTTCTGGATAACATTCGCTTCCATGTTACACAGAAGACAAATATTTGTCTTATTTTTTATCGGCATCGAAGCATATTGTCTGCAGTTGAGAGGCACCGTGGGTGGCAACCACCGCATACTTATCATGTCTTTTGCCTTCGTCATATTGCGAGCAATTTTAATCAAAAGTTCAAAAATGAAAATTTGAAGAAAACAGTTATAAATTTAGGTATGATTAAGAACTTCATCTATTAATTATGCATCTAGTTGTAAATTTTAATATTATTTAATTTGTGTGCAGGTTATATGCCGTCTATTGTTCATTTTGAGGTAGCCCTTGTAAGTTTTCGTGATGTCAGTCCTGAGATAGCAAACTAGATTGATGCCATCCCGAAGGAAAACTGGACACATGCATATGATGTTGAGGGACGCAGGTATGGACATATGACTACAAATTTGGCCGAGTCTGTAAACAGGATGTTAAAAGGTACAAGAAACATGCCAATAACTACGTTGGTTAAGCACACATATAGCAGATTGGTGGAATATTTTGTTTGCAGAGGGCAATCGGCCCTTAATGAATTACAAGGTCCTTATCCTCATTGCAAAAAAGTGGTTGCTATGTTGAAGGCCAATGAGACCAATGCTACTGCTCATTATGTTCGTACATATAATGTTGAACAATCTGTATTTGAGGTTGACGATGGTTACAACAAATCCTATTCGGTAAACCTCACTGACCGGTTCTGTCAATGTGGGAAATTTAAGGCCTTCAAGTATCCTTGTAGTCATGCCACAGCAGCCGCTTTACATGTTTGTCAGTCACCGTCACTATACGTGGATGACGTATTCCTTATATCAAACCTGGTGCAAGCTTATTCATTTCCATGGTAGCCTATTGGTAATGAGCAAGCAATTCCACCTAGTTCAGATGCAGTGGTCATACCTGACATGGCTATGTTGCGTGCAAAGGGTCGTCCAAAGTCAACTAGAATCCGTAATGAGATGGATGAAGTTGAGACTAGTCAAAGTGGTATTAGGTGTGGTATATGCAGATTACGTGGTCACAACCGTCGTAATTATCCTACTCGTCCAGCTACCTCATGATTTGTTGATGTTGTGAACAATGTTTTCTTGATGTTGTTATATTTCGTAGTAAACATTTGAATTCAATGTATGTTAACTGCTTTAGCGTGAACTTTTGTTGGACTCCATATTGCTTCCATTCCATATGTACCTAAATGGAGTATTTCGTAATCGCATTAATTTTAAATGTTTTGTATGTTTAACTTTGTTTCTTGTTGAACTGTCAGTTTAGGTACATACCTGGTCATATATGTTATGTGGGATTGTAAAGTCCTGTGTGGGATATATATAATGGTGTGAAGCCACTCCTGTGTGGCCCGTGACCACAAAGTGTTGTCAATGTCATTGTTCATGTCAATTAATTTTATTGGCTATAGTTTAAAGGACCACAAAGTGTTGTCAATCGTCACTGGTGTTGTCAATGTCATTGTACCGGTTAATTAATTTTATTGCTGACACTCTGAAGGACTAGAAAGTGTTGTCAATCGTCACCTGTGTTGTCATTCAGGTTCAAGTTCAGGTTCACCTGTGTTGTCGTTTGGGACTTATAACATCAATTTAATTACTACTATTAGGAGACAATAAGTTTTCATCGCAAATATTACGAGATAAATAAATGTCCATCACAGATATAGACGACAACAAATGTCCATCACAAATATATAAAATGTCCATAGTAATATAGGCGATAATAAAATGTCGGTAGTGAAAAAAGGTTTAACAATTACCTACGGAAATATAATTAAGGAAACCAAATTGAAAAACAAAATATCAAGTCTATGAATGAGGAGGCCACGGTACATGACGCGCCTGGCGATCTGGCAATCTGCGTTTACCACGTCCACGCGAAAACTGTTCAACAACATGATATGGTGCTGGACTGTCCTCGACCGGCATCTGTGCAGGATAGTGATCGTCAAAATTTATGTGGGCACATGGATCTACATTATCATCATCCCAAAAATGAGTGCCCTGACTATTGCTCCCAGCCTGGTCCCCGAATGGCATCGAGACTGGACTCACATGGTACGCATGTTGGCCTTCTGTGTCCATCTGTGGGGGCTCTGGCCGATAAAATGTATCATCCTGTGCCTGCGTAGGCTCGTAATACGTCTGATGAACACCGTACCCATGACCAATGAAGGGTGGCCTTATCCATCCACTTGTGCATGGCTTGGGTGCATGAATAGGCTCGAGAACTGGTGTAATAGGTCATCGACGGCGTCCTAACCCTCGTCCCTCTCTAGCACGACACCCAACATCGATGGATAACTGTGGCTCCTCCGGAAGATGGGTCTGCGGTGCCTCTGGCCCCGCCTCCTCCAGCCGAGCGGACTCTCTGAAAACAGCAATCAGACGACCTATTTCATTGTGTACATAGTCCCTCCCGTGGCTCTCAAATTGCTCAGCCGACATGACAAAATACAAATTTTCCAGACCATCAACCTATAAGTCACAGCATAGTTACATAAACAACAATTTAAAATAATGATAAAAACAATATTGCGACTAAATGACTTACACAACGCGCTAATTTGGCACCCCGCTTTGTCACATATCGTTTACCTGAAAGTCTGTACCACAACATGTACTCATGGTTCGGTGACATCAGACCATGTATTGCGGGAGGCACTTCAACATGTTCACCTCTCCTATTCCATCTCTGAATAAATTTTCTCAGCTTCCGAGCCCAATTTTCCTGGGCTTTACCCCGAAGGGTATAATCATGAACACCTTTCAATTTTCCCGCCCTGTGAGGTATTGGTTGATCCCGCCCAAATTGTCTCATGCATCTATCAGGCTGCGAAAACTCAGCAATGTGAAAACAAATAATAGGCGTCCTAGTCATCCACAAATACTGTGTCTCACCAGATGCACCCCAAAAATAGTAATCACCATAAGGTTGCCAAACCACCTACACAATTAAATGATAAATACAAGTCACTTGCATATTGACATCCATTTTAAATGAATTTATTTCATTAAAAAATCATACTTCATCTCTAGTTAAGGTGTCTAGCCTGTCCCAATACCAATTCACTGGGTACGCATGGAAGCGACTCAGAGCATTGAATCTAAAATCCAGATTAAACATTCAATAGTTAATTGTAGTACACATAAATACACAGTCATTCAAGTAATACAATATAAACATACCTGTGTCCGAAGTGGTGGTCTTGCTCAGACGAAGCAGGCAATGGGGGAGCAATTGGTGGAAATCTGAGCCACGCCTAAATCTGAAGCAAGACAGTGCAACCACCAATGTTTTTTCTATTAGGGTCTGTGCATTCGCACAACTGTCTAAACAAGTTTGCCAGAACCGCAGACCCCCAACTATATGAACCAATATCAGCAAAGTCACCAACAAGTAATGGGATGTAGCGACATCCTACTACGCTCCCCCTGATCTGTCGCAAAGGATCCAAGATCTTAACATTCGTGCGATGTGAGCCTTCGTGAAGTATATCACATTCTGAGGGTTAGCAGCAACTGCATCCCATGAAGGATACACCCTATCCAAATATGATAACCTCAAACTACCGATGTTTAACTTTGTGTTCGCATCAGGGCCATTACCGAAAACCTCATTACACAATTCAGCCCAATCTGCGTACGTATATCCGGTAACGGCTTGCCCATCAGTAGGCAATCCTAGAATACCTGCAACATCTTGCAAGGTAATTGTCATCTCACCCTACGTCATGTGGAAAGTGTGTGTCTCTGGCCTCCACCGCTCAACCAGAGCACTGATAAGACCAATATCAACCTGAAAACACAAGTAAGTTATCAGTTTTTAACTTCAAAATTCGTTATGATTGAAACCAACAATTTAAACATTAAAATTTCAATACATTAAACATAACAGTAAATCAATACCTGCATAAACTTCATACAAGCCACATGTATGAAGCCAGCCTCGGTCAAATACTGTGCTACTACTGCAGGAATATCGTCTGGTGGGGGTCCACCACTAGGCTTACCTCCGCGACGAACCCTTAGCTCCCTGTTTGTTTTGTCATTCCAAACATCCTGTGAAATATGTGTGCGTTGTCTACGCCTCCTTAGTACATCCCATCTATATGGTCCGGGAAGGACATGCGTTGTGGGATCGATAGCCTCATGCTCACGGTCAGAAGCAGAACGAGGTGACTCAGAAGACGATGACTCGGCCATAATAATATGCTACACATTTTATACAAATGCATTATGTATGTCTTACGTAAGTCCTTAATGATAACCTAGGCCATAACCAATGTCACTAACTACTAATATTCTAAGTAAATAATATATATGTTATGTACGTCCATCATGGTAACCTAGGTCACTAACTAATAATATTCTAATAAAAATAACCATAAAACATGAGCCAATAAATATATATATGTTAGGTACGTCCATCATGGTAACCTAGGTCACTAACTAATAATATTCTAAGAAAAATACCCATAAAACCTACGCCAATAAATATATATATGTTAGGTACGTTCATATTTTTACATTTTAAGTTAAAATGTAAAAATAGGCATAAAACCTATGTCGTCAAACCTACGTCATACCTTACGCCGCTACTTGATCATAACCTAAATCAAAAACTGTTAATATCATTACCCTTATTTTGTGTTGGTCATAACCTACGTAACTAAATAATGGTCATAACCTAAGTAACTAAATAATGGTCATAACCTACGTAACTAACTAATGAAAACTTATGTCACCAACTAATAGTACCTTAAACCGTAAAATAAGTCATAACCAATGTAACCTAGTTCATAACCTTACTCAGGTACTTCATGATAAGCTAATTCACTAACTAATAGTATTCTAAGACACTAACTCTTTCACAACTAAACAACTAACTATTTCCAATAAACCTAGGTCACTAAAAATTTTCTATATCAATAATAATTATCTAACACAACAATATAACATATTTCATATTATTTAAAAAACATATATTAGAGCAAAACTTACTAGACTGACAGAGCTTCGCTGCAACAAAATCTCAAACCCACACTCGAACCTAGAGAGAAGCCAGAGAAACTCAAGCTAGAGAGATGGAGAGAATGCACAAATGAAACAAATGGCTGAAGGGGAGGGTTATATAGGCCAGCAAAGTCACGTCCAGGGTGTGCGTGACTGGTGCTGGGTCACGTAGAGGGTGTGCATGACTGGTGCTGGGTCACGTAGAGGGTGTGCGTGATTTGAAGCCATTCACGTAGAGGGTGTACGTGATTAATCACGTTATGGCTGTGCGTGATTTAACACGTCCTGACTGTGCATGTTTGGTTGTTATACATTTGTAATTAGGTTTCAAACAGCAATATTTTGGTAATTTTTTTTTAAAAGTGTAATATATTAATTTTTTTGCCCACCTCAAATCCTTATGTGTAACCCAAAACTTGGACACAATGAATATTGGCCTTGCTCTCTATTTAGACTCAATGGACTAATGAAATTTCGTGAATTCATTTCTTCCTCCACCACAGACAAACAAGGATAAATCCGATTTCAAACTACCTTTATCACTTTGCAGTCTGCACTCATTAAGGGATTTTTTTTTTAAAAAAGGAAATATATGGTGCAGAATTTTTTAAAAAAAGGAAAAAATGAAGTACCCACCTATCTAAGTAGCTTATTGATAGGAAAGAAGTTACAGAAAGGCCCAAAAGGAGGATTACTCCACCAAAACATCTAGAAGACTATGTTTAACCAATTCTATTAGAAAATGTTGTGCTGGCACAATAGTACTGGTTGCTCTAGAGTATAGTAATATAAGTTGCCTGTCATTATATTCTGTTTTATTCCTTTTATTGTAGTGCAGCATTTTTCCGTTATTTGCTTTGATAGCAGAAAATGCTATAAGTATGGTTATTGTAAGGAGTAAAAGGACAACAGAAATAATATTCTTTTTTCTTACCTTTGCTTGGAGGTCCCTAGTCCTTGAATTCTAGGAAACTTGGTTCTGTGTTCTTAACATTTTGGTGCCTTCATTGAGTCATGGCTGACTTCACCCGTTCCAAATCAAACCTTGACCGCTTGGAAAAAGCCATTGCCAAACTCACCACCAATCAGATAAACCTTACCACCACTCAACACACTATGTCCACCAAACTTGATGAACTTTTGCAGAAAATGGCTCACCTTGAAACTAGCCCAATTCTTCAACCAGACTCACCCAATAACTCCGCCACAGGCCCAAACCCGCAATTTTCACCCCAATCTCAACATCGAATGAAATTGGACGTCCCACGCTTTCCCTTCTGGCTAGATCTTTAAAATTACCCAGTTTTTCGAATACCACTCTACCCCAGATCATGAACGCCTTACCATTGCTTCTTTTTACATGGAAGGACCAGCTTTGGCTTGGTTTCAATGGATGACCCGCAATGGTCATATTTCCTCATGGCTCGGTTTTTTTTACAGGCCTTGGAGGCTCGCTTTGCTTCATTGCAGTACGAGGACCCTAAAGGGGTTCTGTTTAAGCTGACCCAGCGAGGCACTGTCAGCGACTATCTCTCTGAGTTCGAGTCCCTCACAAATCAAATCATTGACTTACCCTCACCTTTTATCTTGAGTTGCTTCATCTCGGGATTAAACCCAGAGATACGCCGTGAGGTTCAGGCCTTACAACCCCTGTCCATGGTGCAGGCTGCTGCTTTAGCTCGCTTGCAGGAAGAAAAGCTCCATGACCAACGCTGCAATTTTCGCGGAAAACAACACTTTCCGATTTTTGCGACCTCTCATTCATCAAACCCGACTGCGTATCCGCCATTTGTTACCTCCTCTAGCAAAACCACCCCCAGTTACCTTTAAACGCCTGTCACTGATGAAATAACGATACGCCGTGAAAAGGGTCTTTGTTTTAATTATGATGAGAAATTTAGCAGAGGTCACAAATGTTCCTCCAAAATGTTTTTACTGATTGCGGATGACGATGGTGTCGTTGACGACCCTACTTTGACGAAAGTGGCACAAGAACTGCAAGAGATGCCAACCTCTTCTCAAGCCCAAATAAGCTTCCACGCTCTTTCGGGCCATTTAGCACCAGAGACTTTACGCTTATTGGACCGGATTTCCAACCAACAAGTGGTTATATTAATTGACGGGGGTAGCACTCACAATTTTGTGCAAGAACGCTTAGTCAAGTCTTTGGGCCTTAATACTCAGCCCATGAAATCCTTGAGGGTCATGGTAGGCAACGGAAATGAAATTGAATGCCACCAGATTGGTGTAGGAGTCATTGTTCATGTTCAGGGTCATCGTTTCACGGTCGATTTCCATGTGTTACCATTGTGTGGAGCAAATTTGGTCTTAGGGGTACAATGGTTGAAATCCCTGGGCCATGTTCTTACTGATTACAATGATCTCACCATGAAATTTGTATATTCCGGCAACATGGTTCAGTTTGGAGGCGACAGAGACACCGGAATCAATCCCATTACCATGCATCAGCTTCGCCGCCTCATTCAAACGGATGGAGCAAGTGGATTCTTCCACATTCGTGTCTTACCTCCTACAACTAAGTCCCCTTCATCCCAAACCACACTTTACCATTACCCATATTCTGAAATAGCCACCCTAATTCACAAATTCGCACCTCTATTTCAACCTCCAACGTCATTACCCCCATTGAGACACACAAACCACACCATTCATCTTCTTCCTAATTTGAACCCCGTCAATGTTTGCCCATATCGTTACCCATACTTTCAGAAGCAGGAAATCGAAAATCAAGTGGAAGCCATGTTACATAATGGCGTGATTCGTCCAAGTACGAGTCCATTTTCATCTCCAGTTCTTCTAGTCAAGAAGAAGGATGGCTCGTGGCTGTTTTGCATGGATTACAGAGCCCTAAATGCTATTACGATCAAGGATCGTTTTCCCATACCTACGGTGGATGAACTGCTGGATGAATTAGGGGGTGTTCGTTGGTTTTCCAAAATAGATCTTCTCCAAGGCTATCATTAGATATTAATGAAGGAAGAAGACATAAGCAAAACTGCTTTTAGAACACAACAGGGCCACTATGAATTTCGGGTTATGCCCTTTGGTCTGTGTAATGCACTTTCATCATTCCAGGCGACCATGAATAGTATTTTCAAACCTTATTTACGTAAATTCATTATTGTGTTCTTTGATGATATTTTAATCTACAGCAAAACTTTTGAGGACCATCTATGTCATCTGGAGAAAGCCTTTAAAGTACTATGTGACGGCAAATTCTTCTTGAAATTTCCCAAATGCTCTTTCGCTCAACGTCAGGTTGAGTACTTAGGCCATATGGTTTCAGAGCAAGGAGTGGAACCAGTTCAAGTTAAAGTGCAAGCAATACAACAATGGCCTGTTCCACAATCACTAAGAGCACTTCGCGGATTTTTGGGATTGATAGGGTTCTATCGAAGGTTCATCAAAGCTTATGCCACCATTGCAGCACCTTTGACTCATCTCTTAACTAAGGATCAGTTTGGATGGACTCCAGAGGCACAAAGAGCTTTTGACAATTTGAAGTGTGCTGTTAGCACGGCTCCGGTTTTAATTCTACCCAATTTCTCCTTGCCTTTTGTATTGGAAACTAACGCCTCAGGGGTGGGCATGGGAGCAGTTCTATCTCAGCAGAACCACCCCATTGCTTTCTTCAGTAAACCATTTTGCCCAAAGCTTCTTCATGCATCGACCTATGTTCGAGAATTATGTGCCATTACTGCTGCAGTGAAGAAATGGCACCAATACCTCTTGGGTCATCATTTTACCATTCTTACTGGCCACCAGAGTCTCAAAGAATTAATGACCCAAGTTATCCAAACTCCAGAACAGAAATTATATTTGGCAAGATTGATTGGTTATGATTATTCTATTCAATATCATTCGGGAAAGTCAAATAAGGTCGCAAATGCTCTATCTTGGATTACAGCTTGGAACTTTCCTTTCACTCTTTGTACCAAGTTTCACATTCCTACAAGAACTCAAAGGGCAATTACTTATTCATCCTGAATTTATTGCTTTGCGAGACACTATCCAAAGTAATGCAACTGATCAAGTGGATTACACTATTACACAGGATCTGATTCTGCATAAAGGTCATATTTGGTTACCAAAAGTTTGAATTTATCAAAGTACTGCTTGAAGAGTTTCATACCACCCCTATAGGAGGGCATATGGGGATCACAAAGACTTTAGCAAGGGTGAAGGACAATTTTATCTGGTCCAGGATCAAAGAGGATGTTCAACAGTTCATCTCAACATGCCGCGACTGCCAACACACTAAGTATGACACAAGGAAGCCCGCAGGATTACTTTGCCCTTTACCAGTTCCATCTCGTCCTTGGGAGGACCTATCCTTGGACTTCATTGTTGGGTTACCTGCTTACAAGGGTCACACAACTATTCTTGTTGTGGTGGATCGTTTCTCCAAAGGTATACATCTGGGAATGTTGAAACCTCACTACATAGCTTACACAGTTGCTTTTGTGTTCCTGGAAATTGTGGGGAAACGTCATGGGATGCCTCATAGTTTAGTGTCTGATCGTGATCCTTTATTTATCAGTCGTTTTTGGCAAGAACTTTTTAAGTTAAGTGGTACTAAGTTACGTATGAGTTCGGCATATCATCCTCAATCGGATGGACAAACAGAGGTCTTAAATCGAGTAGTGAAGTAGTACCTTGGTGCTTTTGTTCATAATCAACCTTCGAATTGGGGAAAATTATTAATGTGGGTTGAATGGTCTTACAATACCTCAAAACACTCCAACACTGGTATCTCTCCTTATGAGGTGACTTTTGGTAAGAAACCCCCCAGCATTCCTCAATACATTGCAGGAACTTCCACAGTAGACGCAATTGATGATATGCTAACTAACAGAGAAGCTGTGTATGATAGTTTAAGAAAGAAATTGATCAAAGCACAAGAAACCATGAAGCAGTTTGCTGATAAGCATAGGAGAGATGCATATTTTGCGGTTGGTGATTGGGTAATGGTCAAGTTAAGACCCCATAGACAGACATCCACTACTAGTGCCCCTTATTCCAAATTGGCCAAACGTTTCTATGGTCCATTTCAAATTGTGGATCAAATTGGCAAGGTAGCTTACAAGCTTCAACTTCCAGAAGGATCACGTATTCACCCAGTATTTCACTGCTCCATACTTAAACCAGTTCAGTAATTGATAGCAGAGACAAGCAGCCCTGTTATGTTACCCAACACTGAAATTGACAATCATCCTGTCATTGCACCTCTTGCAATTCTCAACACTAAATGGGACTATTCCAAACCTGAACCAAAGTTCATGGTATTGGTCCAATGGACAAGTTTACACCCTAATGACACTTCTTGGGAGGAATGGTCTGAGTTGAAAGCTTCTTATCACCTTGAGGACAAGGTGTTTTTGAAGGGCGTGGGAGATGATAGGAAAGAAGTTACAAAAAGGCCCAAAAGGAGGATTACTCCACCAAAACATCTAGAAGACTATGTTTAACCAATTCTGTTAGAAAATGTTTTGTTGGCACTATAATACTGGTTGCTCTAGATTATAGGAATATAAGTTGTCTACCATTATATTCTATTTTATTCCTTTTATTGCAGTGCAATATCTTTCCGTTATTTGCTTTGACAGTAGAAAATGCTATAAATATGGTTATTGTAAGGAGTAAAAGGACAGCAGAAATAATATTCCTTTATTCCTTTTTCTTACCTTTGTGCTTAGAGGTCCCTAGTCCTTGAATTCTAGGAAACTTGTTCTGTGTTCTTAACATTTATCGATAAACACATACACATTTACAAATTCCCAACTGATAAATGTTTGGGATAGTAATATATATTCCAGTCTTAAACTATTTTTACTAGTTCTTCATATCCAAACACACATTCAGCATAAAATTGGTAATTATATATGAGGTGCCAATAGTACAATCTCTCCGTTGCTATAGCATATATAATGATTTGTACATTAAGAAACATATAGATGAGCAGGCTGTAGCAGAGATTTATATTCTTCGAAGAGAAGCCAATCTCTTTTCAAGTTCTTCAACATCTTGGGATTCTGCTGGTCTGCATCAACAAAAAGAAATTTCTCTCTTAAAATATGGCACAGGATTCAACACAAAATCAATAAATAATATAAAAAAAATCTAAATGCATTTAGATCAATCAGTTTAAATCAGCTTTAACTGGCAGATCAAGCAGTTTAAATCTAATAAAAAATAGTATACCACATAACCAATAAAAGAAACTGCATACATGACAGAAGCCAATGGGTCAAGGAATGTATAGAATGCATTTTCCATGAATAAGATTGAAATGTACCTTGGAGCAACATTTTCAGTATTCCTTGAAGCAATACGCCCTTTGGGAGCAGAAGATAACTAGCAACATAAAAGACCAGCATCAGGCTCAACAGCATTCAGAAAAACAATTAAATGAAAGAATTGGTGCAAAGACAACGGATTCATGTTGTGTCTAAAACCAACCTGGGATGCAATATCCACTCCAATCTCATCAAGAACCTGTGATGAATAAAATGAAAATGTTACAAAGGAAAAAATTGCTTATAATAGCAGGCTATATTAATTAAGTTGGGATTATATTCACCTGGTTAGTGAGCTCTTCTGTTTCTTCCTCAGCTTCATCTTTGTCTAAAGTTTCATCAATGGATTCTGACATCATCTCAATCTGTAAATAGGATAATGTTATAAGTTTATGGAGCAAAAGAAAGTTTTGTCAAATGGGGAGGATCTCACCTTTGTTTTCACAAATTTTACTTGCATCCCCAATTTTTAAAAAAAAAATAAAAATACACTCTAAATATTAAATTTCAGCTAATTAATAACTGTAATAGAGTAATGAAAAAATTTAATGCTTCCTTAGAAGACCTCAACAATTTATAGCAACAAAAAAACTCTTGAAACATGGATGCTTCATTTTTTATTGCTTCTATTCTGTGGTTTGAAGCAGCTTCCTTAGAAAACCTCAACAATTTATAGCAACAAAAAAAGTCTTGAAATTCATTTTTATCGCTTCTTTTCTGCTTTTGGGGTGCTGCAGCTATGTTCTGATTCCTTCATTTCCTTTTAGTTCTTAAAACTACATACCCCATTACCCAGAGGCTCCTCGCTATGCGAAGATAAGAGAGGGATATTGTACTCAGACTTACCTTTGCATATGCAAATAGACTGTTTCCGGATTCGAACCCATGACCAACAACTCACCAAGACACAACTTTACCGCTGTGGCAGGGTTCCCCCCTCTTCCTTTTAGTTCTTATACTTTTAATTTTTTGTGTACAACTTGTCTACTGCCTTCTCTCTTATTATGCACACTGTTTCTTTCCAGTAAAAATACTCCCATATGCCTCCCCAATATTCATTAACATAGACAACATTGAAAATACTGAACTGAGAGAGTTTATATCAACAGTACTATGCTGAAGCAAAAACAAATAATCCTTAATCAGTTTCTAGTGTGCGACACCCTGTTTCATGGGGTGAAAGAGTTGTTATTGTAATGTTAATAGACACCAATGGTGGGTCCCTCAAACAATGTCTAAGAATATTGACATATTGTTCAGTCAACTGGATTAAATGCTCTCTAATGAAGGCCAAACTGGATCCAAGTCTAAAAGCAGTTACTTGAGAACTTACTGAGGAATCTTAATGTATTTAGCCTACCACTAATGCATGAAACTTGCATGAGAACACATAAAAAATAAAAGGAAAATTACCGTCATGTCCAATTGTGCTGATTGCTTTTGGAATTCTTTGATCACTTTAACCTGTTTTGCAGGTGCCATTTGCTGAAAAGAAAAGACAATGCATCATTTTGAGTCATGCCTGGCAAAATTTAATCAATGTCACGAAAGAATGTAACAAATATTAACTTTTGATCCAGTAACAGCAGAAATTGCTGAAAGAGACAATTTTGCAGTTTTTTGTATTAAACAACAGCTTTCTATCAACATATCCAATGGGAGCTAATTTTTTTTAACATATAGGACTTATGCTCAGTTTGCTTCCTTGGCAATGGCATACTCAAGTTCAAGACTCTTTGACCTTTAGGTGTTTGGTCAGGTGAAAGTGCTTGCACATATATTGAGATTTTTTTTCAGTGCCAAGGAAAAAGAGTTTGAATAACATAAACTGATTGGATATTTATTTTACCAGTAAACAAAAGAAATGCATTCCATAATTTTGAGTGAGATGAAGCAGAATCAATCTGGATAACATAAAACATACCTTATTCATTGCCACCATTGCTTTAGTTGCACCCTTCATTCCCGTAGAGATTGAAGTGCTTGCATATAATGCCTGCCAACCAAATTTGGAAATTGTGAAAAATGAAAACCCTGTTATCATCTTAAAAAAATAAAATAATGAAAAACAAACAAACAAAATTTTCTGCATACCTGTGTGTGAGTTGCTACACCCCTGATCTGAGCACGACTTCCCTGCAAATTGGTTATCTGTTGACGTAACCTAACAAGTTGACGAGCTAAGATTCTGGTGGCAGCCTGTAATAACACTTCTTTATTCAGTATATTGGCTATAAGGACTACATTGATCATAAATCTAGTCAATGTGAGATCTTAACGCACCCTCCTACACTTTAAGACTGGGAGTATGGACAAATGCAGGTGTTTGACTTTAATTCAAGAAATATGTCCTAGTCAGAGATTGAGAATTTCTGAAAATTACTTCAGTGAAAGAAACACTCAACAGAATGTATATTTACACACATTTCAGAAATAATTACATTTAAGAGCAGTAAATATAAATGCAATTCCCAATATATAAAACCTGTTTCCAACACTCCTCCCCCCCCCCCCCCCCCCGCTCTGCAAGCCAGAGCATATAAGTTGAATGCTCCAAGCTCGGCAAATATATTAAGTCATTTTCGCCTTAAAGATTTTGTCAAGATTCCATAGGTTGATCATTTGAGCACCCCAATAATGGTTTCTCAGGACAGAACCATTTCTTGAACAAAATGACAATCAATTTCTATATGTTTGGTCCTCTCATGAAATACTAGATTAGCAATTAGGATTTGAAATTTTGTGACTTCGACAAATGTAATTGTATTTTGATAATCATTAGTGGAGCATCTATCAATTGGTGACCTAGCCCAATTTGAAGCACGGTACTCGGTAACTTGGGTGCCCCTTTTATCTTCAAATAGCAGTTATTGTCCAAGAGACTTTTTAATGTACCTCAGAATACAAACCATTGCATCACAATGATCAATATATGAAGATCTACGATATCTCTCAAGATCTAACCTTAGAATACAAACCATTGCCCCCTTTTCCTTGATTGCATACTAATTTTTTATTTGGGTTCATGGGACTATCAATGGTCCTAAAATTTGACATAAATATTTCCTTCAAAATGTCTATTGCATATTTTCTTTGTGAAATTGCAATGCCATCCTTCGAATGAGCAACTACAATACCAGTAAAGTAGTTTAGAATGCCAAGAACTTTTGTTTGAAAGTGGTTGAACAAGTGCTCTTTCAGCTGGGAAATTTTAGCTAAAATAATTTCTTGCAATGACTATATCATCAACACAAACAACCAAATAAACACATTTACCAGGAAAAGTGTGACAATATAGATTTGCACAATGAAATTGAATTTCCCAAACCAAGCTCATGGAGATTGTGGTTTATAAACCAGCTTAGAGCCCCCCTGAAAGTGATTTCTCCATATAGATTATTTCTTCTTGTTCATCGTGAAGAAATGCATTTTAATGTCTAACTGATGAAGTGGCCAATGAAGAATAGCATCTGTTGCTAGAAAGAGATGAACTAAACTCATCTTAGCCACAAGGGAAAAAGTATCACCATTATCAAGACCATAGATCTTAGTGTACCCTTTGAATCTGGCTTTTAAGGAGATCTTTTGTAGACAATCAACAATCGTTTTAATGAAAATTTCATTTTTGATAGAATCTAGTGGCATAGGTTGATCCATGAAGATAACTCACCAGTAGAATAAACATTGGTTGTTGTTCTTAGAGATATTACCCCACACATATGACAATAAAAACTAATATTTTTGGGAAATGTCGTGAAAGAAAAAGACAAAAGGCACTGCTTAACACACAAGAGATTAGGACTTAGGTAAGAATAGGAAAGTGAAGAAATATAAATTTCATTATCCAAACTATTCAATATAAACCAAGCTTAAGTCACTCCAAAGTGAAGAGCTAACTCAAGGAAGGAGGATTGCCTAAGTCTACATATATAGGGAGTACACTAGCTATATTCCAATCCAATGTGAGACATCTTAACACACCCCTCACACCCAAATTTGAACATCTAAAGCATTAAGTTTGCAAGACCAGACAACTTTAGGTAGCTCAACATTGAGACTGGATAGGTTCTAATTAGAAGCGTAGCAGACCTATCTCAATACCAAAAGCTTAAAGGAAGATGATTGCCCAAATAATAGCTTAGGTCATCCAAAGAAATAACATGGTTATTCAAGTAATAGTTAAAATTTATAAACAAAGGAAAGACCGAGACTGTATAGGTTCTAATTAGAAGCCTAGCAGACCTAACTCACTACCAAAAGCTTAAAGGAGGATGATTGCCCAAATAATAGCTTAGGTCATCTAAAGAAAGAACATGGTTATTCAAGTAATAGTTAAAATTTAAAAACAAAGGAAAGACCCTGCAAGGTATTTTCTATTTATACAAGGTGAGGACAACTCAACCCCACAAACCTGACATGTAAGGTGAGGACTACCCAAGCTTTTTATAAGCTCTATTTAAGCCATATCATTAGTCGATGTGAGACCAAACCACCCACTACCTATGATGCTACAATTAAGGCAGCCCCAAAGAGGTTGTTGCAACTAAGGCGGGCTAGGGGTCAAGGCCGGTCCTAACATTTTATTGGTCCATAGCAAAACAATAGACAGGGGGCCCTTTTCTACACGTATGACAAAATATATTTCATAAAAAATACACACAATTTCGCGGAAAATAATGAGAAAATAGGATATGCATTGACACTGTAAAACAATTTTACACTGTTATCCAATCACAACCCACCATATATGACAAGTTTTGTTGACTTTTATGATAACTACCCTCAAAGTCATATCAAGATGATTTGTAATTGAATGATAGTGCAATTCTTTTACAATCTTAGTGAATGACCATTAAACTCATTTTATTACATACAAAATATTTTCTCTACTCATATATACTTACAAATATAAAATATTACATGTGAATAAACATTTAGTTTTTTTTGGTAGAAATTGAAATTTGGTAGGTTTAGTATGCTTGAAAAAGTTAAAATTTAAGAATTAAAGGAGTTTTAGAAAGCCGACAAGATAAAGTTGTCGCTAAAAGTCATTGAATTTTTTTTCCTCCTCACACTATAGATATCTTGATTTCTTTTTGGGCCCTAGGCGGTCGCACCGGAAAACAACCCCCAAGGCCGGACTTGCTAGCGTTGACCACAATTAAGGCGGCTTTCCAACATCCCCCTCACGCCCATGGCTACTAGCATAGAGCTAGGCAAATGTAGGTAGCCCAATAATGGATCTAGGATAGGCTTTAATACCATCTTAGAATTAGGACTTAGAGCCTAATGATTATTAATTCAATCCCACAAAACCAACTTATAAGGCGAGGACTGCCAAACTTTTTTATAAGCTTTATTTAAGTCATATCTCTAGTTGATGTGGAACTAAACCACCACTCTTGAGCTGCAATTAAGGCAAACCTCAAAGAGGCGACCGCAACTAAGGCGGGCCAAGGGTGACCTCAACTAAGGAAACTTTCCAACAGTTACCAATATCACATTGTCAACCTTTGGATTGCATAAACACAAAACAAGCATGTTTTTATGGCTCATTAACAATAAGGAAATGGAGGAGATGCATTTAAATTACAAAACATACCTCATTTCCCGTTTTTGCTTCTCTTTTAATCTCTGCCACCAATTTTTTTTCCTGCAATTGACAAGGTAAATGAAGCACTAAAAAAATATATGAAACAGAAAGGAAGTCACTAAGAAGGTCTTTGTTAGCATTATGTACCTCCATCTGAAGCGATGTTATCTCTCTTTCAATTCCTAAAAGAGTGAATGAAAGAAAAATGAAACAAACTTGTTACAGCATTGCCACTTCATTGAAATTTAAAACTAAACAATGATACCAAATGTGAAAAACTGCATTGAGGTGAAAAGATGAATACATATCTAGGATGAGAGAGAAGTCTAGAGAGAGAAACAGGGGGTGGGGTAGAGAGAACAGTAGATTTAGGATCCATGAGAGTTTTAGGGAGAGTTCTAAGGGTAAACCCCATCTCATCACTGCTGAGAACAGGCATGGTCAGCATTACTATGGTGTTGGGAGGGAAGAACGACGGAGTGCTTACGCGAAAAACTGGAGGGAGGCTACAGATGTGTCGACTTTCTACTTTACTCGCTTCCCTGAGGATATGAATGAAAAGGATTTATGGTATGTATTCAAAAGATGGGGAGACGTCAGGGAGGTTTTTATTCCAAAAACCAGAAACAGTTTTGGGCATAGATATGGTTTTGTGCGCTTTAAGGGTGTTGATGACATCGGAAAGCTCGAGAGGCAGCTGGATAATCTAATTGTGGGGGCTTTAAGATGCATGTAAACCTCCCTAAACATGATAGGGAGCGGCGGACGAAGCCCCATCTGAAAGAGCAGCACAAGTGGGAGACAACGGAGAATATCAGGGCTGTTAAGGATAAAGGTAAAGCTAAGGTCAATGGGGATCCTGAGGTCTCGGCGGAAGTCGATCAGCAACACACACAGCGATATCAGAACCGGCATTTCTCCTATGCACAGGCTGTTAAGGCTGGAAATCAACCATGGAGGAGAAGGCGACCCGCATTTAATGGTCTGGTGAGGGCGAAATCATCTTGGTCGAATGTCCTGTTATCTATCCCCATGGACACTAGGAACTGGTACAGCAGCGCCTGGGTTGGTAGACTTACGAGTTTGAAAGCGTTCGATAGATTAGAAGAAGAGTTCTTGTGGAATGGAGATGAGGAAGTTAAGCCTAAATATTTGGGGGATGATATGGTACTGGGCTCAGCGATTCCAAAGCGGCTGATATGCGTAGGGAAGCAGAAGAAACTGGATCGTCTATGTTTTACTCACTGGAAAAATGGAATCCGGGTATGAAGGCTGGTTATAGGTTGGTCTGGTTACTTTGTTGGGGGATCCCATTACATGCATGGGATCAGAAATATATCAAGAGTATTGTCGCTGGTATAGGGGAGATGGTGGATCTGGATGATGATACTGATGATTTACATCGCTTAGACAGGGCAAGGGTACTCATCAAAACTCCGTGGCAGCCCACTATCAATCACACGGTAGTGGCATCCATTAACAACGAGGAATACCGCATAAGCATCGTGGAGGAGACGTGTTTTCAATCTTGCAAATGTCCCAGTGGGAGATACGATTCGTCGTCGGAGATAATATTGTCCGATGAAAGCACGGCGGACGCGGAGGAAAGCCTGGAAGACACTCTGGTGGCAGAGACTCCGACGCAGGAGATGAGGGTGGCAGAAGCTAGGGAGGTAGGTGGTAACAGTGGAAACAGTCGGACAATACCTGCGAGACAAAGCGGAACTCTGGTATCGATGGGTAGTCAGAATTCTGACAAGAGATTCAGAAAGGAGGGGGGTGTCTCGCATGCTTTCGGCGACAAGCGACTTCCAGTTTTCACAAACTGGGCTTATGATGGAGACACTTCAGCCGCGAGCCAGACTAAGGGTAGGGCCCAGGCGGTAGAGACCGTACAGATGAGCGAGAAGTTGGGGGGTGGGTCCAGCGCAGATCCTGTCCACGCAACTTCCATAAAGCCTGCAGACGGACACGACAATGGAAGATTGGGGAGGGACCCATGCCTACAAGGTCACGTTGACCAACCCGAACAGAACAGGGAATGCGTAAATCTCGGGGTGAGTTTCGAGGTTGCAGAGGTGAAGGAAGCTGCGGGTATGGAGGTCATACAGGGCGATGAAGCTCGACAGGAGGAAAACAGCACAAAAAGGGACGCTAAGGAGGGGGACCCACATATGTTAGCCTCACCTAATGTTCTTCTAGATGGGGCACGTGAGGTTGAAGGGGTTCTGGGAAAGGGAATCACGTGTGGAGAAGGGGCACATAAAACCCAACAGAAAGTAGGTAGCTGTTTATTGGGCCACAATCTTAAAGGCCCACAAACTAATTTGAAGGTGTATTCTAGTGGCAAGGGGTGTAAAAAGGACTCTGGTTATGGGCCTAAAATTATTGAAACTTCTCAGTTTGGTCTTAATTCCCAGCAGGTTAATAACATAGGAAAAGTGGCAACTAATATACACCCTCTTCCTGAAGCATCCACACCTATAGCTTCGGGCAGTGGTTTAAAAGATGTTGCGGAGTGGGGAGGAAAACTGCAATCACATGAGAACCTTGTCATATCTCCAACAGTAGTAAGCCCCATTATGAGTGAATGGAAAAAAAGATGCTAAGGATGAATGGGAATTAGCAAAATTGCTGGGATTAAATTGCAGTAACCATGCAGATGTGATAAATGAAATATCATCCTTGGAGGAAAGAGATATGGATGAGATTCAAAGGTTGGGTAGTAGTGTGGGTCACCAATGAAGATCTTGACCTACAATACTAGAGGTTTGGGAGGGGGGGGTTAAGTGGGCTGCTATTAGGGGACTGGTCACAAAAGAGAGGGTAGATATGATATGCCTTCAAGAGACTAAAAAAGAAATTATTGACTTGAAGTTATGCCAAGCTTTGTGGGGCGATTGCGAAGTTCAGTGGGAATTTATTCCAGCAATTAATAGAGCTGGCGGCCTGTTATGTATTTGGAGTGAAAAGGTATTTAAATTGGAGAACAAGGTGGTAGGTGGCAGGTTTCTATACTTGGATGGGAAGTGGGCAGCAGATGATACTAAAGTCACAATTGTGAATGTTTATTCACCTTGTGAGGTTTCTCAAAAAAGATATCTGTGGGATGGCATCAGGCAGTTGAGGAGTGCACATATGGAGGGTTTATGGTGCATAATTGGCGACTTTAATAATATTAGAAGACCTTATGAACGATTGGGGGTCAGCCAGAGAGGTGTTGATGAAGGTAATCTGAAGGAGTTCAATGATTGGATTGCCGACTTAGAGGTGGAAGACGCGCCTTGTCTTGGACGCAAATTTACATGGTACAGACCTAACGGGACAGCTAAGAGTAGGCTGGATCGCGCTTTTGTATCTGCTGATTGGTTGGACAAATGGCCAGGCACAACCCAGATTATATTGGATCGTAATTTTTCTGATCATTGCCCTGTTATACTGAGATCTTCTACTGCTGATTGGGGCCCGAAGCCTTTCAGAGTTCTGGACTGTTGGTTGCAGGATAAGTCTTTCAAACAGATTGTGAGGGATTGCTGGAATCATACTTCGGTTAATGGTTGGGGGATATGTTCTAAAAGAAAAGTTTAAGCGACTGAAATTGAAGCTGAAAGAATGGAATAAGGTGCATTTTGGGAATACGCAGAAGAAGTGGAAGAAAATTGAGGAGGAGATTAATAAGATTGAAACTGAAGCAGATGATAGGCAGCTGAATGTTGATGAGATTAAGAGGAAGAAACAGCTACAGGAGGAACTCTGGTCTGCGGCCCTATCAAACGCGTCAATACTTAGGCAAAAAGCCAGGACTAAATGGATTAAGGAGGGGGACTGTAATTCCAGGTTTTTTCACGTAACTGTGAATTGGAAACGCAGATACAATTTGTTGAAAGGAGTGATAGCTGATGGGAGTTGGACTGAAGAACCATCTAGAGTGAAAGCTGAAGTTCGATTATTTTTCAAAAGGAGATTTGAAGCAACAGGTAGGGTGACCCCAAACCTGGACGGAGTTTCTTTTAAGACTCTCGAACAGCAACACAACCATTCCCTAATGGCACTTTTTGAGGCATCGGAGGTGAAGGCGGCAGTTTGGGCATGTGGCAGTGACAAGAGTCCTGGGCCAGACGGTTTTAATTTTAAATTCATCAAAGAATTTTGGGATGTCATAAAATCTGATTTCCTTCGTTTCATGGACGAATTTTTTGTCAATGGAGTCTTCCCTAAGGGCGGTAATGCCTCTTTTATTGCCTTGATCCCAAAGGGTCCTGATCCACAAGGCCTGAACGATTACAGGCCTATTTCCCTCTTAGGCAGCGTGTATGAAATAGTGGCTAAGGTATTAGCAAACAGATTGAAGAAGGTTTTGCCGTTCATCATTGATTATCGACAGTCAGCTTTTATTGAAGGTAGGCAGCTGTTACACAGTGTGCTAGTAGCTAATGAGGTTGTGGATGAGGCAAAAAGGACCAATCGAAGCTGCCTCGTGTTCAAAGTGGATTATGAAAAGGCATATGACTCAGTTAGTTGGGATTTTCTGACCTACATGATGCGAAGAATGGGTTTCGGACCAAAGTGGATTGCTTGGATTGAAGGATGCCTAAAATCTGCTTCTATTTCTGTATTGGTGAACAGGAGCCCTACCGCTGAATTCAATCCACAGCGTGGTCTCAGGCAAGGCGACCCCCTAGCTCCTTTATTGTTTAATATTGTTGCTGAAGGCCTTACGGGGTTGATGAGAGAAGCATTGCAAAAGGACTTGTTTGAGGGTTATAAGGTGGGGAAGAACTTGGTTGATGTCAGCATTCTGCAATATGCTGACGATACTATATTTTTTGGGAAAGCATCAGCAAAAAAAATGTTAGAACTTTGAAGGTTATGCTGAGGAGTTTTGAAATGGTGTCTGGATTGAAAATTAACTTTGCTAAGAGCAGATTTGGGGTGTTTGGGGAGACTGAACAGTGGTCTAATTTTGCTGCTACATACCTGAACTGCAGGCAGTTGACTATACCTTTCTTGTACTTGGGTGTCTCCATCGGGGCGAACCCAAGAAGTCATGAGATGTGGGATCCCTTAGTTAAGAAGTGTGAGAGAAAGTTAGCTATGTGGAAACAGAAATACCTTTCGTTTGGGGGACGGGTCACTCTGATTAAGTCAGTCCTTAACTCTATTCCTATTTTCTTATTTTCTTTTTTCAGGGTTCCGAAAAAGGTGTTAAATAGAATGGTCAGAATCCAAAGATCATTCTTGTGGGGTGGCAGCGCAAATCTGAGAAAAATTGCATGGGTTAGATGGGATATGGTTTGCCAACCTAAAGAGGATGGCGGTCTGGGTATTAAGGATCTATCTGTTTTTAACCATGCTTTACTTGGGAGATGGCTTTGGAATTTGTATCATCAGCAGGATGAGTTATGGGTAAAAGTGTTGGACTCAAAATATGGTGGTTGGAGAAATATGGAAGGCCTTACTAGGTGTGATGGAGAATCAATTTGGTGGAGGGATCTTTGTTTAACATGTTTTCCTAACGAGGAAAGGTGTGGGTTTAAAAGTGGGATTAGATGGAAGGTGGGGAGTGGGTCAAAAACTCTGTTCTGGGAAGATGATTGGAAGAATGAGGGGCTGACCTTGAAGGATAAATATCCACGCATGTTCCAGCTCTCCCATCAACAATACCAGTATATTCAGCAGATGGGAATACAAACAGAGCTGGGCTGGGAATGGCAGTTTCAGTGGAGGAGATTTTTTATGGAAGGGGAAGTAGAGTCTGCTGTGAACTTTCTAGATGATATATGCGACATGGGCATAAATCCACAGCAGTCTGATGTATGGATGTGGGAGGCTGATCCGAGCGGAACATATACAATAGGGAGTGCCTATTCATTCCTTTTTTTTGGAAAGAACACCGAGGAATCAGAGTGAAGTGTATAAGGACCTATGGAATATTAAAGCCCCTCTTAAAGCAGTATGCTTCGCATGGAGATTAATAGGGGATAGATTGCCTACTAAAAGGAACTTAAGTAGGAGAAATGTGGTTCTTAATGATACATACTGCCCATTTTGTAGGAATGTTGAAGAGGACGCAGCACACCTTTTTTATAGCTGTGAGAAAATTAGGCCGCTGTGGTGGGAATCCATGTCTTGGGTATCTATTCTTAGCGTTTGCTCAGTAATCCCGAGAGAACACTTTAGCCAACACTCCTATTATTTCTACATTGGGATATGTTTGGAGAGGTGGCTAACATGGTGGATAGCTTTGACCTGGACGATTTGGCGTTATAGAAATAGGATCATCTTCCATAATGACAGCTTCAATAGCTGTAAGCTTATGGAAGAAGCCATTTTTACCTGCTGGTCGTGGGCTAAAAATTTGGAAAAAGGATTCAATATTCCTTTTCATGTTTGGTCTTGTAATCTGGGTGATATTTTTGTAATCAGGGGAGGACTTAATGTATAAGTATTATCCTGTCCTGGGGTTTTCTATTTCGATCTAGACAGGCTTCTGGCAGCTTAATTCATGCCTCTCTCATGTATTAGGTTGCCATAGGTCATGTTTTGATTGGATCTTTCTGTGTATAGTTTCTACTTGTACTGTTTTCTTCTTCTCTCTATATTTATATATATTATTTTCGCTGACCAAAAAAAAAAAAAATACCAAATGTGAACTGGCTGGCTATTTCCTATCAATACCTTTAAATGTACAGTTCATACTTATAACTATTTGATTTAAGTTTAACTACAAGCTGGCTCCCAGCTGTCCCAACTATTTTGACACACGAACTACACTGACTCACATGATATACATTATATTCAAAATGGAAATTCAGTTGAATTAACACACTGCATCCACTATTTGTTCTTCTGAAATATGAACACACCAACATCATAATTCTAAGTGTAATTGCTTGTGTCCATGCCAGGGTCTTGCAACTGAATTGCATAAATTGATTTTATTCTTGGAATTCTGTTAATCCTACGAAGATCCATGTTTATTCTCTTTGAGGAAAGCACAAAAGCAAAAGAGAGATTCAACACAGAAATAAGACAGAAATATTATGAAGTACCATCTACTCAGGCTAGGTAATTCTTTCCTATTTGGAGAAAAATACACATCACAGTGAAAACAACCCCATTACAGTCATGGTTATTATACAAGCAAATACTCAATGATATAACTTCTGACTTATTCAAGTAATTACCTCTGGTTGCAACAGCCATTTCCCTCTTACTTGACCGCAGAGCCTCTGTCATAAAAAATAAAAAAAAAACACAGACGCAAATGAGTGACACGGCCCAGACACAATGAGAAAGTCAACACTGTAACTTCCTTTCCCATTTTCATCAAGTACAAACAATGCCACAAAATATTGACCAAAATAAGAAACCAATTCCACAAAACTAAGCAGCAAAAAACCCATAATTTCTAAGAATTCTAAAGAGCCATATGTTTCTTCTAAACAAAATCTAGATCCAATCTAGCACACGGCTACCCAATTCCAACGTTTCTCCGATCCAAAGTTCCCATTTTTTTTTCTACCCAAATTTTCCCCGGCAATCAAACACTAAAGAAACGAGTTTCCCTTTTCAGAGACAAAAAAAAACTTCTCATTCAAAGCGCAAATCCTAAGCTTTAGGACATACATGGAAGGTTAAACAGAAAATTTGATAAATAAAAAAAGCAACGTGAGAAATTTTGGAGAGAAAAAGAGGGGAAAAGGGGTGAACCTTTGGGTGAGGTTTTCTTCTTGAAGATGTTCATGTTCATGATGTTGGCGCTGATCTCGGAGAAGGGGAAACCCTAATTGAAGAAGAAGAAGCAGATAGTAGAAACAAGAAAGGAGGCACTGTGCAGTGTGTGAAGTGTGTTGTGTTGTGTTTGTGACAAAGAAAGCGAAGAGAAAAGGAGAAAATGCGCCTCGGGGAGCGTGCTATGTGTACACGTACCCAACGGTCGTCTTTCAAGTAGCCGTTACAGCTTTCATTGAGTCAAAAGTGCTAATCGCGTTTCGAGTTTTTTTAATACATATCGTAACGAATGCTTTAAAGTATACCTTCATCATACTTTCTTAATTTAATATTATAAATTTTTGTATATTATTAATTTGTACGGTGATAATTTGTTAAGTTTTATAATAATTATTTTAAAAATGAGTTTAATCATTATACACTAATAATACTATTATAAAATTATGATTAAACGATGATATAAGATTATTTTACATTTTATATAGTTTTTTTTAGAAATTAGAATTAAGATAATTTCCGAATAACGAAAAATTAGAATCATACTTTTTTATAATTTCTTTTTATCAAATAACTATTTTTTTAGCATTTTGTTTTACACATATCTTTTTAGTATAATTACCCTCTATTGGAGTTTGAAAATTATAAGTCTATCATTTAGGGTTCGCAAAATATATGTAGGGTCACTTACATATAATACTTCATTACACGTGTCAATCATCCACGTCAGTTGTGTTATAGGAGTATGAACGTCTACCCTTAGCAGTCGAGAGACTATCTTTGAATACTTTATTATTCAAATGTTATTGTTAAAGTTGCAATTAGCTTTTCAAAATGATAGATATTTAATTATTTACAAACCATCATATTATCTACAAACTACTTATTATCTATAAAGTACACATTTTGTAAACTTATCTATAACATGCAAATTATCTATTAGCATTTATCCAACAACTCAAACAAACAAAGACTAGGATTCCCCCTTCACATTATAAATACATATTGTTTCTAACCCTTCAACACATTTCACTCACACCTTCGATGCCTACATATTGAGGCACACACAATTCATTTACGGTGAACACACTGAGAGACATATACTCTCACCACTTATTCAAGGATACCCGAGCACCTATACACTCAACCTATTTTCACTCATACTTATACTTATACATTATTATTTCATAATTGATATATTTATTTGAGCGTCAGAATTCTCTCATTTGTTTTGCAGGTACCCTTCTTAACAAACTTGACTCATTTTTCGACGTGTAAGATCTAGAATCTATCTTGGTCACGCTTACCCTTAACGTGTACCACTTCCAAAATTTGGTAAGAACAATAAATTTAGTTAAGATAATTCAATCTTACATATCCACAAACAATTGCATATATAATTACTGTTTTTTTAGAAGAACATAATTATTGTCTTAAACGCATGTATTTATACTTTTATTTTATAGTATGAATTTTAATTAGAATGTAACAAAATTAATATATCGTTCACGTTATAATTAAATATACAATTTTGCATTTTCAAAATTAGACACACGCAGTTTAGCATTCCAAAATAATCACAATGTACAATTCAATATAAAAAATATTTATTTCACTGATTTATACAATTTTTATTAGAATTTAATTAGAATAATTATTTACACTATCATTTAGTTATAGATTTTTGCACATAAGTATTTGTTTAGTGAAAATCTTAGTAATAAACAATTATTGAATGTAGTATTTGTTAGTAAGACAAATCAAAATAAAAATACCTGCTCTCTCTTGTACATATACTTGCACTTGTATCATATAATGGTTCTATCTTAAAGGTTTACATAACTTAGATTTGCACCATCAAAAGATCTATTGGATGGAGCTTCACCCTTCTCCATTGAACTCCTTGTGTTTAGCATCTACTTTACTTCAAAGTGATTATTTTGAAAATGGTTTGTAAAAAGACTTTTAAAGCAGAATGTAGTCCTATTCTTGTGTTTATTTTTGTTTTTATAATGGTAATCTTCAATTCTTCATACTCTTGTTTTCGTAGTAAGAGAATTCTTCCATGTAGACAATTATTTGGTTGTTCCTTCTATGTTATAGCATTTGTAAGTGAACTTGTTATACTAAGATTGACATCCTATCACTTATTTCTATGGTTCTTTCTATGACATCTCCTTTCAAGGATAAATTATTAGATAGTTATGAATCACCACCTACTCGTGGTTTCAATCAATGTTTACATAAAACATTTAAATTTTACAATTTACAAAAGAAAATTAATAACACTAATTATGTGTTATGTAAAAATTAGTATAAAACCATAATGGTATGAGAACACCTAATAATTCTTCCCTTTTAGGTTAAGGGCACAATCTTCAAAAAAAAATTATTTGAATTTTTACTTCATTCATCTTCTTGTAGCCTATCAAGGGAATTAGTCTTAGGGATCTGCTAAATACATTATATGAACTTCTTATACACCATATAATTTTTTAAAAATAACAAAATTACCCTCAGGCATTCCGTTGGCTTTTTCTATTGGGTTCTACCTCTGTTGCTCACTTGTTTGTGTGTGCGGTGCGAGTTGTTGGTCCGAGTAGGTTGGTTTTGGCTGTGCATTGGAGGTGTTGGTGTCGAAGGGGGTAGTTGTAGGTGGTGGTAGCGGCGTTCACTGTTGGCAGTCGTTGGAGACGCATTCGTTGGCGATGGTTGCGAGGTAAGTCATTTTTAGTTTTATTACAACATGATGACTTTGCAACATACTGAAATAAAGACATCATTAGAAAGAAGCACCCACGTGATCAAACATGTATTTAAAGTAACATTGTACAAGAGATTTATCGAAATGGTGTCCAGGTATGCATTAAACCAGATTACTACTGAGTTTGAGCGAGTTCATTATGCGAGGAAAAACTCCTCTCGTTGTGAATGTGTGATGATAACTACTCATGGTCTCCCTTGTGCATGTGAGCTAGCTAAATTTGTTGTTAGCAGAGTACCGCTTTCAAGCATTCATATATTTTGACAAAGGTTACATTTTTCAGACCAAGGTTTACATGATGGGGATATTCACATAACCGACGAGATGGAGGCAATCTCCAAGCGTTTTGAGAAGCTTGACCTGTGCGGAAAAATGACCCTGAAGACTAAGCTTAAAGAACTTGCATTTCCTGATCAAACATCCATGCATCCCCCCCTGAAAAGCTGAGAACAAAAGGTGCTCCAAAAAAAAACACACAAAGCACGAAAGATCAACCTAGCGGGATCCGTCTTACTTTGAGTATGTTGACGAATTACATTCCGTGCAAAACAGTTGCTCCACACAAAAAATGTTTACTTCCTCATCTGATCAAACAATGAAGAATAGGAATATTCATATGCTGGATCAATTTCATCCTTTTATGCACAAATTCATTCTTAACATCACTGATGTTAAAGCTGATGGTAATTGTGGATATCATGTAATTGTTGTCGTACTCGATTATGGTGAAGATTCTTGGCCTTTGGTCTGCAATCATTTGCTGAAAGAAATTTCACAATGGTCTGATCAATATATAGCCTTGTTTGGTGGTTTTCATAGGTTTGAGGAGTTATAGCGGTCCCTTCTTGTTGATGGATTAGCAAAGGTAAGAGAGAACTAAAATTTATAAATATTTCATCCACATAATATGAATGTTTTTTTTAAATACTAGTTACAACACTAATAAACCATGATTGTTTAGGTAACAATGGATAAGTGGATGGATATTACCGACATGGGTTATATCATTGCATCCAGGTATAATGTCATTCTTGTTTCGCTTTCTCTCCAACAAAGTATGACGTTTTTCCCTCTAAGAAGCCAACCACCTAAAGATCCATCTATTCATTGCATTATTTGTATTGGTCATGTTTTTGGTAACCACTTTGTCTAGGTATAACATTCAACGTTAATTGAAGCATTTTATTCTTTGGCATTTACTTTATCGAATTTTTCATAACAATGGATAATTAAAATAGGTTCAATTGACAGACGACTGCCCTATCCCATCAACTGCATTCTTGTGGTCTACGCACTGTTGCAATGAAGCAAAACATTGGCCGACTCATTATATTGATCGAATGAGGCTGTATTCCAAATCCATGAACATACGAATTGAATATGTCGATTTAGGATAAGCTTAAAATTTGTTTCATATGTAATTGCTTTTTGTCTAAACAACTAAATAGTAAATTATAGACATTTAACATAATTCTTGCATTTTTTAACACTTTGAAGGGGTTTTTGTTCGGGTTTGATTGCAAAGCGATGGTAGGTTAGTAATTGCATGTTATGTAGATGGTTTTGGGTCAAGTAAGAAATGGGGGGTTTAGGATTGACTGGAGGGGTCTACTTATTATCCGTAAGATTTGTGTATTTTGACTGAAATTCCTCTATGTGTCAAGGCTTTTCAAAAATTTATCAAAAATGCAAGTAAAATATTTTTTGTTGTAAAATGAAAGGATATCATGTGCAGCAACTAAATTACTCCAAAATCCCAGACATCATAAATGTGTATCATTAAATACAAATACTTAAAATGAAAATTTAAACACAAGTAAAAGGCAAATGCAAAGTGAAAAACATAATTGTGGTGTTTCATAACAAAGTCACATATGAGGAGTCTTCAGACTCTGCCACCAACTCGTCTCCTAACTGTATCCCTTAACCTGCCGGATCGCACATACACGTTTCCATGTTGAGTGACACTACGTGCTAATTCCAACAAGTGTTGTGTAGTTGAGTATGCATCTGTGTCAGGGGTAACCATCCGCATGTCTAGCATGTGTTGTAACTCATCTCCTATCCTTTGGCACATACCCTAAAATAATCATACAATATACCAAACTGATAATCAATTACTGTTGGACAATACATTTAATTAACTTTAAAAACAATGTGTCCCATAGTTTTACCACTGCATGTGGAGGCATGTCACTGACATCACTAGCTCCCTCAACTGGATCAGCCACACCTGCTCTATCATCCTCATGCACAGAAGGGGGATCCTGTAAAATAGTTGTGACTCGTAAAGGATGTCGGCTTGGTTGCCCAACCTCTGGCGGTAACATAAATGGATGAGATATACAATAGAACCAATCCATATGCCCACGAGCACAATGACAGGGAAAAGTAACCAAGTCACCAGTGGCTACAATGTAGTCGGAGAAGTGGGTCCATCGGTCATCAACCTGATTTGTCGAGGGAGCCTCAGAGTGGTGCACCTTTGGGATTTGTTGAACAAACCTATATTGCCTAATGACCCACTTTGGTAAATGTCTTACCATGTATGGACCCCATCTAAGGTACCCTGAAAATAAAGAAATCATCTCAAACTCCTTATGGGCACGGTGATCCATGTATGGCATCCAACAAACATCGTCCAGTGTCAACCTATCTAAACGCTTACGATAGGTCGTAACTAGTAATGCCTTGGCAGCCTTCCAGCGACATGCACGTGGAAACCTTTCATCGTACTGGGATTTGGCATGACATTTCCAATGGTCAGAAAATGTTCATAGATCCAGCACTGCATCATAAAATTAGAAACTAATGAATACAACAATCATAGTATTAAGACAAACATAATTTACTTAAATAGACTTAACATAAAGAACTTAAATGATCTAATGTAATTACCTGTAACAAAGAAATATATCCGGCAAGGTATTTCCCATGATGCTTACATGCATAGTTCAAATTCTCATACAAGTGGACTAGAGCGGTTGCACCCCAACAATACCCTGCTGATTAGTCTAGGTTGCGAAATGCGTCCAAGAATACCACACTGATGTGTGTGGCACTCTTGTTCATAAACAATGTGCAACCTGCCAAATGCAACAAATATGCTATGGTTGCAAGAACCCACTGCCTAGCGTCACACTTGGTAGCATATAATTCTCAAAACCATGACAATTGAACATATGCCCCGTGGCATTGTTCGACCTTAGCTTCAGCATCCTCAACGGTCACATCCAGTAACTCAACCAGTGAGGTAATTGCCTCCCCCACATCAATTGCATCATACGTCTGGAACGCTCCCGTTATTGGGAGATGCAACAAGGACGCAACATCATTCAAAGTAAGGCTCACTTCTCCGATGGGCAAATGAAAGCTGCTGGTCTCAGAGTGTCATCTCTCGAAAAACACAGATGGCAATTCTCTGTCTCCAGTCTCCACAAACATGATATCAATGGCCTTAACCTAGTAGAAACAACTAACCCTTCAATATCAGGTGCTAGCTTTCCAAATTTGGTTACTTTACATTTGTGAGAAGCCAAATTTAACTTAGCATGTTCCTGAAAAAAAAATTATATCAGTAACAAACATTACATTGACAAATATATGTTAACTTGTATGGACTTTAACATATGAATACCTCTCCGGCCCGTACTCTAAAAGACACATGGTTAACGTAGTTTGTTAGAATGGAAGTATCTTCTAGGCCACCTGGGAAAGATTTTGACTCGATCCTAACATCCTCTGTCACTGGAATATCATGGTCAACATGTTCTTCATGACCAGCCACATCCTCAACAACAATCTCAATTGCCTGTTGGCTTCTGGTGGATGCGGTGAGCTTACGATGTTCACCCGCTTGCTCTTCATTACCAGCAAGGTGTGTTCAAAACGCTCGGCCTACAACTCTCCCTAATGCCCAATGCAAACCTCTTGTTTTTGCCATTATCTGTAGCATTTTTAAATCAAGTTAGTCTAAAACTTCAAACAAATTGATAACTTCATCAGACAAACATACCTTACTGGACAAAATATGAGGAAATTTGTATAAGAACAAATAAAGTTGTTAACAATTTATACGAGACCTAATGAAATAGTTAGCATATTGAAATTTAACAATACCACTTCAAACAAGCAAGTCTGAATACATTTTTACAACAATGCGGCCTACCTCAATATACGCCAAAGGGTCATGTCAAATCTAATAAACAACAAATTTAACCAAATCACAATGCCCCTATGAACCCTTGTCAAGGTTAAAACAGTTTGGTTATGCAACACAAAAAGGCATAAATCATATTATTAGATCAAACCAATGTTCTAAAGTCTCAAACATTTTTACAATACCTAAACTACTTACTAATGTACCACAACTGGACAGTCATTCAAATTTGAACATTGTAATTTATATATATATATATATATATATATATATATATGCATTAATATAAATAAATTAATCATTTTATTTTGAAAATTTTAAATTTAAGCTTCCTACGGATTATGTAATCCGTATGGAGCCTACGGATTGTGCAATCCGTAAGCTTCATACAGATTAGGCAATTCATATGAATCTTACGGATTGAACAATTCGTGGGTTCCATATGGATTATGTAATCTGTAAGAAGCTTACGGATTGCACAATCCGTAAACTTCATTAGGATTACATAATCTGTATGAATCTTATGGATTGTGCAATCCATAAACTTCCTACGGATTACATAATCTTCTTACGGATTGCGTAATCTGTATGAAGCCTACAAATTGTGTAATCCGTATACTTCATACGGATTAGGTACAATCCGTATAAGCCACACATCCTTCTTACAGATTGACCAATTTGTGGCATCCCCACGGATTTGACAATCCGTATTACAGACAACGCCATCCAGAAAACCTCTCACTGTCGACCGCGATCGAGCACCACCAATGCCACCCAATGCGACGACGAAGGACCATGGAGCACGACCATCGCCGTTCAAGATGAAGAGAAGAATGGTGCAGGAGAAGAAGAGGAATGGTGCCGAAGAAAAAATCCGGAAGGAGAAGAAGACAAGAATGTGTACGGACAAAAAAAATTCCAAATACAAAAGCTAATTACAAGGGCATTATGGGTATTCCACTATAGCCATATGGTGTATTAGAAAAACTTATAGTGTGTTTAGCTCACCCCTTAGTCTTAAATTGCTTCCTGACCTTGAAACAACAAACTCTATTCAGAGTTTTAGCATGGTAAAATGCATAAACATTTTGCTTAGCAGACACTGCTTTGATAAGCCTGTAAGGATTTTATATACTTAGTTTTCGTAAAATTTCATTAGTCTTAATGTTTTGTTATTTATCAAAATTTTGAGGTACCAACTGATTTGACTCTAAAAGAGAAGATTATTTTCTATTAGATATACTTAAAAATTTATGAAATTTAACTCGTTAATGAAACAATACATAACAGCTGCCAAAGATAAATATATTATGAATATAGTTTAACTATGTTAATACTATTTAAGAAGTTAAACTTGGCAGGAAAAAGAAAACTAAAATTTTAATAACAAATAATTCTTAGTTAAAAAAGGGAAGGAATTGAAATCTAACACTAAAATAATCATGATTGGCTCATTATTTTTCCAACCTTAATGGTAAAGTATACAGATGGGAGTTTTACGTTTTAGGGGAGTTTTCCAATGTACTCTTTAGACAACACTTTGTATTTTCAACATTAATAACATACGGGAACTAACTTTTTAATATAAAACTTGTTGTAATCCTACTCGATAGTAAAATTTTCTTGAATAAAAAATACTTATCGCCTCTAACAAAAATAAATATAAAACTTACTTGTATGTGAAAGCGACGTAGAAATTATTTCGTATGTAAAACCTTAACAGTAACAAACAAAATAATGTACAAAATAACTTTTTTCTCCTCCCTACAAGTTTTCTTTTCATGTAAATATATTCAGATTATGTTAACACTATATTATTGACATATAAAAAGGACTTTAATTTTGATAGTATTATATAGAACATTAAAATACCTTCACGTGTATTATCACATTGGTGATTAATTTTCTATGGGAAATGTAATTTATTTGTACTTCAATTTACCCTTTCTTCTGTCCCACAGATCTCTTTTGCAATTTACAAATAAAATTGAAAGTAGGTTTAAATCCCCCAGTTCCACTAGTTTAAATTTTGGCCTCTAATTTTTGTTTACTTTTATTCCTGTGCTTCACTTGTTTGCAACCTTGTCCCTTATTCATCCATATAATTTAACTCATCAAAACATGGTTTAAAGAGGAACCAAAACCATACTATAAAATTAACCGGTCCTATACTCGAGGAAAAAATTGTAGGAAACAAACTATACAATTATTTAGTTTTTAACTATACGAAAAGGTACTTCAATTTTTAAAATAATTTTTAACATAGTTTAAAACTATATTAATGTCACAATAGCACATTTAATAATACAACTTTTTATTTATATAACAGATGGACAGTATCATTGCCTAATGCTTAGTTACCATTTCAGCACAATCAAATGCACCTCCTCCACTATTGAATTATTATTTGATTAGGGCAAATATCATGTCAACACTTCTCCGTTCTTGACACCGGTTCTAACCATAACACTTTCAAAGGTGTATATTTGGCTTTATTCTATTGCACAGGTTTTGTTGCTCATGAAAAACTAAAAAGAAATCCTCAAATGAAGGTAGGTACTTCTTGTAACTTGTAAGAGAACCACAAATATACACTTGAATAGAACACACAAATCGGTAATATCACTATAGATTTCTCGAATTGTGTACATATCTATTTTCGACTTAACATTACAATTATGGAGATAAACCAAGAATTTGAATATCGACATCAGCTGCTACAAAACTTGTTAAATGACCAACCACGGCTGCACAATGCTCAGAAATGATAAATTACCTTGTATATCTACCACAGACCAACCAAAGGCCTGAAAAAAAAGAACGGAGAAAATGGAATTCAGATTTTGTCAATGAAAGCTAAGGAACGCTTGTTGTGTATAAAGCTCTCATCACAACAAAATATTTAATCCCCCGGTCATATTTTACGAACAATCTACTTGAGGCTTTCTGTCAGATATTTAACACTGCAAGAGTAGATCACATGGTTTTTAAGCCTGTGAAAAGCGGTAAATAGATCAAGGACATTGGAAGAAGTTATTAAAAGAGATCTTAGGTGCATAATATTTCGATGAATTTGGTTTTTAACTAAGGCTAATAGTATCATGATTCATGTAGCTGATCTTATCTAATGGGATAAGGCTGTTATTATTTGTTTCTGTTTCCATTCTTATCTGCCGAAACAAAAACTAATCAAAAGTCTACTACCTAGCCTACCATACCAGCCAGTTAGACTTCATGCAAAAGCCACATTAATATAGCCAACCGATTGCCTACCTAGTACCTGAGAAAATATTTAGAGGTTCCTGTGTGCATATCCTATAATTTTCAATAATTTTGATTAGTTATCATTCAAGCATGTCCACCTAACTATTTGCTACAAGAAACATTAACTTAAAATTTGGCATACTATTCTTTTAAGAAAAATTATATTATCATGGCAAAAGTGATGAATAATTCACCTCAAAGTGAAAGAACATAAATTCAGGCATGCCACAGACCCCCTATTTTTTTGGTATAACAATGGTAATGAGGTTTGAACCGATGACCTTATCTAAATTACCTTAAGCCCCTCACCACTAGCCTGATCCTAGTGGCTTTCCTGGATCCCTATTTGAAATTAAAATGATCAAGATAACAAGAACTCTTGTGTGTAAGCTAAGAACAAAAAGTAGCAAAAATATTACCTCAATTTAGTGTTACACAAAAATGCAGAGTGAAGAAGGTTTAAATCACCCCCATATCTTCCAAAGTGTGTTAGCCTTCCCACGGAAGCAATTGAATTGCTACTTTACAATACAGTTTACTGAACAGCATCATTTCCAAATCTTTTCACCAAGAATTCATCCAGCTGACCCCAGTTTGGGGTATCAGATTTACTCAAATCACCCAATGGCAATGATCGTATGCATTGAAGAATATGTTTGACATCTCGATATAGCCTAGCAAGTGGGGAAAATTTAAGAAATGAAAACAATGTCACTGCATTTTTTAAACTGCCTTAAAAATTTATTTCTTCATAATATAACTTCACAAAAGTAAATACCTATTCTGGGCTTGCGGAGTGCTTAAATCAAATCTTGAAAATGCTTCAGAAATTTGTGAGTGAAATATAACGACCACTTGGCTGAAAAATAAGTGAGTTGTAGGTATTCATATGATGTTAAGCATTATACAAATAGTTTTCTTTCGATGCAGAGAGTAGTGTTTCTTTCTTTACTTTTAAATGGGAAAATAAAGGAATTTCATTTCATAATTCATCACAGAAAATAATGTAGATCTAGGAAATTTAACAGTATAACAATAGTAATAAATATTTTGTAATTCTCTCAATTTAGAAATGAAAAATTATCCCTGCTTCTTTTTCCCTCCAAACTCTATCCAAAACATACCCTAAGTGGTTATTTAATAATAGTAAATCAGGATCACCCACTTCATGATCTTTAGTTATAATATGTCAACCATAGAAAAGGAAATATTACTTCATCAGACACCAGAAATCAGACAGTGAATAACAACAGAGACACCAACAAATCTCCACCATTAAAAGAATCATTTACAGGTTGGAAAACTAATTTAAAACTCAAAGCTACTATACTACTTTTTGCAAAACTAGGTTTCTTATCAACTAATTATAGACAAGGTCTAGCAGAAAGAAAATAATCAGCCACCTTTTGTTATGTACAAATCAATATATTAGAATTAAGAAAAAATTTGGTCCAACTAAATTCCATAAGCACAATGGGGGTGAATTTTCCATGTCATTATAATAGCTCATGTGCGATCTTAATCTTAACCTAATATACCCATCATTTTAATAAACATCCCAGCATATGAAACAACAGGTACAATGTTCAGTAATGTACTCTTGATTATGATCTTTCGTCAACATATAAGAATAAAGAAAGAGGAAATCTCTGCGATTCTTACCTGAAAATTGTTTGAACATCATCTTCATTCAAAGTTCGAGATAAAACACGTTGGAGGTATCCAACTTCCTAATAACAAATTCCAAAAATAAATAAGTTCCAATTATGAGATTGCTTTAGAGACAGGTAGGGCATGAGAGTGAAACTAAAAAATGATAATTTCAAACCACCCCAAACCATTATCAGCATATATACAATGACTGGTCATAAATTTGTGGTCACCTATAAGTGGTTAAGTAATTAAATCATGACAAATAGTTAATTGCATATCTGTAAGGAGTTCATCTCAAATTTGATATTGCAACAGTCACTTCGTTTTTATGATAAACTGATAGACACTGGACCAGGCCAAACAGAGAGAAAAAAGAGTTTATTGCAGTAAAGGAGAAATGTTCTCCTGAAGATACAAGTGATTTCGAGGCACTACCCTCCACTACCCACAAGGTACCCCTTTTACAACTGATTCCTCTCTAATTAAAGCTACCCAGCCTCTCAGTCAGTTATAACTAACTCACTGTTAGTTATACTAACTACAATAACAGCCACAATGCTAACTACACCCTCCTATTATATA
>CM023949.1:10053808-10077432 GCA_013407115.1 Glycine latifolia
GGCATCTCCATGTTCGCCGCTAGCTTCTGCAACAGCTCCTCTATCGCGCCCAATCGGGTCTCCATCGCAACCCGATTGGCTTCCACTACCTCCCGATCCATCTCCCTGGCCTTGCGAGCTTCATCCATGGCTCGTTCCAACGTCTCCAACCTCGCTTCCATTTTGTTGTTAATTTTCGCTGCCATTTACGACCTCACAGCCCCAGAAAGGAGCTCTGATACCAATGATAGACACTGGACCAGGCCAAACAGAGAGAAAAAAGAGTTTATTGCAGTAAAGGAGAAATGTTCTCCTGAAGATACAAGTGATTTTGAGGCACTACCCTCCACTACCCACAAGGTACCCCTTTTACAACTGATTCCTCTCTAATTAAAGCTACCCAGCCTCTCAGTCAATTATAACTAACTCACTGTTAGTTATACTAACTACCTATGACTGATCAAAAAAAAAAAAAGAAACTACCTATGAAGCACGGACACGCAAAAATTAGGGGCGGGTCAAGTCCGACACAACCCGACACGCGCCGACACCGTGTCCGACACGCGGTCAACAACCTCGACACGTGGGAGACTAATGAGGGAGAGAGAGAGTGAGAGAGAGAGAGAGAGAGAGAGAGTGGGTGGGTCCGAGTGGAAAATAGGAACAATAGAAGGGAACGCTACAGTGATGATGGGTACCACAAGGACGGCAAGTCTCAGGTGTCACGATTGGAAGCAGCTCGGCGAAGGAACTGGAGGGAGAACGCTGACGTGCCATCCTTTTACTTCACCCGCTTCCCGGATAACCTCGAGGCTAAGGACCTCTGGCTGGAGTTCAAAAAATGGGGCGACGTAAAGGAGGTATTCATAGCCAAAAACAGAAACAAGAGCGGAAGGAGATATGGTTTCGTTAGATTCAAAGGTGTTAGGGACTTGAGACGTCTGGAGTGGCAGCTTGATAACATGTTTATAGGCGGTCTAAAATTACATGCTAATATCCCCAAACATGATCGCTATAAGACGTTGGATCAGGAAAACGGGGCGCAGCGGAAATACGTGGCGAATGAGGCTATAAACAATGGGTCGCATCGCATTCACCCCGTCCAACACCAGAACTACAGGCCTTCATATGCACAAGTGGTCTCGATGGCCAACCAAAGGAGGCGCCCACGTTCGAACTGGACACTGAACGCGAAACCTTCCGTTTCGTCTGTTTAGTTGACAATCCCGACGGATGACTTGTGGTGCTCCGACGCCTGGGTGGGTAGATTGAGATGTCTGTCGGAGATTGATGGGCTGGAGGACAATTTTACATGGGACGGTGGTGAGGATGTTGTACCCAAATACTTGGGTGACGACATGGTTCTCCTGCTGGGCCTCAAGGATGCGCAAGCGGTGGATATCAGCAGGAACGCAGAGGCGAACGGCATGTCCATGTTCTACTCTATGGAGAAGTGGAACCCATTGATGAGGTGCGGCTCCAGGTTGATATGGGTGACGTGCTGGGGGGTACCCCTACACGCGTGGGACAAGGAAAATATCAAAAAGATCGTGGCCGGAGTAGGGGAGGTGGTGGACGTCGACGTCGACGGCGAAGACACACTGCGTTTGGATCGGATCCGCGTTCTCATCAAAACACCATGGCCACCCATGGTCAACCACACTGTTGTGACTTCCATCAACGGAGAAAAGTTCAACGTCCATATAGCGGAAGAGATGTGCTGGCACCACTGTCGGGACGCACCTATAGAGACACCTTCGGCGGATCATCGGAAGAAATAGCATCCGATGGTAGCTATATGGGGCTAAGCGACCTGGTGGAGATCGCGTTGACCACTACGGCGCCGGTGGTGGCTGCACCGATGTCTGGCGGCGACGACGGTGGCCTTGGTGGTGAGAAGGAAGAGATCGGGCCCCTGGGTATCGGAAACAGTGGGTATCTCAATGTGGGTCCACCTCGTGGGTCACTGGGCATTGACCAACCTCCTGACAAAAATCCTATCACGGAACCTGCTTCTGATGTGGGAGGCTATGGCAGTCACACTTCACCCCTTTCTCGGGAAAACCTTGAGGACGTGACAGACGGGGAAGTGGTATCAGAAAGCAGGGATATTGACAGGAACGAAGGGGATTCTGCCTCTGACGGTGACCCTTGCACACAAAGAGTAAGTAATAGTCCTGCTGGAGGCTGTAGGCAGCGGTGGGACCCACTTGTTAATGATATACTGGAGGTGGTAGAAGGAGCAGGTGGGTCTGAGAAGTTTGAGGGCACAGTCAAAGTGGGGTCACCAAATATAGATGACGTACAAAACTCAGCTGGTAATGATAGCTTATTGGGCCTTAATAAACATGGGCCTGCTGTGGACTGGAAGGTATATTCCAGAAACAGGTGGTGCAAAAGGAAAATTCAGCCTGTTAAGATGCAGGACCAGGGTTTGGGCCTAAGTGAGAGGCCGAATAACTCCAAAGGAAAGGAAGTTTCTAATTCTAAATGGGAGTCAACACCAGTGGGGGGTGATAGTGGGCTGAAGGAGGTTGCTGAATGGGGTGAATGGCCCAATTATAGGGATGAAGCCTCAGCAAGCAACACAAAACGTGACTGGATTTATGAGCCCTCCCAGGATTGGGCTATAGCTGAGATGCTGGGACTAACGTGCAACAATAAAGAGGCTATGGTGGGAAGCATGATGGAAATGGAAATCAGGGATGGAAAGGAGATCCTCAGGATGGGAAATAGTGAGGGTGATCAATGAAGATCCTCTCCTATAATGTAAGGGGGCTGGGAAGGGAAGTTAAATGGGCTTCTATCAGAAAAATGATCAATAAAGAAGGGGTGGATCTGCTCTGCATTCAAGAGACAAAAAGGGAAGTTATTGACAAAAAAACGTGCCTTGCAATTTGGGGTGATTCTGATGTCGAATGGGAAATCAAACCAGCTTGTAATAGGGCAGGAGGTCTCTTATGTCTTTGGAATAAGGAGAAGATCAAAGTAGAGAAGAAGTTGGTTGGAAGTGGGTTTATCTATTTGGAAGGTACTTGGCTTGAAGATAATGCAAAAGTTGTTGTCATTAATGTATACTCACCTTGTGAGTCAGCACTAAAAAGAAATTTATGGAATGAGATCAGACAGCTTCGATCTTCATGTAGCAGTAGATTATGGTGTATCATAGGTGATTTCAATAACGTGAGGAGGGCGTCGGAAAGAGTTGGCAGTTGCCAACGAAGTCAAGATGAGGGTATTATTAGAGAATTTAATGAATGGGTTGAAGACCTGGAGGTTGATGATGTGCCATACTTTGGACGAAAATTTACTTGGTTTAGACCGAACGGGTTAGCTAAAAGCAGGCTAGACAGAGCCTTTGTCTCCGCTGATTGGATTGATAAATGGCAGGGTACTGTTCTTATGGTTCTGGACCGTAACTACTCTGATCATTGCCCAATCTTGCTCAAAACCTCGTCTAATGATTGGGGCCCTAAACCTTTTCGGGTTTTGGATTGTTGGTTGGAGGATAAAGCTTTCAGGAGGTTTGTTATAGAAAGCTGGAACTCTTTCGCAGTACAGGGCTGGGGTGGTTTTGCACTCAAGGAAAAAATAAAAGCACTAAAGCTGAACCTTAAAGCTTGGAACAAGAATCATTTTGGTGTCATCCAGCAAAACATCAAGAGCCTTGAGTGTGAGATGAATACTTTGGATTTGGAAAGTGAAGCTAGACAGCTGTCTGTTGCAGAGTTGAAAAGGAGGAAAGACCTGCAGCAAGAACTGTGGGCTGCTTCACAGTCTTATGCCTCACTCCTTAGGCAAAAGGCCAGGGCAAGATGGCTCAAAGAAGGCGATTGTAACTCCAAATTCTTTTATAGGTTGATCAACTGGAAACGTAGAAGCAACTCGATTAGAGGGGCTGTGGTTGATGGCTGCTGGCTGGAAGATCCTAGCAGGGCTAAAGAGGCAATTAGACTCTATTTCAAAAAACGATTCGAAGAACCAATGATGGAAAGGCCTAAACTAGATGGGGTGAGATTTCAGAAGCTAGGTCAGCAGCAAAATAGCTTCTTGGTGGCTAGGTTTGAAGCTAAGGAAGTGCGCGATGCTGTTTGGGAATGCGGGAGCGAGAAGAGTCCTGGGCCGGATGGTTTAAACTTCAAATTCATCAAGGAATTTTGGGAGACTATGAAACCTGACATTATGCGTTTCCTGGATGAGTTCCACCTGAATGGGAGTTTCCCTAAAGGTGGTAATGCTTCCTTCCTAGCCCTAATCCCTAAAGTACCAGATCCTCAGGGCCTCAACGAATATAGACCGATCTCACTCATAGGCTGTATCTATAAGATAGTTGCTAAGGTATTATCCTCTAGGCTGAAGAAGGTGCTGCCACATATTATCGATACTCGTCAGTCGGCCTTCATGGAAGGGAGACATATGTTGCACAGTGCAATTGTGGCTAATGAAGTGGTTGACGAAGCTAGAAGACTTAACAGCAGATGTTTGGTGTTTAAGGTGGATTATGAGAAAGCTTATGACTCAGTCAGCTGGAGCTTCCTTTCATATATGATGGGGAGGTTGGGATTTTGCCAGAAGTGGATCTGCTGGATAATGGGGTGTTTAAATTCAGCCTCAGTATCTATCCTTGTTAATGGGAGCCCTACGGCTGAATTTAATCCCCAAAGAGGATTCAGACAAGGAGACCCGTTAGCTCCATTCTTGTTCAATATTGCAGCAGAGGGAATTGCGGGCCTGGTGAGGGAAGCACAAGCACTGAACAGGTTTGAAGGGTTCAAGGTTGGTCAAAAGAAGGTAGAAGTCAGTCTGCTCCAATATGCTGATGACACCATTTTCTTCGGGGTAGCATCGGAGGAAAATGTCAAAACTATTAAGGTTATCTTGAGAAGCTTTGAGTTAGTGTCGGGATTGAAAATAAACTTTGCAAAGAGCAGTTTTGGAGCTTTTGGGGTGAATGGCCAATGGATTGATAGTGCTGCTGGATACCTGAACTGCAGGAAATTGCTGGTACCTTTCTTATACCTGGGCGTTCCTATTGGGGCAAATCCGAGGAGGAGTGAGACTTGGGCACCCTTAGTGAGAAAGTGTGACAGAAAATTAGCGAAATGGAAGCACAAGCTGCTGTCTTTTGGAGGCAGGCTGACTCTCATCAAGTCAGTCCTGAATTCATTACCCACTTTTATGTTTTCTTTTTTCAGGGTTCCCAAGAAGGTGGTGGATCGTTTGGTGAGGCTACAACGTAGATTTCTGTGGGGTGGCAGCGATGAGCAGGCTAAGATGGCATGGGTGAGGTGGGATGTGGTGTGTTTAGATAAAGCTTCTGGTGGCTTGGGTATTCGGGACTTGGAGAGCTTCAACACAGCCCTACTTGGGAAATGGCGATGGAACTTGTTCCATAGCAACGGTGAGCTATGGTCACAAGTTTTGGAATCTAAGTACGGTGGGTGGAGGAGTCTTGACGCCGAGAGGAGGTCTGCTAGCGAGTCTATTTGGTGGAGGGATTTGCGTAGTATATGCCATCCTAGTAATGCGGAAGGGTGGTTCAATAAGGGTATCAAATGGAATGTCGGACGTGGATCAAAGGTTCTATTTTGGGAAGACGGGTGGAAAGATGATGGTGTGCCTTTGAGGACGAAATTCCCTAGACTTTATCAAGTCTCCAAACAGCAACAGCACCTCATCCAGCAGCTGGGATCATCATTAAATGGGGAATGGGAATGGAAACTTACTTGGAGAAGGGGTCTTAGGGAGGGGGAAGTAGAATCTGCAAGCAAGTTCCTAGAGGAAATCCAGGGGGTGGTCTGTCGGCCTGAACAGCAGGACAGCTGGAGGTGGGAGGGATCATCGAATGGATGTTATCAGGTGGGAAGTGTTTATCAGTCACTGAACAGGGTGCTGGATAACCAGGTTCAGGAGGAGATATTCAAAGACCTATGGAAGCTTCGCATCCCATGCAAAGCTACTTGTTTCGCTTGGAGGTTGTTGAGAGATAGACTGCCTACTAAGAAGAATTTGGCCCTCAGAAATGTGCCTATTGGCGACCTCTCATGTCCTTTCTGCTGCAGTTCTATCGAAGATGCAGCACATGTGTTTTTCAGTTGCCACAAAATTGTACCGCTATGGTGGGAATCCTTGGGCTGGATTAGTGTTGTAGGAGCATCCCCAATTATCCCAAGCGACCACTTCCGCCAACACAGCTACTGCAATCTCTCGGGCCTTAAAACTCAGCGGTGGTATACCTGGTGGATAGCCCTAACTTGGAGCATTTGGTTTCATCGCAATAGGATAGTGTTCCATAATGATAGATTTAATGGGTCTAAGTTGATGGAGGATGCTATATTCTTTTGCTGGTCATGGCTAGCAAACTTGGAGAAGGGCTTTGACATTCCTTTCTACATTTGGTCTAGCCGCATCAAAGATGGTTTTGTTTGCAGTAGAGGATGTAACTAGGATATTCCCTTGTTGTGTTGCCATTACGTGGGTATCTAGCTTGTTCTATGGCACCTTAATTCAGGTCCTATCATGTATTAGGCTGCCATAGCTTTGTTAGCCTACTTGGCATCTTCTTTTCTACTAGTACCTCGTGTACTTTTTATTTATATATATAATTATCTTTGCCGATCAAAAAAAAAAACAACCTCGACACGTTGACCATGTCCGACACGGTCAAAGGGCAATTGAGTGAAGAAGAAAAAATTAGAGAATTAAATTTCACTTACCTAATTTTCGCGACCCTTCACACTTTGTCGCTTCAGAGTTCACACTCAGTGGTATCCGCTGCTTGCTTCTACGTCCGCCTGCCGTTCACTCCGACCGCCGGCAGCCCGTCGTTCGCACTCACCAGTCAGTCACAGGTAAGTCAAGTGCTTTGCTCTGGTTCACTTCTTCGTTCTCTCTCGACCACTACGGGACGAAACCCCCAAATGGGTTTTCTGCTTTTCCATTCACTCTCTCACTCTCACCACTCACCACTCACGGACTCACGGTTTTAACTTTTAAAACCCATTAGTGCTAGCTGTTACTGTTTTCCTTTTTTCTTTTCTTTAAACCATTAGTGCTGTACGCTTGTACTGCTGTTTTACTGTTTTCCTTGTTTCTTTTCTTTTTTTTTAAACCATATTCATCTATTTGTTAATTTTTTTAATGTTAATGATGTGCTTCAAATTGGTGGAGTCTAGAGAATCTAGTTTTTTTCAGCTAAATTTTTTCAAGGTACTGGTTAGGTTCAGATTTATAGGAAAATGTTGCAAGTCTCACATTGGTTGCATTTGTAATTATATTTTAATTATTTTGTTACTCGTGTAGATTATGAGTTACCGAAGCTTTAGCTTTAGTTTAGGGACATAATTATTTAGTTTTGTATATTGTAATGTTGTACACCGTTTCTATTATTTAGTGTTGTAATACTGTTTCCCTATTTTCCTTTTTGCTTTTTCTTTTTTAAACCATTAGTGCTGCTGTTACTGTTTAAACAAATTTATATTTAAAATTCTGGTTTGTAAAATCTCACCTATATTTGTTTTTCATCATAATTCAGAAATGTGTTAAAGGAAAAATACTATTATTAATTCTGTTATTTTTTTGATAAATGATTGAATATTAGATAAAATATATATTATATAAATTAAAAATATTATTTAATATTAAAACGTGTCCCAACGTGTCGAAAATCATAATTTTTTAAGATTGATGTGTCGGAAAGTCGAGTTGTGTCATGTCACGTGTCACGTGTCGGTGTTACATAGCTAACTACACCCTCCTATTATATACTTTCCCCCACCTATTATTCCTATCATAAACCTAGTGGAGTGACTCGTGAGCCACCATATTCTCTCCAAAAGGTTTCTTGTGCTCTTTGGCATATTCATATTTATGCTCTAAACTATAAGATAGAAAGATGCATATAAAAGTCTCCAATTTTGAAATTCAAGCTAAAAGAAAAAGAAGTTGAAAGACAACACCATCTAAGCATTTACACGTAATTATTTACCTTTGTAAGGGACCGAGCAAATTGACTAGGCTGAGGGTCAGCATCCTCAGGTCTATTCCAACTCTCAACAATTTGAGGCAAGCCACGTAAATGTACCAGTAATCTTTCTCGCATTATTTGAACTAATTTACTATGTATTTCATCTCTGTGGACTTTATAATCCTGGAATTGAAAAAATAGAACAATAAAGCAAATGTTAAAAAAGAATACATAGTTAAAAGTTCTTAAAAATTTTCGGCAAACAAAATAAATTGTTTCTTTTTTATAGTTGATACATATATAAGTATATTTTATTGGAGAAAAATTACAACAAAAAGGGTCAAACAAATTATATCCTCCTAAATAGAGAAACCAAAAAGAATCGAAAGCCAAGGTTTTGTAAAGATGTTTGAACACTCAAGGATGGATAAACCATATTCGTTCTTGAAGTTCCACTTAAAATGCCTCCATCCCATGCAGTTATGGATTAAAAATATGAATGCCATACTCCTTCAAATTGTGTTGAGAAGACATAAAAATTGTGTTGAGCCAAATGTCCCTCAGACTCTATTCCAATAAAAAAGCAAATACAATTTTTAGCTCCAAAAACACTAATTTTTTTTCTTTTTTTCTTTTGCTTTCCATCTGATCATTATAATTTTTTTAAAGATGCTTTTATTTAAGTAAAAAAGTTAAGTTTGGAAAAGAAAAAAGGATCTAATGGATGATATAAGAGTAACATATTCATTCTCCTTATTCATTTTCCTAAAATCAATATTCTGATAAAGGCGGCAAAATCTTAACTATTGACCTCCAGATTCAACACTCACATATTGTTGCAATTGCAATTTTCAACTTGCAAATATTTGTGCAATTCTTATCCTCTCTATTACTGCTTCCCTTCCTCTCTAACAATATTTCCTTTTCCATTCAAATGAAAAAGGGAATCAGAGGAAGAGTAATTAAATGGAAAATCTCTTTCCACTTATTCAACTACAAGTAAATTTTCATTATACATGAATTGCTTACCAATGAATTTTCATCATCAATATGTAGGAAAAGAAAGAAACCATCATACTTCCCGCAATCATTAAAAAATGAATAAACGAACAAAACATCTGAATAAGTCTCCCTCTAACAAAAGGACAAAAGGAGTAAAGGTTAAATAACAATGAAGCACATACCTGAGCAACCCGATCGATCTCAGAAAGCAATAGTGTTTTTCTAGTCTCAGGTACTTTAAGAAAAAGAATCTTCCGAATTTCTTATACCGGAAATGAAGAACAAAATTATAATTTAATTCATACAATGAAAAACAATATAATAAATTCATGAAACACATTAAAAATTTCCTTTCAGTATAATATTAAAAACTTCATTGAGGTGAGTGCATTTGTACCTGGAATAATAGCATGTACAAAACTAATGACTTGACTTGCCAATGCCAGGTGTTTAGACGTGATGGACTTCAAACCAGACACCTGCACAGAACATAGCTAGAATTAGAAGCCCCTAGAATGAGAAAGCTCCAAGTAAATTGAAATGGGATCACGATAGATCAGTAAACTAGGGGGGAAAACCCAGTACAGGAGAAGTTTGGAAGCAAACAAAATTCTTGGCTGTCTTGTCCTTCGAATTTGTTTTGGCACATATACAGCAATCAGTTAGATGAAATAAAATCCAAAATGAGAAAACCAAAAACTCTAAAACCTAGCATTATCTTGCAGTTTTTCCCACCGAGCAGGACAGTTACACAGGCTGAAACTATTCAAGTATATACTCCCCCATGTCAGGCTTGATTAACACACAAGTAAATTCCTATAAGTTCCTCAAGTTTTAGCTAGCTTCAACCACTTTCTGGAGGGATAATGTACATTTGTATTAGAGATAATGTACATTTGTATTTGTTATCTCATTTTAATTTCATCTGGATGTCAAAAGGTAGTTAGTGTATCGGTTATCCTGTTAGTTGCTAACTCAGCAATAAGTCATAAAACCTTCCTGTTAGACACCGAAATGTACATGGGAGGTGGTGGAGTGTGTGTGGGAAGGGAGTGGGCTGATGAAAGCACCATTGTTAAGTAAGGGAAAAGCTATTCTACCATTACTCCTAATTCTACAACTAAAAGAGATAAAGATAACATTTCTGATTGTTCATTGGTTTTCTTTCATGATGATTATATTGTATATTAGAGAAATACTCACAATCTCCTCTAACAGAATTATAACAAACTCCTTCTAGAATCTACCTAAATGAAATACTATTATCCATATTTATCTATTGTTGTTAAAAGACAAATAAAGGACATTAATACTAACAATGGACCTAAGAGTGCACAGCACTATTAATACTCTATTGGGCCACATAATATTGTACTATTCTTAACAATATTATCCCCGTCGAAATCAACCTTGTCCTCAAGGTTGTAGAAGGACTTCAAACCATGGTTTCAAGGTGGCCTCAAAAGTAGTATCTGGATCCATAGCAAGAAAAAGGGGTACCAAAAGTAATTGGAGTGCAAATTTAAAAGGCATAAAGTGTGACAGTAAAATGGGCTTGGGAATTATTGTGGGCTATATGAAACTTGGGCTTTGATTATGTGAAGAATGAAGTGCAGAAATGGTTGATAAGGAAGGGCTTTTTTTTTTAAGAGGTGCAGGAGAGATGAAAAGGCACTTGCAAGTGCAACGTGCTACCAATGTAGGGTCCAAAGACATGAGAAAGTGGGTATTGAAAAGTGAATGGTCTAGATGGGGGCTTTGGAAATTGGTGTGGAGTTACAAGGAGCCGTTCGATTAAAGTGAGTGAGGGCATTCGGGAGTTTGGCCTTTGTTTATAAGAGAGTAGTGTTTCTCATAGTTAACTAACTCAAGTTAGGTTAGTTTTCTGCTAACAGTTATAAGTACAACTGTCAACAGCTTTATCATTCTGTTATGCAACTGCCTATATGTATTGCTTCATTCCCCAATCTATGGTTGGGTTGAATCCTCATCAACACGAAAACACTTTCCTCTCTCTCTCTCTCTCTCTCTCTTCTCCCTAAATCTCTTTATGGTATCAAAGAGCTAGGTTAGATCCTTGCTTCTGAAAATGGCTTCCGCAAACAACAATTCTTCTCCGCCACCAGCTCCGCCTCCTCCTTTGCCACCTGTTCCGACACCGGCGTCGTGCTCCCCTGTCTCGTTCTTGCACGTTGTAACAACGAAACTCATGAATTCCAATTACCTTCTATGGCGTTCTTAGGTTCAACCTGTAATCATCGGGCATGGTCTTCTTGATTACATTCTCGCTCCACAGATTCCACAAAAATTTCTCACTGTTGAAGATCGTGACAACGACATCATTAGTGCTGCCTGTCGTTTCTGGGAGCAACAGTATCAATCGATCCTCTCTTGGATTCAATCGAGTATTTTAGAAGCAGTTCTTCCTCGCAACATCAATTGTGCAACCTCGTGGCATTGGTGGGATCGACTGCATAAGCACTTTCAATCCATTGTGCGTGCGAAGAAGAAGCAATTGCATAGTGAACTTTGTTCTTCTTCTCTTGAGAATCGTTCAATTACTGCTTATCTATTGCACATTCAATCCCTAATTGATTCATTTGCATCAATTGGAGACTCAGTTTTGACGAGCGCTCACATCGACCTGATTCTTGATGGTTTGCCTGATGATTATCGCACAATTTGTATTATTCTAAACAATTCGCGTGATCCTCTAAGTCTGGACGATGTCACACTTCTATGCAAGAAGAATTTGGGCTCGTTGAATCTTGCTGAGGGTTCGAATTCCAATTTTGCGTCTGAAGCTCAAGTTCATCTAACTCAGGGTAACACACACTTCTCGTCAAACTATGATTCTGTGTATGGTAATCAAGGGAGGGGTGATGGTGGCCGTTCATACAATCGAGGTGGTTGTGATGGAGCTCATGGGAGAGGGCATGGCAGATTTGCTGATGTTCAGTGTCAGATTTGTCACAAATTTGGGCACGAAGCCACTCATTGCTGGTACAAAAATGATGCAAGCTACTCCTCCAAGCCCTCTCAACCAATTCCCAACCTAATTCCCAATCCAATTACCCAAGACAGAATCCCAATTCACCCTATCCTTACTCACCTTATCCCTTTTACCCATACTTCCCTTTCATGCAACCATTTGGCTTTCCATCTCCACCCCAAGATCACTCTCCTAAACCCAATTCTAGCCCATCTCCTCAAGTCAATGTACCCAATACTTCCAGTACCTCATCAAACAGCTGGTATCCAAATTCTAGAGCATCTCACCATGTCACCAATGTCTCCCAAAACATTCAGGAAGTCACTCCTTTTGAGGTTCCAGACCAAATTACCATTGCTAATTGTCAAGGGCTTCCAATTGATTCCTCAGGTTATTCAAAATTTGCTTCCCCTCTTAATCCCAATGTTAAGAAAAAAAATAAAACGTGAAAGTGGAATTGGAGGATTAGGTGGGGTTGAATGGGGTTAACGTGGCAAATGGTAATTGGAGGATTCGGTTGACATGGGCTGTGCTTAAAGGCAATGGCTGAGATTGAGAGCAAGTGAAATGTTGGAAAGCAAAGTACGAAGATGGTGTCATGTGGGAAGAGGGGCACCATGTGGACATTCGAGAAGCTGGACGCCTCTAGTTTGAAGAGGATGTTGCAGAAGGCTTATCCTTGTGACGACGGCGAATGTGACCCCGACCATGGAGGGTGCTCTTACACTCATGGTAAGGATTCAGAGTCATGCAAGGCTATCCATGATTCCAGCGGATGCGAAAGAGATATAGTTGACGCCGTTGGAATGCTTTTGAAGGACAAAAGCAGTACCGTGGGCGGTTTTCTAGACGACCGGCAGTTTGGAGGCCAACGGCAACGCCGAAGATGGAGTCGCGGAGCACATCGTAGAGGTGGAGACAGTTTACCACAACGGATAAGGAAGTGTCTAAATTCCTCTGACAAAACCGCTTGCGCTGCAAATTGTTTTGTCACTAGAGTGGTCACCTCTGGCGAAATATCCTACTCTGATTGTGGCCGTGACTTCATCGGAGCGAGTTTTGCCTCCAACTTCTTCTCTGGAGACATCGTCGGCATGGTTTTTGTGCTTTGTTGCACCATCTTTGCCGTTGCCGTTGCCATTGCAGAAGCCATAGGTGACCTTCACGATTCGTCTGTTGGTGGTGACTTCATGGTCTCCGCAGGTTGCAAATCTGTGTGGTTGACGTTGAAGTGAAGCGGGGGTGATTTGGGAGATGATGGAGTGGTTGTGAGAGCCAATAACTGATCAAGCATGTCGTCAAGCTTAATGGCCAACCACACAGATTCGCATCGTCTAGATGCTCTATGCTGACTTACGGGAATTGTGGCCAGCCATGGAAGGAGGAAGTGCATACAACGGTGGTTGGGGTGGCCACTTGTAAATGGCAATGGGAGGCAGGTTGGACCAATTGTTAGACACCGGAATGTCCATGGGAGGTGATGGAGTGTATGTGGGAGGGGAGTGGGCTGATGAAATCACCATTGTCAAGTAAGGGAAAAGAGATAAAGATAAAGATAACATTTCTGATTGTTCATTGATTCTCTTTCATAATTCTCTCTTCCACAACCACCCTGAGTTTCAAAGGGGAATATTAGAGATAATGTACATTTGTATTTGTTATCTTATTGCAATTTCATTTGCATTTTAGAGTTAATTAGTGTATCTGTTATTCCGTCAGTTGCAAACTCAGCAATGAGTCATACAACCTTCCCATAAAAGGTTTCACACTAGTGACCCTTCTAATGATAATTTTCACATTTACGTTTCTCTCTCCTTTCTATGTTTCTTTGATTTCAATTAATAGAAATGAGTATGTTGCATCCGATAATTAATTCAGTATATCAAAATGGACAATAGATGCGATAAAAGTGAAACACTAGGACGGTCATTTAAGATGGTTTAGGCATGTAAAATGAAAAACTATAGTATGACACGTGGCATCATAACAGCCACCCTTTTATGGAGGGGTGTAGGCCAATAGGGAGACCACAAAAGATATGGTATAAGGCTAGAAAGATTTGGAAATTTGAATTACATTAAGTTTCAAGAATTTTGATATGACATCAAGTACAATGGTGCTAGAATCCATGTAGCTGACATTATTCAGTGAGAATAAAGATTGGTTAGTTTCGTTGACTGTTGTAGTTATGTGCCTGTCTGTACAATGTATAATCTAACCCTCCACCAAGCTTATAGCTTTCCTCCAAGATATATAAAATAATTATAAGACCTGGCTAAAAGACCAGTGATGCTCTATGGTACTGAATGTTGAGCAATGAGGTGCCAGCAAGAACAAAAATTAAGTGCACAATAAATGGAAATGCTGAGGCAGATGAACAAGGAGATGATAGAGGCTTCAGCAAAACAAAAAATGTTAATCAAATGGAAGAACGTCCAATTAACTGATGTATAGGAAGAACTCAAAGCTTACACCATTAAAGACATTGCTCTATATATATAGGTCGAGGATCAATTGGTACATGCAGGACTTGACATGTATATACGCACATATATCTAAAATGCACTAACGGTTTTGAGAACAATACTAGCAGTACCTGCATAGCACCAGCCCCAAGCACAAGTTGGCATGTTCTTGTGTTGAAAAACTTCAAGATTTCTACTACCCGGTGAACAACTTCTGAAGATAGTGTTGGCAAAAGGTTGTTCATATCAATGTACTCTGACAACATCTTCAGCAATATTAAGCCACTAGAAGCAAACATGACAAAACAAAGCTACTTTAAATGTATGCACAAGATGGCTGCCCAAACAAAAATAGGATCAAATAAAACCATAAAAAGACAATTGAAATCAAATATTCGACCATACCCACACAAACATACTCAGAGAGACAGACAGAGACAACACTTAAAAAAGAAAACAAAAGGAACAGAGGTGCAACTACTAGGGAAAAAAGAGAAGTTGAATCCAGTTAACTAACCAGTTTACCATGTGATAACCAACACCTTTGTAATAAAGAGCCTGAGATGTAGATTTTTTATGGTCTTTTTCAGTATTGTTACTATGAGCTGATGAAATCCTACCATGAGCTTTTTTTGGTTCCGTTGAATCAACCAGGGACTTGGATCTATCTGATGTTTCATTATTCAAAGATGCTTCAATGGAATTAGACCGCGTAATTTTCTGTTCAGCAATTGACTCTGAACTGTCTGCCATCGGCAGAACATCATTATTAGTCACCACACCATTGTAACTGGTAGAAATATCATCCTCGGTTTCATTAAGGTTCTCAGAAGCCAAATTATCAGATGTAAAAAGCAAATTAATGATGGATTGAAATTCATCAGGAACATCTATCTCCACCCAGGTTTCCTGGTCAAGCACTGCCTTAATCTTTGACATCTACATCCAATAGCATCAATTAACAATTATGTACAAAGATTTCATGATGATGAAAGCCATACAAAAGGCCAAAAAATTAAAACTAACCCGAGATTCATGCTGAAAATCAACAAAAGCCTTGGCCTGTGATTGCAGTGTCCCACGGATGCTGTATCCCAATCTCCCACCAATCTGTTAACATAAGCATGGGAATTAAATCATGGAACAAAAACCATATAATTTTTATTCGTTAAGTTTTAAATCAATATGAAAATATATACTTTTTCTGTAGCAGTAATGAACTCCTGGGTAATGTTGTATATGGTTAGAAACTCCTGCAATTTCAACCTAGGATGAAGAATTGCACGGACCCCAAGAAGCTTTGCCCATCTTCCATGAGCAGCATCACATGCTGCAAAGACAGCTTCTGCGTTTTCTCGCAATATATCAGCTCTGTTTAGAACCAGATTGTTTGAGAACATCAAACAAATGGGAAAACAACTAAAACACAAAAGTTATAGAAGAAAACAAACAAGATCTGAAATGTACTCTCTCTTCTTTTTTATCTGGAAGTTTTATAAGTAGTCAGTGAATTAAAATGATGTCCCCATCACCCTGATTCTTAAAGAGAGGAAATCCAAAAGTTCCACTTGTTATCATATTCAGTACTTGACTCCTGACAGCCTCTACGACAACAAAATAACAACTGAAGGGTCTAATAAACATGCATACTGATTTAACATCATTGAGGTGATAAGAGCTATTAATCTTGCATGACAAGACAACTTACTCCATATTTAATGTATCAACGAATTGACAATGTCCTCCTACTTATTAAAAAAATTAAAAATAGGATTTATGATATTTTTAGTCCCTAAACTTTTTAGTTTTTAGAATTTCTGATTTTACTTTCAGAACTTTTTATTTCAGTTTTTAGTCCCTTAACTTTTTTTTCGCTCTTACTTTTAGTCCTCTTAAGGGACTCAAACTAAGGATGGATAAAAGTTAAGGGACCAAAAGTAAGAACAAAAAAAATTAAGGGACTAAAAACAGATAAAAAAAGTCCAGGGACTAAAAATAGAAATTCTAAAAATTTTAAAGTTTGGAAGCTTCTGAACTTCATAATAGCAGTTATCATTTTACGACGACCGGAAAAGGAAATTTGAAAGAAAAAATTAGCTCTAATCACAAATTACTTGCTTTCTCACAATTTAAACACCAAAAAGAATCTGGAAAAAAACATTACAGTTTCCACTACAAGTAAATCAGAAACGAAAGCCTAGATTTAACCTGAAATTTCTTGACATGTTTGAGGAGCTCACAGAATCAATTGCTTTTCCCTGAAATGAAGAACCCTTGGCAACACTTCTTTGTGGTGAATATGGCAAAAATGTAGTACCATTAGACTCACTTTCTTGGGATGTTTCTGCAGCTACAGCACCATGAGCAATTGCCACCACAACTGAATCAGCAGCATAATGACCATCACGGTTGCTTAAAATCCATTCAATCGTCTTTTTCACTTCAGCAGCCCGCACTAAATGTGCCTGCAATCACTAAAAGGAAAAAAATCTTATTACATCACTCTTAAAACAACTAAGTTAAAAAACAACGTAGAACTGAATTTCAGTAACCTATATTATGCTTCTATAGCACACTATTGATAACTATGCCCATGCATAGCACAGCTAGCTTTGATTTCAACCTCTTAGATCTCTGCTCAGTTTATTCATATTTCATACAGATCTCTATTTTGTTATTGCGTTCTTTCTTCACACTTTGGTTTTGTTGGAGACCAAAAAGGATGTTGGAGAAAATCATCAAGGGAGATCTCAGGCTAAATAATATTTCCAAAACATTGATTTTTAACCGTGCCAAATGACGCCATATGATCCATGTAGCCGGCCTTACCTAGTGGGATAAGGCTTTGTTATTGTTGTTGTTCTTTCTTCACACTTCACAGCCACTATTTTGCCTCTCTTTTATTTCCTACTCCTTTGTCTCTGTCATAGTTATCAATCCTGGATAGCGGAGCGGAGCGGCCGCCCTCAAAACTGGGATAGCGGGATAGCGGTAGCGGGATGACCGCTATTCTAATGTTTTTATATATGTATTAAAAAATTTATAATATAAATATATAAGCTGAAAAAGAGAAATATAACTAAAAATTCATGCACTAATTATCATTAACAATAAAAACTCTTAAGCAAAATATATTACTTAGTCATCATAAAATAAGTAAAGTGTATTAATAATAAAAAAGACTGTAAATAGCAACTATCTAAATTAAAACTTAAAAGTCCATTTTTTTGAAAATGTAATATTAAACTGCAGAAAGAAAAAAAGTGGGTACAGAAAGCAAATTAAGCCCAAATAATATAAACCTAGCATATAAGTCTCCTTCTCTTCGCTGCTGCGCTGTTTCTCTCTCTAGCTTCCATTACCGTTCTTATGAGCTGTTTTCATCCAAATCAGTGAGCTCCAAAGTTGCAACTGTTTTCGGAAGAGTGTGAAAATAACGTGAAGGTGAGGAAGAGGAGAAGAAAACAGAACGGAAATGAAGGAGGAGAAGAAAACAGCCGCCGGAGAAGAAGAAAGGGCCGCCGGAGAAGGAAGAAAACAACGTCGCGGCCGCTCCCTCCGCAATCGCGGCCGCTCCGCGAATCCCACGTCGCGCCCGCGACGTCCGCAATCCGTAACCGCACCGCAACACTACCTATTGTAGCGGTGAAGGCCCGCTCCGCGCCGCTCCACCGCTATCGCGGCCGCTCCAACCGCAATTGATAACTATGGTCTCTATTCACATATCTAAGTGTTCTGATTTTTCTAATAATTCCATCCTTTTACTTCATTATTCTGTTCCCATATTCAGAGGTGGCATGCTTGGTGGATTGCATTGACATAGAGCATTTGGTTCCATCACAATAGGATTGTTTTCCATAATGAAAATTTTAATGGTCCTAAGCTGTTAGAGAACACTTTATTCTTCTGTTGGTCTTGGCTAGCTAATTTGGAGAAAGGATTTGATATTCCTTTCTATCATTGGTCTAGTCATATTAGAGATGGGTTCTGTAAGTAGGAGGGTATTTTTCTGGTTATTTTTGTACTCTAGCCCTCAAGCAAGCCTACTACTAGGTTGGCCTTTGGCACCTTAATTCGGGTTGTTATCATGTATTAGGTTGCCAAAGTTCGGGTAGGAGTCTTGGGGATGTTTTTCTTTCTCAGTACTACTTGTACTCATCTTTTGTTTTATCTATATATATATATTATCTTTGCTGATAAAAAAAAAAAAAAATTATTCTGTTCCCATACTCTTAGCAGTCTTTTCCCCCCTTTTGAGTTATACAAGACATGTAAGATGGGGTAACTACTAGCATGAAAACTCCAACAGGCGAGACTAAGGACTTTCTTATAAGGATAGATTTACATTAGGCCTCATCCTTGAGTCCTTACATGTTTAATCTAGTATTCTAGTCTATGATGTGCTTACCAGGGATGTACAAAAGATTATCCCTGTTAGGAACCAAAATTAGAAAATAAAAGAAAGAAAAGAAAGGTGGAATTTCTTGATTGCACAAGACGGGAAATAGGAGAGGTATCTCTCTTCCAAGGGTTTCCTTTCACAAAGTGCAAAAGCTCAATTCTCATATGATACAAAATAAAATGCTTCTTTTCCTCTTAATTCCCCTTATCTATGCTTGTGTACTTTGCACTGTAGGCTGTAGCATTTGGTCTCGTCAAGCTACAGTGCAAGTGCACCATTGGTTTATATTATCAAATAATTTAATATTTAATAGTATTATACAAAAGGTTGATAATATACTTTTTTTGGTATTGAAAGGTTGATAAGTATATTGATAATACTAACATTACAAACTATATCTAAAAACATATTTTTAAATGCAACATCAACATCAGCAGCACCTTTAACCCAAGTTAATTGGGGTCGGTGGTAGATGAACCCAATGATAGATACAAAAAAGTTGAAGAAGAAAAAAAAAAGAGATAAAAGAAAAGAAGGGTGAAAGAAGGAGGGGAAAAATGAAGAGGAAAGTAACTAAAAATGAACCAATCTGAAATATAGAGATAATAACGAGTCTAACCCTCCATCAAGCTTATAACTTTTCTCCAATTTCGTTCTAAGACACAACTTCCGCCAATCTATATCTCACTCCATTAAGTTTTGTTTAATTACCTTTTCTCAGATAAGTTTCGGTCTATCTCTACCTCTCTTTGTGACGAACTCTTGGTAACAAACTCTTGTTCTTACAGGAGCATCCAGGGGCCATCTCATTATGTCACCAAACCACCTCAATCTATGCTCCCTCACTTTTTCACTCACCGGTACTACTGCTACCTTTCTTCAAATATTTTCATTTCTTATCTTTTCATGTTGCCTATGTGTTGGCCAACATTCAGCTCCATATAACATTAAAAAAAACATTTTTAAATTACTATTAATAAATATTTGGTATTACATTCTTACTATTTATTATTGTTAAAGTTGTTGTTTAATAATTTTTTATATATCTAGCTTGTTGTAGAAGCTTGTAGTGTTTTATAGCTTGTTGTAGAATCTTGTAGAAGTTGTCCTATAATCTGTCACCATAGGCTAGGTTGTAGCCGTTCATCATTAACTATTTTTTGTACTATCAGACACACACACACACACACACACACACACACATATATATATATATCAGCAAACTAAGGTTGAGGATCTTTTTTGTGTGCATATTTTCATACTCAAACATTTCAAGTAGGTATCAGAGCCGGACGATCTCGCTCTACGCTTCTGTCTCTGTTTATCGTTGGCCACTGTCACCAGCGCCGCCGACCACCGTCACTGCCGCACCTATCTCCGACGATACCCAGATCTAGGTCGTCACTTTCAGCGCGTCGCAACACCGGAGGTTTATAAATCAGAAACCTCAACATGCGTTCCCACACACTACATCTCCACATGTCATTCTCAAGCGCGTGCATCCTACTTGCCCATCTCCAGTCACCAGAACTCCGAAGCGACACTTGGGTTTTTGTCGCCAGCCTCTCCCCACTTTGTTTCAGCCCTCAGATTGTCGTTTTGGTGCTGTTTGGATAGTGGGTCTGCACACCTCTGTCCCTTGGCCTATATTTGTTTCATAAGATTTTGTGCTATGCGTCTGTTACTAGATACTTGCCCTTGATTTCTCAAAATGACATCTACGAATTCCACTCTCACATTTACTCCTCTCTCTGGAACTCCCACTATTACTACTCAGAAACTCAACTGGAAAAATTATCTATCTTGGTCTACCTCGGTTGAGTTATGGTTTCTTGGTCAAGGACACTATGATCATTTGTAGAAAGAAGCTAGTGAAATTCCAGCAGAGAGTAGAAATCAATGGAAAACACTTAACTTCCAACTGTGCACTGTTTTATGGCAATCAATAGAACCTAATGTGTTGGAAATACTCGGATCCTTCAAAACTTGTTGTTCCTTCTGAAAAATGCTCAAGATATTTTTGTTAATGACATCTAAAGACTATTTAATTCAGCAAACTGTGCATTTTCTCTCAAACAGACTAACCATGATATGACCTCACACATAGCCAAAGCCAAAGTTGTTGTTGAAGAATTAAAGAAGTTCCTAATACACGAGTTTGTGGATGAAATGAAAAATAAGCTGTTCATGGTGGTGATTTTGCAAACTCTACACTCAGATTTTGGTCATGTGCATGACCAAATTCTGGCGGGTGAGCAAGTTCCTCCAATGGACAGCCTAGTAACTAGGTTTCTTCATGTTCCAACCTTGGTGAGAGGTGAAAACTCAGTTGTAGCACCAGAAACTTCAGCAGCACCTGCTGAAACATCAGCCATGGTAGCATCTCGTGGAAGAGGAGGTTGTGGAAATAGAGGAGGAAGTGGTAGTAGAGGTGGACATCCACAATGTACATATTGCAAAAAGCCTGATCATACTCAAGAAAAATGTTATGCCTTGCACAATTATCCTGACAACGTAGCACATGTCGCCAAATCTGAAAATTCAGAATCCAAATTTTCTGATGAGGAGTATTAGGGCTATCTGAGGCTGAAATCCATCAGTCAAGCCCAGTCTTCTTCAGGGCCAAGTGTCTCAACAGCTTGTATTTCACAATCTGTGGAAGGTCAAAATCCATGGATAATTGACTCAGGTGCCTCTGATCATATTTCTGGTAATAACTCTTTGTTCTCATCTATCTTTCTACCTAAATTGCCTCATTTTTTTTTTTTTTGATCAGCAAAGATAATATATTAAATATATATGAAAAGAGTACAAGAGGTACTGCAAAGAAAGATAAAAGGCCAACACAATCCTAAACAGAGCATCTTGTTACATTAGCAAATGGGTCCAAAGTTGCCTCTCAAGGAATTGGTCAAGTTCCCCTTTCTTCTTCCTTAAAATTAAATTCTGTTTTGTACATTCCAAATTGTCCTTATAACTTAATTTCTTTGAGTCAATTGACTCGCTCCTTAAATTGTTCAGTAACGTTCGATGTTGATTCCTTTGTCATACAAGAACGTGGTACGAGTCGTCTGATTGGTGTTGGGCATGAATCACGAGGCCTTTATTACCTCAAAGCCAACTCATCTGTGTCCTGTTTTGCAGCCTCTTCTCCAAAACTTTTGCATGACCGTTTAGGTCACCCTAGTTTAGCAAAATTGAAGATCATGGTTCCCCATCTCAAGCAACTTCAGAAGTTAGAATGTGAGTCATGCCAATTAGGCAAACGTGTTAGATCCTTTTTCCCTAGACAAACTGAAAAAGATGTAACTCGGTTACCATTCATTCAGATATTTGGGGACCAAGCCAAGTAACATCTTTTGGTTTCAGATATTTTGTAACCTTTATCAATGAATACTCTCGATGTACTTGGGTTTACCTAATGAAAGAGAGATCTGAACTTTTGTCCATCTTCAAGTCCTTCTTTAATGAGATTTAAGAGCCAATTTGGCAAAACAATTAAAATTTTTAGAAGTGACAATGCCAAAGAATATTTTTCTGCTGAACTTTCTTTGTTTTTATCCTCACAGGATATTCTGCATCAATCCACATGTCCACATACACCACAACAAAATGGAATAGCAGAAAGAAAGAATCGACATTTAGTTGAGACTGCATGCTCGCTGATGCTTAATACCAATGTTCCTGTACGTCATTGGGGAGATGCAATTTTGACTGCCTGTTTTTTAATAAATAGGATGCCTTCTTCTTCTCTTAACAACAAAATTCCCTATTCCATTGTTTTTCCACATGAACCATTGTATCATGTAACCCCTAAAGTTTTTGGTTGTACATGTTTTGTTCATAATGTCTCACCAAGATTAGACAAACTTTCTGCAAAGGCTATTAAGTGTGTCTTTTTAGGATATTCTCGCCTGCATAAAGGTTACATATGTTACTCTCCACAAACTAAAAAGTGTTACATGTCTGCTGATGTTACTTTCTTTGAAGAAACTCCTTTTTTCTCATCCTCCATGCAGAATCCTTGTTCCATATAGCAAGTTCTACCTATTCCATCTTTTGGTCCTATGATACTTCCTACCCAAGATCCTTCTTGACCAAGAAGGACATCAGCCTCAGTCTCCTATTCCTGGTTCAGCAGATAGTGCCTCTCCTTCTTCTCCACACAGGACACAAGGACCTAGTTGTTCAGTGCCTGCAGGTTCTCCTGATTCATGTCCTTCACCATCAGCTTCCCATACGACGGATCCTTCCTCCATATCACATCCTAGTGAACCAAGTTCTAATTGTCCCATTGCTATTAGGAAAGGTATTCAATCTACTCAAAATTCTCACCCTATTTACAATTTTGAATTAGCATCGCATATCTCATTCATATTTCTTCTTCGTCTCTTCCTTGTCTTCTATTACTATTCCTAAAAATGTTCAAGATGCACTTGATCATCCTGATTGGTGACAAGCTATGATTGTTGAAATGCAGGCTCTTGAGAACAATGGCACATGGGAATTAGTTCCTCTTCCTCCTCGGAAGAAGACAATTGGCAGAAGATGGGTTTATGCTATTAAAGTCGACCCTAATGGTGAAGTTGATTGACTTAAGGCTCGATTGGTTACCAAAGGTTGCACTCAGATTTATGGCGGTGATTACTATGACACCTTTCCTGTGGCCAAGATCACAACCGTTCGGCTCTTTCTAGCTATGGCGGTTATTCGTCATTGGCCTCTTTATCAATTAGACAAAAAAAATGTCTTTCTTCATGGTGATTTAGAAAAGGAAATCTATATGGAGTAACCTCCTGCGTTTGTTGCTCGGGGGGG
>CM023949.1:10077532-10098051 GCA_013407115.1 Glycine latifolia
TTTTTTTTTTTTGCTCAGCAAAAATAATATATATATATATATATATATATATATATATATATATATATGAGAGTAAACATACAAGTATAACAATAATCAATATACAACCTATCAATCACTTAAAACAGAACTGAGGCTAGCTAATACACGCGATAGGCATGGACTAGACAGCCAAAGATCATGCTGGAGATAGGCTCAACTCCCTCCTAAAAACCACTACTACAGCCTCCCAATAGTGCGGAAACCTTCCTTAATATTACTAGACCAAAAGTGAAAAGGGATATTAAATCCCTCCTCAAGGTTAGACAACCAAGACCAACAAAAAAATAAAGCGTCCTCCATCAGCTTTTGGCCATCGAAAGTAGCACCGTTGAACACAATCTGATTTCTGTGATACCAAATGCACCAAGACAATGCTATCCACCATATCTGCCATCTCTTAGTAAGGATATCATTAGGACCACAGTACATATGCTGTAAGAAGTGTTCTTTTGGACTTATCGGAAATACCCCTTGAATGTTAATCCAATTCACCGATTCCCACCACAACGGCATAACCTTGGGGCAACTGAAAAAAACATGTGACATGTCCTCTTCGGCATTCTGACAAAAAGGACACCTGTTATCGGCCAGTTGTACATTCCTTCTATATAAATTCTTCTTAGTGGGTAACCTATGTCTCAACAGTCTCCAGGCAAAGCACGATGCTTTGCTAGGGACTTTTAGCTTCCACCTTTCTTTGAAAACCTCCTGCTGATGCTGTGTACTTGCCTCCATATTTAGCAATCTGTATGTGCTTCCCACTAAGTATTTCCCACTCCGATCTCCCTCCCATCTCCAAGAATCTTGCAGCTGATGTTGAAGGTGTGTATCCTGTACCTCTTCAATAAATTGTATGGCTGTTGCAATCTCTCCCTCCATAAAGCACCTCCTCCACCTAAATCTCCATTCCCATCCTGCTTGAGACATAGTTCCCATCTGCTGAACACTGTTTTGCTGTTGCTGAGAGATTAAAAATAGTCTAGGATACTTCATCTTCAAAGTGGTTCCAGCCTCCTTCCAATCATCCTCCCAGAACAGTACCCTAGATCCGCACCCTAGTTGCCACTTAACATGATTTCTAAACCAGCCCTCCTCTTCTTGTGAGTTACTAATGCTACTCAGATCCTTCCACCAAATAGACTCCCACCCAAGTCTTGTTGACATATCCAACGACCTCCAACCTCCGTACTTAGACTCCAACACTTTTGCCCACAATTCCCCATGGTTATGGAAAAGGTTCCATCTCTACTTTTCAAGCAAAGCCATATTAAACTTCACAAGATCCTTAATACCCAAACCACCTTTTTCCTTTGGTTGACAAACCTCAGACTAGCTCACCCAAGCTATCTTCTCCTTATTATCATCACCCCCCCATAAAAATCTTCTCTGCAACCTCACCAGCTTGTCCACCACCTTCTTAGGTATCCTGAAAAAAGAAAAAAGGAATATAGGGATCGAGGTAAGGACTGACTTTATAAGAGTCACTCTACCCCTGAACGAGAGGTATTTTTGCTTCCACTTAGCTAGTTTTTTCTCGCATTTCTTAACTAACGAAACCCAAGTCTCACCCCGTCTTGGATTAGCACCAATAGGGACCCCCAAGTAGGAAAAAGGTACAGACAACACTCTACAATTCAGATAAGCAGCAGCACTCTCAATCCATGAAGGATTCATACCGAAAGCCCCAAAGCTACACTTAGCAAAATTAATCTTCAATCCCGACACTAATTCAAAGCTCCTAAGTATTGCTTTGATAGTATGCACATTGGCCACCATTGCAGCCCCGAAGAAAATGGTATCATCTGCGTACTGTAAGAGGCTAATATCCACATTTTTCCTTTCCAACCTTATATCCTTCATAGCATTTTTTGTTCTGTGCTTCCCTCATGAGGCCTGAAAGACCCTCTGCTACTATGTTGAATAAAAAAGGAGCAAGTGGGTCTCCTTGTCTCAATCCTCTTTGTGGTATGAATTGTGTTGTTGGGCTCCCATTGACCAGAATAGAAACTGATGCTGATTTCAGGCAGCCCTCCATCCAGCTAATCCATTTTGAGCAAAAACCCAACCTTTTCATCATATACATCAGAAAATCCCAACTGACTGAATCATAGGCCTTCTCATAGTCAACTTTGAAGACAAGGCAACTCCTATCTCTCCTTTTAGTCTCATCAATCACTTCATTAGCTACAAGGACACTCTACTGCAGGTGTCTCCCTCCTATGAAGGCAGATTGACGGACATCTATTACACCTGGCAGCACCTTCTTTAATCTTGAGGCCAGCAGCTTAGCCACAATTTTATTCACGCAGCCTATTAAAGAGATAGGGCGATATTCATCTAGGCTCACTGGATCTCGAACTTTGGGAATTAGGGCTAAAAAAGAAGCATTACCACCCTTTGGAAAAGTTCCATTCACAAAAAATTCATCCAAGAATCGAAGGAAATCAGGTTTAAGAACTTTCCAAAATTCCTTAATGAATTTAAAGTTTAGACCATCCGGTCCTGGACTCTTGTCACTCCCACACTCCCAAACTGCACTTCTCACTTCAGACGCTTCAAACCTTGCCACCAGCATATTATTCTGTTGTTGATCAATAGTCTTGAAATTGACTCCATCTAGCCTCGGTCTCTCTTGCATCGGTTCATCAAACCTCCTTTGAAAATACGATCTGATTTCTTCTTTTACTCTACAAGGCTCCTCCACCCAACAACCATCAACAAAAACTCCTTTGACCTGGTTTTTCCTGCGTTTCCAGTTGACAATCAAATGGAAAAACCTAGAATTGCAGTCCCCTTCTTTAATCCACCTTGTCCTGGCCTTCTGCCTAAGAATTGAGGCATGTGATTGTGCTGCTTCCCATACCTCTTCCTGCAGTTTTTTCCTCATCAATTCATCCTCGTCGAGCTGTCTTGAGTCACCTTCCATCTCAAGTTTATTCAGTTCCTTTTCTGCTCTAACTAATCTTTGTTGGATGTCACCAAATTGCTGTTTATTCGAGTCTTTGAGAATCTGTTTCATTCTCTTGAGTTTTTCTTTTAATACATGCCCTCCCCATCCATGAATCAGAGTTAAATTCCAGCCATCTGTGACCACCTTTCTGAATGCCTTATCCTCAAACCAGCAATTTAACACCCTGAAAGGTTTAGGGCCCCAATCTGCAGAAGATACTGACAGCAGAATAGGGCAGTGATCGGAAAAGTTGCGATCCAGCGTGAGCTGAGAAGTACCTTGCCACTTAACCAGCCATTCCTCAGATACGAAAGCTCTGTCCAACCTACTTTTCGCTGTTCCATTAGGTCTGTACCATGTAAATTTCCTCCCTACATTCTGCACCTCTACCAACTCTAACTCTGCTAACCATTCATTGAATTCTGATATTATTCCTGCATCTGAATTCCTGCGACAAATGCCCACTCTCTCCGACTGTCTTCTTATGTTATTGAAATCGCCTATAACACACCAAAAACTCCCCACATTTCCACTACGTATCTCGCTGATATCCTCCCACAAAATTCTTTTTGCTGCTGTCTCACATAGCGAGTAGACATTCACCAACGAAACTCTACTATTATCAGCAACCCATATACCTTCCAAGTATATAAACCCATTACCCAAAATTTTATTCTCTAGTTTAAAAGTGTCCCTACACCATACACATAAAAGTCCTCCAGCCCTATTAACAGCCGGCTGAAATTCCCAACTGACATCATCATCACCCCACAAAGCTTGACATACCATTCTGTCTATGGATTCCTTTTTAGTTTCTTGTAAACATAACATATCCATCTTCTCTTTGTGGACCATTTTTCTAATTGATGTCCATTTAACTCCCCTCCCCAGACCCCTTACATTGTATGAGAGAATCTTCATCACAAACCCTCACTATTTCCCCTCTTGCAGACTTCATTTCTATCTCTTACTTCCATGTCATCCATCAATTTTACCATATCATTGTGATCACTGCAACTTGTACCCAGCATAGTTGCCAAGGCCCAATCCCTTTCGGGTTGGTTATCCCATACTGCATGCTTAGGACTTCTCCCCTCCTTGCCAGCAGAGAGGATTTTAGTATGCCTTTCTCCCAAAACCGCTAGACCCTTTAGTCCATTACTACCCACCATTTTAGGGGAAGTTACTGCATTAATTATGTAATTCTGAACCTCCTTCCCTAAATTGACACACTGTTGTAGGCCTGGCCCAAAATCAACTTCAGAATTGTTTACTTTTGCTTTATCCTTTTTACACCCTTTATTTCTGGAGTATACCTTCAGATATGGATCTGGCCCACTATGTTTAAAGCCCAACATCCCTTGCTTGTCTCCAGAACCTTCCCAACAGCAAATATCTGTGGGTCCCATAGCTGCCCAGTCCCTAACCTGACCCATTGACCCACCTTTTGACTCCATCTCATAAACTTCAGGGCACGGAGACCGATGGTGGTCCCCACCTTTGCTTCTTGCTTCAAAATGGCTATTTACTACCTCCTTCTCACGTAAAGCAAGTACAGAGCTTTCCCCTTGCTCGTAGACACCTAAGCCAGAGATTTCCTTTTCTGCTGTCACGTTGTTCCCCCCTACTTCCATGTCTGCTGCCCTCTTGTCACAGGCTGAACTTTTCTGCTTCCTATGCTTGTTTCCGCCACCCGTGAGAGGTGCCTCTGGCTCCTGCACACTGTTCTGCCTGGTTTTACCCAGCGGTTCTGGTTCTGGACGAAGACCGCTGGTTCCTTCATTACCTTCTGCCCTGTCGTGATGCTCTTCTCTCTCCCCAACCACCGCCATGGCTGTCACCGGAGTTTCCGCTACCATCGAAACCTCCGCTGTAAGCTCGTGTATCTCTGAGCTACTATCATCGGATGTTATCACATCTGATAAAGATCTATCAAAGCTGCAGTTACACATACATGCACAGTTTCCCATCTCCTCTGCAATAAAAATGACTCTATATCGTTAATGGATGCCACCACCTTGTGGTTAATCAAAGGAGGCCACGGGGTTTTAATGAGAACCCGAGCTCTGTCCAGGCGTTGGAGGTCCTCAGTATTGTCGTCCACATCCACAACATCGCCCACCCCTGCCACAATTTTATTGATATTCTCCATGTCCCAGGCATGAAGTGGAATGCCCCAGCAGAGGACCCACACCAGCCTGAAACCCGACCTCAACGAAGGACTCCATTTTTCCAGAGAATGGAACATGGACAGATCACCGTCTATTGTTCCCCTACTCAACTCCTCTGCCTTTACATCACTAAGGCCCGATAAAAGCACCATATCGTTGCCCAAGTACTTGGGCTTAATATCTTCTCCCCCATCCCACAGGAATTCTTCCTCCAGTCTGTCAAACACCGCCATCTTCTTTAAACGACCAACCCAAGCATCACTATGTTGATGACATTGTTATTACAGGGAATGATGCTGCCAAAATTTCCCAACTAAAGCAACACTTATTCAGTCATTTTCAGACCAAAGACCTAGGTTGCCTAAAGTACTTCCTTGGTATTGAAGTGGCTCAATCAAAGGAAGGTGTTGTCATTTCACAGAAAAAATATGACCGGGACATTTTGGAAGAGATAGGTATGACTAATTGTAGGCCTATTGATAGTCCTATGGATCCAAATCAAAAGTTAATGTCAGATCAAGGTGAACCTTTTCCAGATCCAAAGAGGAATAGAAGGCTGGTTGGAAAACTCATTTATCTCACAATTACAAGGCCTGATCTGTCATTTGTAGTCGGAGTTGTCAGTCAATTTATGCAGGATCCTCACATTGACCATTGGAATGTTGTGATTCGCATTCTTAGATACATCAAAAAGACTCCAGGACAGGGATTATTGTATAAAGATAATGGAAATACCCAAATTTGTGGGTATTATGATGATGATTGGGCAGGTTGTCCCATAGACAGGCGATCCACCACTGGATACTATGTATCCTTTGGAGGAAAGATTGTCTCTTGGAAAAGCAAGAAGCAAAGTGTTGTTGTCCGAGCAAGTGCAGAAGCAGAATATAGAGCTATGGCTCTCATTACTAATGAATTGGGGTGGGTTAAACAACTTCAAGAATTAATTTTTTGTGATGTTCAGTAGATGAAGTTGTATTGTGATAATCAGGCAGCTCTTCACATCGCTTCTAATCCTGTATTTCATGAGAGAACTAAACATATAGAGATTGATTGCCATTTTGTTCGAGAAAAACTGCAGTCCAAAGAAATCAGTACTGAATTTATTAACCCCAACAAAGAGGTTGTGGTCAGCCACTCCACACATAACTCTTTTAGGAATAGGACTACATAGTTATGGTTCATTTACACCTAATTGAATTAAAAATAAGTAAACTTCACAAATACAAATTTCGAAAACAGAATATATATATATATATATATATATAATAACAAAGAAAACTTCAAATATAATTATTGAGAACCCATATGAATACTGTTCAAAGGACACAAGAATTCTAGTCTAGATGATGTAACAAATTAACAATTGCCAAGTATAAATTACCTGTACTATCAAGAAAATAGCACCCAGAAGATGCACAAAACAGTCAGATGATAGGCTCCTCAACTTGCTAGCAAGTGATGCACCTCCACCTGAGTTACTATTTAGCATTAGAAAGTTGAAAGTAGAACAGATCACATAAAAACACCAAGGAAGAAAAATATTAAAAGTATATCTTCTCTTCTTACAGACAAACATAATCAATTATGATAAAGAAATTCTCACCGTCTGCATCCACAGCTCTGTCTCCAGCAAAGAACTCTGACTCTGAACCTCGAGAAGCAAGAACAGGAAGCAACTCAGCAACAGCAGTCTTAATAGCAATCTTCATATCAGCAGTCAGTGTATCTCGATAAGTCCTCAGAACAGAGGGAAGTTTAGCCTGAAAATAAGGGAATTATTTAACCAAATTAAGCTTAAATAAATCACCAAATTTTTTGTTCCCAGATAACAATGGTCAAGGATAGTCACATTCTGAAGCAGTAATTTGAAAAGGTAGTCTAGATGTTTTATGGTGATGTTTCTCAGAAAAACAACAATCTCAAGTCATTAAAGTGTGAAATCACTTAGCATGCATAATTCCCATTACAAAGAAATACCAGGGAGATAAAACACATCAAAGAAAGAAGTATAGACAAGTAGCTATAGGAGACAGAATAAACAGAGTAAATAAAAGGGAGAAAAAACTTGTGTCTCTTACCCTATGTTTGTTTGGGTGTAAATAGCGAGCAGAGAAATAGGATGGAAGTACCAAATTTCTACTGTTTTTTTCTTCTTATTTCTATCCATCCAAACAAAACAACACATCTTTTCTACTCTATTTTCATTTATTTCTATCCTTTCTATTTTTTTTTATCAACAAAAATAATATATATATATATATATATATATATATATATATATTTATATATATAAGAGAACAAAGTACAAGTGGTACTGATACATAAACGACCTAACACCAAATCTCAGACCTATGGCAACCTAATACATGAATGTTACATGAATTAAGGTGCCAAAGATCTGGCTGGATTGTAGGTTACTCCCCACTTATGAGGGGATAGAAAATCTATATGCTATACGCTCCCTTGATTACAAATGCCTCCCTCAAATTACTAGACCAGAAATGAAAAGGAGTGTCAAATCCTTTCTCCAAATTTTTAAGCCATGACCAACATATAAATAACGCATCATCCATCAATTTATGGCTATTGAAGCTTTCATTATGGAAGATGACTCTGTTTCTATGCCACCAAATAGTCCAGGTCAAAGCTATCCACCATGTTATCCAACTCTGCGAGCTAACCCCAATGTTGTAATAATAGGAGTATTGACTAAAGTGTTCTTTCGGAGTTTCAGAAAAGACTCTCATAATATTTAACCACAACATTGATTCCCACCAAAGCGGCCTAATTCTATCGCAGCTAAAGAATAAATGTGCCGCATCCTCATCAGAGTTCCTGCAGAAAGGACAGTATGTATCATTGAGTTCTATATTTCTCCTATTAAGATTCATCTTAGTAGGCAATCTGTCCCTAACTAATCTCCAAGCAAAGCATGATGCCTTATTGGGGATTTTTACTTTCCAAAGATCCTTGAAGACTGCATCTTGATTCAGGATTGACCCTATCATGATAAGAAGTTTGTACGCACTCCCCACCATATATTTTCCACTCAAATCAGCCTTCCACTGCCACATATCTTGCTGTTGTATTTGCAAATCAAAGTCTTGTATATCCTCTAAAAATTTGACAGCAGATTCTACCTCCCCCTCCATGAAAAATCTTCTCCACCGAAGCTGCCACTCCCATCCTGAATGTGTTGATATACCCATATGTTGGAGATAGTGCTGTTGTTGATGAGAAATGTGATATAGTCGTGGGTACTTCTCCTTCAATGACACCCCTTCATTCTTCCAACTATCCTCCCAGAACAGCACTTTCGATCCACATCCCACTTTCCATGTCATCCTTCTTTGGAACTCATTCCCCTCCTCATTCGACTTGTATACTAAGCTAAGATCCCTCCACTAAATAGATTCTTTACCAGACCTCCTAAATTCTTCCAAGTTCCTCCACCCATCATATTTCGAATCCAGCACTTGTACCCACAAGTCATCCTGCTGATGAAACATATTCCAAAACCATTTCCCAAGTAAGGCATGATTAAACATAGCTAAGTCCTTGATACCCTAACCCCCAGACTCCTTTGGTTGACAAACCAGATCCCATCTAACCCAGACAACCTTTTTTTTTACCAGCGCTTCCTCCCCACAGAAATCTTCTTTGAAGTCTCTCCAGTGTAGTTAATACCTTCTTCGGAACCCTGAAAAAAGAAAAAAGGAAGATAGGGATCAAGGTTAGGACTGACTTTATCAAGGTCACCCTTCCCCCAAAAGAGAGGTGTTTCTGTTTCCACTTAGCTAGTTTCCACTCACATTTCCTGACTAAGGAACCCATGTCTCAAAACACCTTGGGTTCGCACCAATAGGAACACCCAAATATGAAAAGGGTAAAGACATCACTCTACAATTTAAGTACCTCTATTTCATGTCTAATCCAAACAGAGCATTAGTCTCTTACGAAATGTATACAACACAATCTTTTCCCACAAATTGGAGCCAGCCATACGGATCAAACAGACATAATATTCTATCATAAATCATATATATAGATAAACTATTAACCTCTAAATCCTTGTTAATGGTTTCACCTATAGATTTTCTTTGTTTCCCTTTATGTTAGGATATATAAGGAGAAGGGAAAGTTAGTTAACAAAGTTAGACTATTAATAAGTTAGTTAGTTAGTTAGAGGGGTTTATTAGATATAAATAGGGGAAGAAGGATTGGGGACTCACCCAATGAAACATTCTCATCTCTACTACATTAAGTTCATTAGTCTCTCATTGGCTTTTATTTTTTTTTTTATCAGCAAAGGTAATATATTTTTTTTTTTTTTTTGATCAGCAAAGATAAATATATATGTATTGATAAGAAAAATAGTACAAGTAGTACTATTACAAAAGAGTGTAGAATTCAGAACAGACCCGAGGCACCGTAATACATAAACTAACATGGGTTACAGGGCCAAAGGACTGTAATGATGTATAAACCAAAAAAACATAAGATCTAACCAGTGATCCCACCCCTACTAACAAAAGCCTCCCTTAAGTTACTATTCCAGAAGTGATAAGATTTATCAAAAGTTTTATCTAAGCTCTTCAACCAAGACCAGCAGGTGAACAATGCGTCATCCATCAATTTGCCGTGATCCAAGCTGTCATTGTGAAAAATAATCTTGTTTCTGTGTCGCCAAATCGTCCAAACCAGGGCTATCCACCAAACAATCCATCTATGTGAAGTTATCCCAGCACTGGAAAGGAAAATATTTTGGCTAAAATGTTGCATCGGGGATTCAGAGAAAGGTCCTGAAAAATTTATCCATTGCATAGATTCCAACCACAAGATCCTGATTTTGTAGCAGCTGAAAAATAAGTGTGAAGCCTCTTCGTTCGTGGTTCCACAAAATGGGCACATATAATCATCAAGAGTCACGTTTCTCCTCCTTAGCTTCATTTTAGTGGGTAATCTGTCTTCAATGAGTCTCCAGGCGAAGCATAGCGCTTTGTGAGGAGCTATTATCTTCCAAAGGGTCTTATATGTATCGCTGTGATGCTCTAGTACTTCATCAGAGCGTGACAAAGCTTTGGAGGTAATATATATTATATAAGAGAAAAAGTACAAGCAGTACTAGGAAAGAAAACGTCCAGTAGGCCTAACAAAGCTTTGGCAACCTAATACATGATAAAATCTGAATTAAGGTGCCAAAGAACAGCTAGAGAAAACCCACATGGCGGCAAAAATCTAATTACAACCTCCTCTACAAACAAAACCATCCCTAATTTGGCTAGCCCAAATGTAGAAAGGGACGTTAAAACCTTTCTCCAAGTTTGCTAACCAAGACCAACAAAAAAATATAGCATCCTCCATTAGCTTAGACCCATTAAAGCATTCATTATGGAACAGGATCCTATTTCGATGGTACCAAATGCTCCAAGTCAGGGCTGTCCACCAAGTATACCACCGCTGAATATTAAGGCCAGGAACCATGCAGTAACTGTGTTGACTGAAATGGTCATGTGGATTAGCCGGAGATACCCCTACCACATTAATCCATCCCAAGGATTCCCACCAAAGCGGCATGATCTTCGGGCAGCTAAAGAACACGTGAGATGCATCTTCATCAGAACTGCAGCAGAAAGGGCAGCTAAGGTCGACAATATTTACATTTCTATGGACCAAATTCTTCTTAGTAGGCAATCTATCTCTCAATAACCTCCAAGCGAAACAAGTGGCTTTGCGCGGGATGCGGAGCTTCCAAAGGTCTTTGTATGTCTCCTGAACTTGGGTATCCAGCACCCTATTCAATGACTTGTAAGCACTACCCACCATATACCCACCAGTCGGTGTCCCCTCCCACCTCCACCTATCCGGCTGTTCTGGACGAATGACCACCCCTTGAATATCCTCTAAGAACTTAATTGCTATTTCTACTTCCCCTTCCCTAAAGCTTCTTCTCCAATTGAGTTTCCATTCCCATCCGTCATTTGTAAAAGAACCCATCTGTCGAATAAAATGTTGTTGCTGTTGGGAGATTTGATATATTCTAGGGAATTTTGTCTTCAGGGGTACTCCATCAACTTGCCACCCATCTTCCCAGAATAATACCTTTGATCCGCGACCAACACTCCAGCTGCAGCCCTTACTAAACCACCCCTCCGAATTACTAGATTGACAAACACCGCTCAAATCCCTCCACCAAATGGATTCACTAGCCGACCTTCTCTCAGCATCAAGATTTCTCCACCCACCATACTTGGTCTCCAAGACTTGTGACCACAGTTCTCCATTGCTATGGAACAAGTTCCACCGCCATTTCCCAAGTAAAGCTTTGTTGAAGCTCACCAAGTCCCGAATACCCAAGCCACCTTTCAGTTTATCCTCACATACCACGTCCCAACTGACCCATGCAATCTTAGCATGATCATTACTGCCGCCCCACAAGAATCTCCGTTGAAGTCTCACCAAGCGGTCCACCACCTTCTTAGGTACCCTGAAAAAAGAAAACATAAAAGTAGGTAATGAGTTCAGGACTGACTTGATGAGAGTCAGCCTACCCCCAAAGGATAATAGCTTATGCTTCCATCTCGCTAATTTGCTCTCACATTTTCTCACTAAAGGTGCCCATGTCTCACTCCGCCTCGGATTTGCCCCGATAGGAACGCCCAGATATAAAAAAGGTACCACCAGCTTTCTGCAATTCAGATATCTAGCAGCATTATGTACCCACTGATCATTCACCCCAAAAGCTCCAAAACTACTCTTTGCAAAGTTTATCTTCAGCCCCGATACTAACTCAAAACTTCGCAGAATAGCCTTAATGGTTCTAACATTTTCCTCCGATGCAGCTCCAAAGAAGATTGTATCATCAGCGTATTGTAGCAAGCTGATATCCACCTTCTTCTGACCGACCTTGTACCCAACATATCTATTCAATGCTTGTGCTTCCCTCATCAAACCCGCAATGCCCTCAGCTGCAATATTAAACAGGAATGGGGCCAAAGGATCACCTTGCCTGAAGCCTCTTTGTGGATTAAATTCTGCCGTAGGGCTCCCATTTACTAGAATGGAGACAGAAGTTGAGGTTAGACATCCCTTAATCCAGCAGATCCACTTTTGGCAGAATCCCAATCTTTCCATCATATATGAGAGAAACTCCCAACTCACAGAATCATAAGCCTTCTCATAATCAACCTTAAACAGCAAACAGCTTCTGTTATACCTTCTGGCTTCATCAACGACTTCATTAGCCACAAGCACGCTATGTAGCATATGCCTGCCTTCAATGAAAGCTGACTGACGCCTGTCAATAATAGCTGGCAGCACCTTCTTCAGCCTAGAAGATAATACCTTAGCAACGATCTTATAAATACAGCCTATGAGAGAGATAGCCTGTAATCATTAAGGCCCTGAGGATCAAGAACTTTAGGGATTAAAGCTAGGAAGGAAGCGTTACCACCTTTAGGGAAAATTCCGTTAGCGTAGAACTCGTCCAAGAAGCGCAAAAATTCAGGTTTAATAGTCTCCCAAAATTCCTTGATGAACTTGAAGTTTAAGCCGTCCGGGCCAGGGCTCTTCTCACTCCCACACTCCCACACCACGTCACGTACTTCCAGTGCCCCAAACCGAGCCACCAAAAAGTTATTTTGTTGCTGATCTAATACCGTGAATCGTACCCCATCTAAATTAGGCCTTTCCAACACCGGTTCTTCAAATCTTTTCTTGAAATAAATTCTGATTGCCTCTTTAACTCTGCTTGGATCTCCCAGCCACCCTTCATCGCCCATAACTCCATTAATCATGTTACCTCTGCGTTTCCAGTTGATCATACTATGAAAGAATTTGGAGTTGCAATCACCTTCTTTGAGCCACCTTGTTCTAGCTTTTTGCCTTAGGAGTGAGGCAAAGGACTGTGAAGCAGCCCACAGTTCTTGCTGCAATTCTTTCCTCCGTTTCTGCTCCGCTTCAGTCAGCTGCCTTGCTTCACTATCCAACTCCAATCTGTTCATTTCACGCTCTATTGATTTGATGTTTTGCTGGATGACCCCAAAATGATTCGAATTCCACGCTTTGAGGTTCAGCTTTAAAGCTTTAACTTTTTCTTTCAGCACAAACCCGCCCCAACCTGGTACCACAGTTGAGTGCCAACTGTCTATAACCATCTTCCTGAAAGTCTTGTCATCGAACCAACAGTCTAAGACCCGAAAAGGCTTCGGGCCCCAATCAGCAGTAGAGGTTTTGAGCAGAATAGGGCAATGATCCGAGTAATTACGGTCCAAAACCTTCTGAAAAGTACCCTGCCACTTATCAGTCCACTCTGCAGAGACAAGAGCTCTGTCTAGCCTGCTCTTAGCTGAACCGTTCAGTCTATACCAAGTAAGCTTGCGTCCGAAACACAGCACATCTTCCATCTCCATATCTGCAATCCATTCATTAAATTCCCTCATAATACCCTCGTCTTGACTGCATTGGCAGCTGCCAACTCTTTCCGATGTCCGCCTCACATTATTAAAATCGCCTATAATACACCAAAGTCCAATACTGCACGAAGATCTAATCTGCTTGAGCTCTTCCCATAGGTTTCTTTTCAAAGCTGTCTCACATGGTGAATAGACATTAACAATAACAATTTTTACATTATCTTCTAACCAAGTGCCTTCCAGATATATGAACCCACTTCCAATCACCTTCTTGTCTACTATAATTTTGTCCTTGTTCCAAAGGCACAGTAGACCACCCGCTCTATTACAAGCTGGCTTAAATTCCCAATTTACTTCAGCATCGCCCCAAATTGCTTGACAGGTTTTTAGATCTATAACTTCCTTTTTAGTCTCTTGAATGCAGAGCATATCCACCCCTTCTTTGTTGATCATTTTTCTAACCGAAGCCCATTTAACTTCCCTACCCAACCCCCTTATATTGTAAGAGAGGATCTTCATCAGACACCATCACTATTTCCCAACCTGAGGATCTCCTTTCCATCCCTGATTTCCATGTCCAGCATTTTACCCACCATATCTTCTTTACTACTGCACCTTAAGCCCAGCATCTCAGCTAAAGCCCAGTCCTGGGCAGGCTCAAATACCCAATCTGTTTTTGTGTTGCTTGATGATGCTTCACCCCTATGGTAGTTGCCTATGGGCCATTCTCCCCACTCAGCAACCTCCTTCAGCCCACTCTCACCCCCCTTTGGCGTTGACTCCCAATTAGGATTAGAGCTTTCTTTTCCATTGGGTTGAGGCTTTGTAACAATATCACCCTGGCCCTGTAACTTAATGGGCTGACCCTTCTTTTTGCACCACCTACTTCTGGAGTATACCTTCTAATTCAGATCAGGCCCAAAATTATTAGGGCCCAATATGTTATTATTACCATCTTGGTCCATCATATCACCACTAGTTGGTGACCCCACGTGATTCCTGGCCATTGCTTTATATGTACCACCCCCTCCTGACTCCACCTCCACTGGATCATACAGATGCGGGTCCCTCCTCTGCCCATAGCCTCCGTCATGGCTGTTATTAACCCTTTTCGTGCAAGGGTCCCCTTCAAAAGCAAGATCAGTATCCTCCCTGTCCGTAACTCTGCTTTCCGGAATGATCTCCCCATCTGACACGTCGTCAGTATCACCCCGATAAAGGTTTGATGCGTAGCTGTCATCGCCGCCCTGGTCTGGTACGAGTTCCTTGAGTAGACTCGTTACAGGGGTTTGGTCAATACCCAGCGGGCTATGTTGTAGACCCGCAGGCAAAGGCCCGACATTCCGGTAAGTCACAGACCCAGAAACCCCATTCGCGCCGTTGAACCCGCAAACTTCTCCGCCGGCCGTCGTCGCACCCACCATAGGCATGGCGCTGGCCCTCACATCCTCTGCCATATCACTCATCCCCATGTAGCTGCCATCTGAATCTATTTCTTCCGACGACCCCTCGTAGCTTTCTCTGTACTGTTGCTCCCGACATGAGTGGGTACATGATACTTCTACTATATGGACAATAAATTCAACACCATTGATGGACGCCACGACATCGTGGCAGATCGTGAGGTGCCACGGCGTTTTGATAAGAACACGGGCCCTATCCATACGGTGGGATTCGTCTCCGTCGACGTCGACATCCACCACCTCCCCCACTCTTGCTACAATCTTCTTGATGTTCTCCTTGTCCCAAGCGTGTAAGGGTACCCCCCAGCACATCACCCAAACAAGTCTGGTTCCACACCTCATGGATGGGTTCCATTTCTCCAAAGAATAAAACATGGACATCCCGTTTTCCTCTGCGCTCCTACTAATCACCTCCGCTTGCGCATCCTTAAGGCCCAGCAGGAGGACCATGTCGTCACCCAAGTATTTGGGCCAGATGTCCTCACCACACCCAGGTAAAGTTGTCCTCCAGGCTTTCAATCTCTGTCAAGTTTCTTAATCTGCCAACCCAGACACCTGAACACCATGCATCTTCCACCGGTATTGATAGGTGGACGGACAAAATAGAAGGCTTCGCCGTCATTGGGAAACGCGATGGTGGTCGCCTCCCGTGATTAGACGTCGACACCACTTGCGCATATGAAGGTCTGTGATTCTGGTGATGGTCAGGGTAACGTGGTCCTATTGCGTTTAACGGTTTTGCCATAGTCTTCCTCTCTGCCCCATTGTTCTGTGCCAGCATCCTGTTACGTCCATGTTTGGGGATGTTAACGTGTAATTTTAAACCGCCGATGATCACGTTATCAAGCTGCCTTTCTAAGTTCTTCAGGTCCCTGACACCTTTGAACCTTACAAAACCATAGCGTCTACCACTTTGGTTTCTGTTTTTGGCGATGAAAATCTCCTGTACGTCACCCCACTTTTTGAACTCCGGCCATAGTTCCCGAGAGCCAAAGTCATCCGGAAAGCGGGTGAAGTAGAAGGAGGAGATATCAACATTCAGCCTCCAGTTCCTCCTCCGGGCTGAGACGGAACGAGTCGCCGCTGGATAAGCAGGCAGGCTGATGGTCCCTCCCTCCCTCCCTCGATAGAACCTTTTACAGAATAGCCTACATATTGTGGCCTATCATTGGCTTTTATAACTTAACAATGCAAATCTTATAACTGAGAGAAAAGTTTTGGCAGTATATTTCTGTCACATAGAACACCATATACATGCCTTCATTTCATCCACCCTAATCATATCTTATGGTTTACATCTCTCTCAATCTCTCCATTGTTTTGCATGATGGACCCAAGATACTATAGCCACATGACTCGTGGTATGGTATGGTCTCCAAAAGTATGCATCATGGCACCAGCTATTGGAAATGCCAAATAAGAACATCAAAGACAAAGGTAAAATGATAGGCGTTTTTAGTTGACCCCTAGTAGTGCAGTCCTATAATTATAGGAAAATCTATTCTGACACCATCCTGTGTTCTTACCCTAGTTGTGACCCTCTTATACACATCTTTGATAGCTTAAATATAGGTAACACAACCCCTTTTCGTTAGGGACTTCCACAATAGCTATCTTGATACCCTATAATACCCCTTTTCCAAATCAATAACACCACATGTAAGTCTTTTTTATTCCTTCCATACTACTCCATCAATTGTTGTAGCCTTGTAGGAAGTATATTGCTTCCTTGGCCAACTTCCCAAGCATAATTACCCTTGGATTTTAGTAATGAGTCTCTTGTATTAATTCATGTTCAATTACCCTCTTCCATAGCTTCATAGTATGGTTCATGAGCTCAATCCCCCTACAATTTGTGCAATTTTATGAAATATATGATAAAATTTTAGGAATCTTTAAAGATTTTGTAGATCTCTCCTCACAATTATTGTGAAATCATGAGATCCTACAAATTTTGTGTAGGGAAGGCGGGATTTGAATACTCTATATACAAGTTACAAGCAGACAATTACTTGCCAAACTTTGTGTAGGGAAGGTATTAGAGTAGTCTTACTCTAATAGAAGAAGACACATCAAAGAAACAAGTATTAAAACTTCACCTTTCAAGATAATCCTCAAACCAATAAACAAAGCACAACTACAATGTAGAGCCCGATAAAATTAAGGATCACCACATATAATTATCGTTAAAAACAAATGTCTGTGGCATTTACCTACTGCAATCATGCTGTGGTTTCAGATTTTATACAAAGTTCTGGTCAACACATCTTGGAAAAGAGAGTAGTTCTGGTAGAATTTGCGATGGCATTTAGGGAAAATAAGTACATGAAGATTCAGAAGTTTTGGAAATTGGAATCACATGGGATGCATTGATATGAAATACTCAAGCATTGTTTCTTTGTGTATTGTAGCTCAGAAACAGAAACCTTCTACATGGGATCTCATACAAAGTTTTTTTTTTGTTTTTCTTTTATTTTCCTCTTCTATCAATTGCAAAATACCTAGTGTATACTGTAAAATGAGAGAAAATATAGAGGGGTAATAGACTGAAACCGTGTGTCAAAGTACACAGCTGATGTGTGCCTATATAGGATAATTACATTAGTTATACATAAATAGAGGATATTTTGTTTCCTCTAAATCAAAGATTTTTTTTTTTATCAGCAAAGATAATATTATATATATATATATATATAAAAAACACAGTACAAGAGGTACTGTGCAGATTACAACTTAGCAAAAAACAAAAGCAGAACCGAGGTGGCTTAAGACAAGGAAGAAACAAGCCAACAAAGTTCTGACCTTAGGCTAAGAAAAAAGGGAGAAACAAAATACATCAAACCCTCCCCTTACACCCAAAACTTTCCCTCATATTACTTGACCAAAAGTGAAAAGGAATATCAAATCCTGATTCCAGATTTCTTAACCATGACCAGCAAAAGAAAATAGTATTTTCCAGCAGCTTCTGGCCATCAAAAACTTCGTTATGGAAGACAATTCTATTCCTATGATGCCAAGTACACCAGGTCAAAGCAATCCACCAAATCTGCCACCTTTGTAACCTGATTCCACTTAAATGACAGAAAGAGTGCTGCCGAAAGTGTTCTTTCGGGGCAGCCAAGTACACCCCAGTGATGTTTACCCAAGATCTTGATTCCCACCACAACGGCAAGATACAATGACATGTAAAGAATAAATGAGATGCGTCCTCGTCGTGGCTTTTGCAGAAAGGGCAGGTGACATCAGAGATATCCAAATTTCTTCTTCTTAAGTTCAGTTTCGTAGGCAACCTATCCATCAATAATCTCCAAGCAAAGCATGAAGCTTTTGAAGTTACTTTTAGTTTCCATAAATCCTTATACACCTCATCTTGACATTGGCTTAAGACTTCTTGATTGAGTAATCTGTAAGCGCTGTCCACTGAATATAACCCATCTGGTGCTCCCACCCAAATCCATGAATTTGGTTGCTGCCTATGTACTGTTAACCCCTGAATGTCCTCCATAAATTTTACCGCCATATCAAATTCTCCATCCATAAGGGGTCGTCTCCATGAAAACTGTCATTCCCACCCATTCTGTGCTGGTATTCCCAACTGCTGAATGTGATACCCCTGCTGTTGAGAGATCTGGTATAGTCTAGGGTACTTCACCTTCAGGGGGACCCTATCTTCCATCCACCCATCTTCCCAAAATAGTGCTTTGGAACCGCAACCCACCTTCCACCTTAACCCTTTAATGAACCAACCATCTTCAGCCAGCCGATTACATACAAGGCTTAGGTCTTTCCACCATAAAGATTCTGTACCCGATCTCCTTATCACATCTAAGTTCCTCCACCCTCCGTACTTTGACTCCAATAATTGAACCCACAGATCCTTCGATTGATGAAATAGGTTCCAACGCCATCTACCAAGCAAGGCCTGGTTGAAACTCACTAGATCCTTAATGACCAATCCACCTTTCTCCTTTGATAAACAAACAGATTCCCAACTGGCCCAAAGAATCTTCTTCTGCTCATTGCTTCCCCCCCACAAGAACCTCCTTTGAAGCCTCTCCAGACTAAGTACAACCTTCTTTGGTACCCTGAAAAAAGAAAAGAAATATATAGGGATCGAGTTAAGCACAGATTTTATAAGTGTCACCCTTCCCCCAAAGGATAGGTATTTTTGTTTCCAGTTGGACAGTTTCCTCTCACATTTTTTCAGATTAGGTTATTGTGTGCTTTGTTGGAATAGGCTGACATCAAGGGAAAGTGCACTTTATCTCGATTCCTCATCCCAAGTTTCCCAACGCCTCGGGTTTGCCCCAATTGGGATACCCAAATAGGGGAAAGGTACAGACAACACCCTGCAGTGTAAGAGGCTGGCTGCTGAGGTTATCCACTGCTCATTTTTCCCAAACGCACCGAAACTGCATTTATTACAGTTTATCTTCAGCCCCGATACCATCTCAAAGCTCCTCAATATCACCTTTATAACTCTAACATTTTCCTTGGAAGCAGACCCAAAGAAAATAGTATCGTCCGCATACTGAAGGATGCTGATATCAACATTATTCCTTCCCGCCTTGAAGCTTTCATACAGATTTTTCTCGTGCCTCTCTCGTCAACCCCGTTAAACCTTCCGCAACTATATTGAACAAGAAAGGAGCAAGGGGATCTCCTTGTCTAAGTCCTCTTTGGGGGTGGAACTCAGCTGTTGGATAATATCCTTACAAACTGTAATTAATACTAGAATCAGAATATTAATTCTAATTTTCAACACTCCCCCTCAAGCTGAAGCTTACTAAGCAATCAGCTTGTTACAAGAAAATTTATTCCCACTAATAAATAAAAAAAACATAACAGAAAATGAGTTCCACCAAAAAACATTTGAAGGACAATGAGGGATGTTGGCGAAGTCGGGGAATATTGCTAGAAAGAGAGAGCTGGAATATCCATCAACCTAAGAAAAGCAAGTTCCAACTTTCTTAAAACCATCATTTGGAAGTTTCAAACCAATATTTTGAAGACAACTCAAGGATCTTGGTGATATCGAGGAATATTGCCTGAAAAAGAGAGAGCTGGAAAACACATCAGCTTCAGAAGGTTCAAAGCAAGTTCCAACTTTCTTAAAACCAAGATTTGGAAGCTTTAGAACCAACTGTGGAGACCCAACAGGAGGACAGAAGAAAAGAACAGCAGAAACGGAATCTGCAGGTAAAAAAAGCCAAAAACAGTCAAAGAGCGAAATCCCCGGTATCGGCAATGGTGGCTGACTACATGTTCAGACTCACCAAAGGGAGACAAGCACCATGGTGGTAGTGGGTGCACCTAGATTGCACCGGAGAGGAGTAGATCTATTAGAAGTGTATTTAGTAAAATCATACTTTGTAAAGTGCTGGTTAGCTTTTGCTAACAGCACTCCCCTTCTGTTGTACATGTGTAATTAGTATAAGCTGTTAGGAACTTAGTGTACTCTGGAAGTTTCATACAT
>CM023949.1:10098061-10171502 GCA_013407115.1 Glycine latifolia
AGCGTACTCTGGAAGTTTCATACAGAGGTTATAAAAACCTCCTTTGTAACTAACACTGTACATTCTTTGACTTTCACTGAAATAATATCAGAGTTCCTTTCTCTCTCTACTTTTCTCTCATTTCTCTCTAATATGGTATAAAGCGTACTCTGGAAGTTTCATACAGAGGTTATAAAAACCTCCTTTGTAACTAACACTGTACATTCTTTGACTTTCACTGAAATAATATCAGAGTTCCTTTCTCTCTCTACTTTTCTCTCATTTCTCTCTAATAAGATCTGACAAAATGTGGAAAAAGAGATGGCCGGAGAAGGTGGCGGCGCGTGGCAGCTTTAATGCCAGAGAAAGGTGGGCTTGACCGGCAATGAAGAGACAAGTCCGGTGGTGCTAGCAGTGACAACTTCTGCACAGCAAAATATGGTTCACCGGATAAGATCACTCTCCAGAAAAGTTGCCGGAAAACAGAAACAGTTTGCCAGAAGAAGGGCAACGAGTGGAATGGTACACCAGAAACTAGAAAAAGAATGATAGAAGAAAGGCAGCGAGCAAAAGGCCTCACCAAGGACAATCAGTCCCCAGTGAGGGACGGTTTTTCATTATTCCCTCAACCTATCTCTAGATACCATGTAAAATGAGAGAAAATATAGAGGGATAATAGACTGAAACCGTGTGTCAAAGTACACAGCAGATGTGTGTTTATATATGATAATTACATCAATTATACATAAATAGAGGATATTCTGTTTCCTCTAAATCAAAGATAATATCCCTATAAACTGTAATTAATACTAGAATCAGAATATTAATTCCGATTTTCAACATATATAAATCTTGATGAGGGGATAATTTATCCTCAAAAATACAAAAGGGAAAATCTCAGCACTGATCTTACTAAAGTACTTTCTCAATAAAAAATAATACTCAAACTTTCACAATAACTAATTACTTACAGTTCTGAGCAATCCAATTACAGTAGGAAGAAGACTATCTTTGAAATTATTGGTTTCCTCTTCTTCCAACTTTACCTGGTTAAGAAACAGAGGTTAGAACACAAACTGCATCCTGAAACTTCACAATCAAGGTCAAAACACAAAGTTAACCATACATCATATCATATAACTTTACGTATGAGACTTTCAGCTACTCAAATGTTGGATTAATGACAAAACAGAGTGCTCAAATTAATGATTGTGCACTGTGTAAAAATAAAGGCATCAAGAATCAACAAGGGTTTCATTTACCCAATTACCCTTATATACTAGTCCTCTATGTTCCAACACAGATAGATTAATATGGATTCTGGATTCTTCATGTGTGTTCTCCTGAAAATCTTTTTGTCAGATGCAGAGATTCTAAATTAAATAATGAATCTCCTAAAGATTTCAAAATTTCATCCCTGACAAACCCATTTGAAACTCTCACACTACCCTCCTAAACACAGGTCTTTCATTAGGACAGAGGTTCTTCATAAGATTAACAATATAATAAATGTAGCAAATTCATATACCATACACAGCTTTTCATCAGACATGTGTTACATGCAGATTGGAGTATCTGGCACCATAGGAATATGATAGGGGTAGGAGGTGGGGTCAATATTATAAAAGGAGGTGTAATTAGTATATAGTTGCTATTTTGCTGTTATTAGATTACTGGACAGTTAGAAATAACTAACTGCCAGAAGAGAGAATTATAAATAGGAGGTAGCAGTGAGAGAGGGGGTACCGGAAAGGTAGTTAGGAGGGTTGTGACCTCGAAGATCACTGTATTCAGTGGAGTTTTCTCCAATTCTCAATAATAAAAGCTCTGGTTTTCCCTTTTGCTTGAACCAGTTCTATCAACTGGTATCAGAGCTCCATTCTTGGGGCTGTGGGTGTGAATGGGTTCGAAAAATAACCAGAAAATGGATGCAGGAATTGAAGCTATGGAGAGGGCCATGGAAGAGACCCGCGAGGCAGTGGAGACAAACCGCGAGGTTATGGAATCGCGATTGGGTTCAATTGAATTGATGCTGCAGAAGCTAATTGCTTCGGGGGAGACGCCGAAGGTAGTGGATAAGGGCTCGATGGCTGGCGCTGCAAGGAGAAATATGGAAGGAGAGGCTGTGGGAGCCAACCGATGGAGGAGTCTTGAGATACCCATTTTCATGGGAGAGGACCCACTTGGGTGGGTGGCTAAAATTGAGAGATATTTCCGATTGCAAGCAGTGGCTGAGGAAGATAAATTGGAAGCTATTCTGGTAGCAATGGAAGGTGAAGCTTTGGCTTGGTTCCAATGGTGGGAACCTTGGAGCACCAATCAATCTTGGGAAGGCTTCAAGTTGGCTGTCACCCAGAGATGTCAGGGGGCTAATTTGGGCAACCCATTCCAGGTATTACTATCCCTTTTTTTTTTTTTTTGATCAGCAAAGATAAAATATGTATATATATGTAAGACAGAACATTACAAGAAGTAATACAATAGGGATCTAAACAAACAGAGCCTATGGCGGCCTAATTCATGGGAAAAGGCATGAATTAAGCAGCCAAAGTCTAGTTAGATCAAAAGAAAACCCCCAAAACAGGAGAGGACTAATCATGCAAACCCCCCCTAGATACAAAAAAGTTACCCAGATTGCTAGACCATACATGAAAAGGGATATTGAATCCTTTTTCTAGATTTTTAATCCATGTCCAGCAAGTGAAAATAGCTTCTTCCATAATCTTGTGACTATTAAAACTGTCATTATGGAATATAATATTATTCCTATGCCGCCATATGGTCCAAGTTAAAGCTATCCACCATGTTATCCACCTCTTTGAACAAATCCCAGTGAGATAATAATAGGAGTGTTGACAAAAGTGCTCCTTAGGAGTTACCGACCATGCACCAATAATAGATATCCAAGACATAGATTCCCACCAAAGTGGCCTAGTTTTTACGCAATTATAAAAGAGGTGGGCCGCATCTTCATCAGCATTCCTACAAAGTGGGCAAAGTGTATCATTCAGGGCTACATTCCTCCTGCTTAGATTCCTTTTACTAGGCAATCTATCCCCAATTAGTCTCCATGCAAAGCATAGAGCTTTAAGAGGGGCCTTGGTATTCCAAAGGTCCTTATGCACTTGACTTTGATCCAATGGGGTTCTTTCCGAATAGAAGGGTGAATAGGCACTCCCTACTGTATATAAACCATTAGGATCTGTCTCCCACATCCAGACATCGGGCTGCTGTGGGTTTATGCCCAGGTCGCGTATATCTTCTAAGAATTTCACAGCAGCTGCTACTTCTGCATCCATAAAAAATCTCCTCCACTGAAACTGCCATTCCCATCCCAAATCTGATAATGTTCCCATCTGCTGGATATACTGATGTTGTTGGTTGGAGATCTGAAACATGCGTGGATGTTTATCCTTCAGAGTGATCCCCTCATTTTTCCAATCATCTTCCCAAAATAAAGTTTTTGACCCGCATCCCACCTTCCATGATATCCCTCTTGTAAATCCACAGCCCCCATCACTAGGAAAACATGTTAGGCAAAGATCCTTCCACCATATAGATTCACCACCACCTCTAGTAGGACCTACCATGTTTCTCCAGCCACCATATTTTGATGTCAGCACTTTCACCCATAACTCTTCCTGTTGATGATGCAAGTTCCATAACCATCTCCCAAGTAAGGCATAGTTAAAGATTGCAAGATCTTTAATGCCCAAACCGCCACATTCCACTGGTTGACATAGCAAGTCCCAGCTGACCCAAGCAATTTTTTTCTGTTCTGCACCACCCCCCCAAAGGAAAGTTCTTTGAATTCGAACTAGCCTCTTTAAAACCTTTTTTGGAACCCTGAAAAAGGAAAACAAGAAAATAGGCATAGAATTAAGGACAGACTTAATGAGTGTGACTCGCCCCCCAAAGGAAAGGTATTTCATTTTCCATGTAGCTAGTTTTCTCTCACACTTCTTCACCAAGGGATCCCACATCTCACACCTTCTAGGGTTGGCCCCAATAGGTACACCCAGATATAAGAAAGGTACAGCCAGGTGCCTGCAGTTGAGGTATGAGGCTACAGAATTAGACCAGTGGTCATCCACCCCAAAAGCCCTGAATCTGCTCTTAGCAAAATTAATTTTCAGTCCAGACACCATTTCAAAGCCCCTTAGCATAGCCTTCAGAGTTGTGATATTTTTGGTTGATGCTTTCCCAAAGAATATGGTATCATCAGCATATTGCAAAATGCTGATGTCAACCAGGTTCTTCCCCACCTTATATCCCTCAAACAGATCCTTTTGTATTGCTTCTCTCATTAGTCCGGTCAGACCTTCAGCTACTATATTGAACAATAAAGGAGCTAAGGGATCTCCTTGCCTAAGTCCGCGTTGTGGTGTGAATTCCGCAGTAGGGCTTCCATTCACCAGTACGGAAATAGACGCAGATTTTAGACACCCTTCAATCCAAGTAATCCATTTTGGCGCAAAACCCATCCTTCGCATCATGTAGAACAGAAAATCCCAATTCACTGAGTCATACGCTTTTTCGTAATCCACTTTGAATACAAGACAACTTCTGTTAATCCTTTTAGCCTCATCCACGACCTCATTAGCTATCAACACACTACTTAACAGCTGTCGGCCTTCAATAAACGCTGATTGACGATAGTCAATGACTCGCGGCAGAACCTTCTTCAATCTGTTAGCAAGCACTTTAGCCACTATTTTGTATACACACCCTATGAGGGAAATAGGCCTGTAGTCGTTCAGCCCTGAAGGATCATGGCCCTTTGGTATCAAGGCGATAAAAGAGGCGTTACCACCTTTAGGGAAAACTCCATTGACAAAAAATTCATCCATAAAACGAAGAAATTCAGGTTTGAGGAGCTCCCAGAATTCTTTGATGCATTTAAAATTAAAACCGTCAGGCCCAGGACTTTTCCCACTGCCACATGCCCAAACAGCCGCTTTCACCTCAACTTCATCAAAACGTGCCGTCAGGGACAAATTATGTTGCTGTTCTAACCCTTTAAATGTAACACCATCCAGGTTTGGAGTCACCCTGTCAGGTGCTTCGAATCTCCTTTTGAAAAATAAGCGGGTTTCGGCTTTGACTCTAGTTGGATCAGCAATCCAGCACCCATCAACCAAGACACCTTTCAGCAAATTGTGTCTGCGCTTCCAGTTCACTGTTATATGAAAAAACCTGGAATTACAATCCCCCTCCTTAATCCATTTAGTCCTGGCTTTTTGCCTAAGTATTGAGGCATTGGATATTGCTGCATTCCAAAGATCCTCCTGCAGCTGTTTTCTTCTCCTGATCTCATCCGGGTTCAGCTGCCTATCCTCAGCTTCAGTTTCCAATTTGTTAATCTCCGCCTCCATGTTCTTCCATTTCTGCTGCGTGTTTCGAAACTGCAATTTATTCCAATCTTTCAGCTTCAGTTTCAGTCTCTTGAGCTTTTCTTTTAAGGCAAAGCCCCCCCATCCATTGATCACAGTAGAGTTCCAACAATCCTTGACAAATCTGTTTGAAAGACTTATCCTGCATCCAACAATCCAACACTCTGAATGGTTTAGGGCCCCAATCCACAGAAGACGATCTGAGTATAACGGGACAGTGGTCGGAAAAATTCCGATCCAAAATGGTCTGGGTTGTGCCTGGCCATTTATGTAGCCAATCAGCAGAGACGAGTGCACGGTCCAGCCTACTCTTAGCAGTCCCATTGGGTCTATACCAGGAATATTTACGCCCAATGCAAGGCGCGTCATCTAACTCTAACTCAGCAATCCATTCGTTAAACTCCTTCAATAAGCCTTCACATGCACCTCTATGGCCTATGCCCAAGCGCTCTTGAGGTCTTCTAATGCTGTTAAAGTCTCCAATTATGCACCATAAACCCTCCATACTTGCAGTTCTCAACTGCCTAAGGCCTTCCCAAAGCTGTCTTTTCTGTGCGAGCTCACATGGTGAATAAACATTTACAATTGTGATTGTAGAATCATCAACTACCCATTTCCCTTGCAGATATAGATATCCACCGCCTGCCACCTTATTCACCATTTTAAAAGTCTTATCACTCCAAATACATAACAGGCCGCCGGCTCTATTTACTGCTGGAATATACTCCCACTGAACATCGTGTTCGCCCCACAAAGCTTGGCAGAGCTTCATATCTATAGTTTCTTTTTTAGTTTCCTGCAAACATATCATATCTACCCTCTCCGTTGTCACCAATCTCCTAATGGCTGCCCACTTAATCCCCCCAGCCCCCCCCCAGTCCTCTAGTATTGTATGAGAGGATCTTCATAAATGACCCATGCTGCTTCCCAACTTTTGTATCTCGCCCATATCTCTAATCTCCAAGAGTGATATTTCATTTATCACATCTGCTTGGTTATGGCAATTTAAACCCATCAATTTTGCTATTTCCCATTCTTCTTTAGCATCTTTCTTCCACTCATTCATATTGGGGCTTTCTGTTGATGGAGGAGTATCCAAGTTCTGAAGTGGTTGTTGATTTTGCCCCCATACTACCACATCTTTCAGACCACTACTGGAAGTTATAGATGGGGATGTTTCAGACTGGGAGTGCATAGGAATTGGCTCTGTTCATCCCTTACCAAGTTGCAGGGGACTACTGCCAGGCTGAGGAGCATCAATTATTTTAGGCCCATATCCATGATCCTTTTTGCACCTAAAACCTCTGGAATACACTTTCAGCTTTGTTTGAGGCCCAATTAAATTGAGGCCCAAATGACTACAACCTTCTGTTTGTTGGTCCCCACACAAGGTTTTCTTAGCCATGGCCTCAGCAATCTCATAGTCCACGTCGACTTGTGCTTTAGGTGATACTACCATGGGTGGGTCCCCCCCTTTATCACTCCTTTTTGTACTATTGTCCTTTTGGCCGTCTACATCAACCTGTTTACCCTCTTTGTCCACTACACCCTTCCCCTCAATGTCATGGGTACCCGCTCCTGTGGTCACTTTTGGTGACTGTGGGTCCCTCCCCGGGTTGCTATTTTGGTGTCCGTCAGCGGGTGTTTTAAAAATATCGCAATCATAGTCTGTCTCCAAACTACCGCCGGGTCTAACGTTCGGCTCAGCGACCTCAACAGCCTGAGCCTCAACCACGGTCTGTCTCGCGTCTGAGATGTCGCTCTCGGCTACCCATCTCGTGAAAGCTAGATGTCGCTTTTCACCAAACGCGTGCGTGCAGGCCCCTTCAGCACTGACCCTAATGTCAGACTTCTGACTGCGACTACCCATCTCTGCCTGCGCGCCCCTTTGTCCAACAGGTATTGACCCTTTGTCTGCGTTGTTCGCACCTCCCTCCGAATTTCCGTCCACCGGCATCATCGGCTCCGGTGTTTCTGCTACCAACATGTCCTCCAAGCTGTCATCCGCACCCACTATGCTTTCGTCGGAGGATAAGATCTCCGATGACGATGCGTAAGTCCTCCTTGGACACTTACAGGATTGAAAGCATGTTTCTTCTACGATGCTAATCCGGTATTCCTCATTGTTGATGATTGCCATAATCGTGTGATTGATGGAGGGCTGCCATGGAGTTTTTATAAGAGCCCTTGCTCTGTCAAGACGGTTTAAATCAACAGTGTCGTCGTCCAACTCCACCAGATCACCTATTCCGGCGATGATACACCTGATGTGATCTTCTTCCCATGCATGTAATGGGATTCCCCAACAAAGTACCCATACCAACCTACACCCGACCTTCATACCTGGGTTCCATTTTTCCAATGAATAAAACGTGGACAATCCAGTCGTCTCTGCCTCTCTACGCATGTCAGCCACCTTGTGGTCATTGAGTCCTGTCAAAACCGTGTTGATCACTGTGTATTTTAGGAAGTTTTATATTTTATCCTTGCTGTAATTTTATTCTGTATCACAGCTGTATCTTGCTATTAATACTAGGTTTCTGTATTTAGGAACAATCCCATAATCACAGGGATTTGTCTCCTTAGAATTAGCTGTCCATATTTCCTAAAATAGCCAGCAGGCTCATGTATATATATAGGTCCAATGACCTCATAATTGAATAAGAGAGAAAAAATACTCCTTCTAAATTTGAGATGGTATCAGAGCTCCTAATCTTTGGGAGTCTCTAACCGTGCCTATAAACCCTAACTTGTAGCCTTCATTGCTGCACAACCTTGAGCCTCGAGCCTCATCGCAGCCTTCATTGTTGCTTAATCCACTCCACCTTGATCACACCCATGGCTGAGATCGTGAATCCTGTTCTGGAAACTGGGGACAAATCCCAAACTGCTGGAGAATTGCAGAATGTTCATTCTGCTTATCGATTAAATGGAAAGAATTATCTCAAATGGTCTCAACTCATTAGGACCATCTTGAAAGGAAAAGGGAAGGTCAGTCACTTGACTGATAATGCCCCTGATGAAAAGGATGCCAAGTTCAAATCATGGGATGAAGAAGACTCCATGATCATGGCATGGCTGTGGAATTCAATGGTCCCAGAAATCAGTGATACCTGCATGTTCCTTAAATCAGCAAAGGAAATTTGGGAGGCAGTAGAACAAACCTATTCTAAGGCCAAGGATGCTGCTCAAATCTATGATGTAAAGGTGAAAACCGTGGCTGCCAAACAGGGAAACAAATCGGTGACAGAATATGCCAATCAACTCAAGTCCCTATGGATGGAATTGGATCACTATCGAGTTATAAAAGCAAAGTGTTCAGAAGACTCAGCAATCCTTAAGGAGTATATTGAACAAGATAGAGTCTATGATTTTTTGGTAGGCCTGAATCCTGAATATGATCAGGTCCGAATCCAAATCCTAGGAAAAGAGAAAGTCCCAGGACTTAATGAAGTGGTAGCCATTATCCGGAGCGAAGAAAGTAGGAGAGGACTGATGTTGGAGACCTCAACTACTGAAAGCTTAGCAATGATAGCTGAAGGAGGAACAGCCATGGGCACTAACCAGAGGAAAGGCGGGTTTCCCAATATGGAGAAAAAACATGAGGAGGTCTGGTGTACCTACTGCCACAAGCCGCGCCACACAAAGGAGAAGTGCTGGAAATTACATGGAAAACCCCCAAGTCGAGAATGGGGGCAGAAAGGAGGACCTCAAAAAGGGGGAGGGCAAGGGCAAGCACACATTGCTTTTGGACAAGGTGAAGAATCTGTCCAGCTGAATCTTGAAGAGATAGAAAGGGTAAGATCTTTCCTTAGTAAATTGGAGAAGCCCACAGGTACGTGCTGCTTAACATATTCTGGTAAGTTTCCATTTGCTTTTGGACTTAATGTTTCAGATACACCCTTTACCCATTACTGGATACTAGATTCTGGAGCCACTGACCATAGGACCCCTCTACCCAAACACTTCTCCACATATTCTCCATGTCCTAGCAACAAGAAAATTTCCACAGCAGATGGAACCCTTATAACTGCAGCAGGACAAGGAGAGGTCCAAATAAGCCCATCCATAATATTAAAAAATGTCCTCCATGTCCCTAAACTGTCCACCAATTTGATTTCCATACAAAAACTCACAAAAGATCTCTCATGTAATGTCGTTTTTCATAGCAACTCTTGCATATTGCAGGACAAGAACTCGGGGAGGACGATTGGACATGCTAGAGAATGGAATGGCCTGTACTACATGGAGGAACATAATCTGCCTACCAAGAGCCACTCTCTCATATCAGAATCCACCATGACTAGTAAAGAGAAAGCTCAACTGTACCATTGCCGGCTGGGACACCCTTCATTTCAAGTTGTAAAACTGATTTTCCCTTCCTTGTTTAAGAATTTAACTGTGGAGAGTCTCCATTGTGAGGTGTGTGAGCTTGCTAAACACAAGCGTGTACCTTTCCCCATTAGCAATAAGATGAGTCCTTTCCCTTTTTTGCTTGTTCATACTGATGTATGGGGTCCTGCTAATGTCCCAAATATCTCAGGTGCTAAATGGTTTTTAACCTTCATAGATGATTGTACCCGGGTGACTTGGGTTTTCTTATTGAAACAGAAATCTGAGGTTAGCTCTGTTTTTATTCGGTTTGTCTCAATGATTAAGAATCAATTTGGAGTCAATATCAAGAGAATTAGGTCTGATAATGCCAAGGACTACTTTAACCTTGTACTCAACTCTTTTTGCCAAAAGGAAGGGATAATCCATGAGTCTTCATGTGTTAACACACCCCAACAGAACGGAATTGCAGAAAGGAAAAAATGGGCACTTATTAGACCAAACTAGAGCCCTACTTTTTCAAAATCATGTTCCTAAGAAATTTTGGGGGGAGGCCCTTCTTACTGCCACCTACCTAATCAATAGGTTACCCTCTAAAATCTTGGAATCAAAAAGCCCAATGGAAGTCCTATCCTCATTCTACCCACACCTGGACCCTACAAATAAACTCCAACCTAGAATATTTGGGTGTGTATCCTTTGTGCATGTTCATAGTAATGAAAGGGGAAAACTGGACCCTAGGGCTATCAAAAGTGTATTCTTAGGATACTCAACCACACAAAAGGGATACAAATGTTTTCACCCTCCATCAAAAAGATTCTATGTGTCAAGGGATGTCACCTTCAACGAACAAGAGAGCTACTTCAAGCAGTCTCATCTTCAAGGGGAGAATGTAAGAGAGGAAGATGAGCCTCTCATGCTTCCAAATATGGCATTTGGACCTGAAATTGGAACAAATAGCGTTGCTGTCCCTGAAATTGAGAGAAGAATAGAACAAGCACCTGAATCTGCAACAAGACCTGTACCTGAACCTGCGCCCAATGGTGGAAAATTTGGGAAAAATCTGGTATATTCAAGGAGAGAAAAGGCCATTCCAGAATCTATCCATGCCCAAGAATCCAACCCACCATCATTACATGAGGTAACACTTTCTAATCCTATAAATTCCAATAATTCTAATGAGTTTGTTTCTGAAAATTCAGAAGCACAGGTGGACCAAAACCTGGACCTTCCCATTGCTCTTAGAAAGGGAACCAGAACATGCACCCAACAGCCACTTTACCCTCTATCAAATTTCCTATCCTTTGAAAAATTCTCTCCTACCCATAAAACCTTTCTCACAAACCTAAACTCTACACCCACACCTTCTTCTATATCTGAAGCATTATCTGACAGGAAATGGAAACAAGCCATGGATGTGGAAATGGAGGCGTTAAACAAGAACAGGACCTGGGAACTTGTCACCTTACCAACTGGAAAAAAAACCAGTAGGGTGCAAGTGGGTATATACTGTAAAGTATCGGGCTGATGGGACCATTGAACATTACAAGGCAAGGTTGGTGGCCAAAGGATTCACTCAAACCTATGGAGTGGATTACTTGGAGACATTTGCCCCAGTTGCTAAAATGAACACGGTCAGAGTAGTGCTGTCATTAGCAGCAAATCATGATTGGGACCTGCAACAGTTCGATGTGAAGAATGCATTCTTACATGGAGACCTTGAAGAAGAAATATACATGGAGTTGCCCCCAGGTTATGATGGACAGGTTGCTGCTGGAACTGTTGTTTGCAAACTAAAAAAGGATCTATATGGGCTGAAACAATCCCCAAGAGCATGGTTTGGAAGATTCACCAAAGTTATGACAGGTCTGGGCTACAAACAGAGCCAAGGGGATCACACTTTATTTATCAAACATTCAATTTCAGGGGGAGTAACAATATTATTGGTGTATGTAGATGATATTATAGTAACTGGGGATGACAAAAAGGAGCAGCAAATGTTAAGTCAATGCCTTGCCACAGAATTTGAGATTAAGACATTAGGAAGACTTAAATATTTTTTGGGGATTGAAGTGACCCATTCCAAGAAAGGAATCTTCATATCTCAACAAAAGTATATTACTGACTTGCTTAAAGAAACAGGTAAGACAGCCTGCAGACCAGCAAGTACTCCAGTTGATCCAAATATAAAATTGGGAAGTGCAGAGGAGGATATTGCCGTGGACAAGGAAATGTATCAAAGACTCGTGGGCAGGCTTATTTATTTATCTCACACTAGGCCAGACATTACTTTTGCTGTGAGTCTAGTCAGCCAGTTTATGCACCAACCAAAGGAAGCACATTTACAAGCTGCCCTTAGAATTGTTCAGTATTTAAAAGGGACTCCAGGAAGAGGGATTTTGTTCAAACGAAACAAGAGTGTAAGTCTTGAAGCATATACAGATGCAGATTATGCGGGGTCAGTTGTGGATAGGAGATCAACTACTGGATACTACACCTTCCTTGGTGGAAATCTAGTGACTTGGAAGAGCAAAAAACAGAGTGTAGTAGCTAGATCGAGTGCTGAAGCAGAATTTCGAGCAATGGCCCAAGGAATATGTGAACTTCTATGGCTGAAGATTATATTGGAAGACTTGAAGATAAGGTGGGATGAACCTATGAGGTTATATTGTGACAATAAATCTGCAATTAGTATAGCCCACAACCCAGTACAGCATGATAGAACTAAACATATTGAGGTGGACAGACATTTTATCAAGGAAAAGCTTGACAGTGGCTTGATTTGTACCCCATATGTGTCCACTCAGAATCAACTTGCAGACATTCTCACCAAAGGGCTGAACTGCATTAACTTTGAAAGAATTATATCCAAGCTGGGAATGGAGAACACTTACTCACCAGCTTGAGGGGGAGTGTCAAAACCGTGTTGATCACTGTGTATTTTAGGAAGTTTTATATTTTATCCTTGCTGTAATTTTATTCTGTATCACAGCTGTATCTTGCTATTAATACTAGGTTTCTGTATTTAGGAACAATCCCATAATCACAGGCATTTGTCTCCTTAGAATTAGCTGTCCATATTTCCTAAAATAGCCAGCAGGCTCATGTATATATATAGGTCCAATGACCTCATAATTGAATAAGAGAGAAAAAATACTCCTAAATTTGAGAAGTCCAGTAAGAAGTACCATATCATCTCCCAGATACTTGGGCCTGACATCCCCGTCGCCATTCCATAGAAGCTCCTCTTCTAACCTATCAAACGCTTTTAGGTTCGTGAGTCTACCCACCCAGGCATCATTATACCATTTGTTGATTCCCGTCGGAAACGATAAAGTGACGGTCGACTGAGATGGTTTTCCCGACACCCGGCCATTATACTTGGGTCGCCTTCTCCTCCATGGCTGGTTTCCTGTCTTGACAGCTTGTACATAAGAGATGGTTCGATTCTGATGGTATAATGGTACTTGTGGATTGGCCTCCGCCACAACCTCAGGACCATCGTTAACCTTAGCTTTCCCTTTTTCCGCTGCAGTTCTAGTATTTTCCGATGTCATCCGTCCATGTTGCACATACATGTTCGACTTTGTTCTCCGCTCCCTGTCGTGTTTGGGGAGGTTTACATGCATCTTAATGCCCCCCACGATTTGGTTGTCTAGCTGTCTTTCGAGCCTTCCGATGTCGTCTACACCTTTGAATCGCACGAACCCATATCTTCGACCCAAGCTGTTCCTGTTTTTTGGGATAAAAACCTCTCGTACATCTCCCCATCTTTTGAACACATACCATAAATCATTCTCGTTCATATCCTCGGGAAAGCGGGTGAAGTAAAAAGTCGAGACGTCATTGGCCTCCCTCCAATTTTTCCGGTGAGTTTCCCGTCTAACACCCCTACCGGCGTCGAAATAATTCTGATCGTACCCTTTACTGTTGAAGGTGAGGTGGGTTTCCCCTTCGGACCTTCCTTACAGCTCTCATGGAACCTAAGCCTACTGTTCCCTCTAGCCCACCCAGTGTTTCTCTCTCTAAAAACCTCTCTCATGATATTGCATGACTGTATAGGTATTACTATCCCTTAAGCAAGAAGAAACAGTGCAGGGGTATATAGGTCTGTTTGAAAAACATGTGGCGGCTGGAAAAGGGTTGGGAGAACCTTTTTTGATGGAAGTTTTCATTAAAGGGTTGAGGGAGGAAATTGGGTCTGAAGTAAGGCTGCATGAGCCTAAAAGTTTGATGGAGACCATGGTAAAAGCAAGACAGGTGGAGGAAAAAAACAAAGTGGTGGGTAATCTGTCAAGAAGTAGCAAAGGGGTTCAATCTTTTCAAAGACCCAGCTTCTTGGGTACAAGAAATGGGTTCATGGGTCCCAGAAGTGGAAGGGAATGGCAGCAACCTAGTAATAAAGGAGGGGAACCCATAGGGGGAGTAAAACAGGAGGAGAAGATGGGAGAGGAAGAAGGAATTTTCAGAGGCTAACCCCTGTGGAAATTAATGAAAAAATGAGGAAGGGGGAGTGTTTCACATGTGAGGAGAAGTATCATCCCACCCATGTGTGTAAGAACAAACAACTGAAAGTGATGATCTTGGAGGAAGAGGAAGAAAAGGAGGACAGTAAGATTCAAGGGGGGAAGGTAGATGAAGAGGATGAAGAATTGCACCAGCTGTCTTTGCATAGCATTGAAGGTTTCACTACAAAGAAATCTTTAAAGCTGTGGGGAAAAATTCAAAACAGAAAGGTGGTGGTATTGATTGATTGTGGAGCAACTCACAATTTCATTTCTATGAAAGTAGTGAAGGAGCTGGCCTTGAAGGTTACTCCAACAAATCCTTATTCTGGGAAGGTTGGGGATGGTCACAAGGTAAGGTGTCAAGGGGTGTGCAAAGCTTTATCTCTTGAGCTGCAAGGGTTGCAAGTTGAGCAAGATTGTTATTTGTTTGAGTTAGGGGGAGCTGATGTTGTGTTGGGGGTGGAATGGTTGGCTGGTTTAGGAGAGGTGGAAGCAAATTTTGAAAAATTAACTTTGGCTGTCAAGGTTCAGGGTAAGAAGGTGATTTTGAAGGCTGAACCTGAGTTGATCAAGGCTGCCATCAGTTTGAAGTTGATCAAGGGGACTTTGATGGAGGAAGACCAGGGGTTTTGGGTAGAATTGAAAACAGTAGAAGGGTCTGACAGTGCTGAGAGTGTGCCTGCTGCAGTAAATCAAGTGCTGGAACTGTTTGAGGAGGTTTTTAAGGAACCTCAAGGCTTGTCACCTCATAGGGAAAAGGATCATGCAATCACCCTTAAAGCTGGTAATTCCATTCCCAATTTGAGACCTTATAAATATCCTCATTACCAAAAAGATGAAATAGAAAGATTGGTGAAAGAAATGTGGACTGCTGGAATTATTAGGGCTAGTACTAGTCCTTTTGCTAGCCCTGTCATTTTGGTTAAGAAAAAAGATTGAAGTTGGAGGTTTTGTGTGGATTATAGAGCTTTGAATAAAATTACTATTCCAGATAAGTTTCCAATTCCAATTATAGAAGAGCTGTTGGATGAGATTGGAGGGGCTGAATGGTTTTCTAAATTGGATTTGAGGGCTGGATATCATCAAATTAGGATGAAGGCTGAGGATGTGAATAAGACAGCATTTAGAACCCATGAAGGTCACTATGAATTCTTAGTGATGCCTTTTGGGTTGACTAATGCTCCTTCAACTTTTCAAGCTCTTATGAATGAAGTGTTGAGGCCTTTCCTAAGGAAATTTGTATTGGTTTTTTTTTATGATATTTTGGTATATAGTTCTGACTTGGAGGAACACACCAGACATTTGAATGCAGTATTACAGGTGCTGCAACAGCAAAGGTTGCATGTAAACAGGAAAAAATGCACTTTTGGGCAGCAGTCTTAGGAATATTTGGGGCATTTAATTTCTGGAAAAGGAGTGGAAGCAGACCCTAGTAAATTGGAAGCAATGGCTAAGTGGCCTGTGCCCAAAGATATCAAAGGATTGAGGGGGTTCTTGGGGCTGAGTGGATATTACAGGAGGTTTGTGAGGGGTTATGGGAAATTAGCTCAGCCTTTAAATGCTTTGTTGAAGAAAAATTCTTTTCAGTGGAGTGAAGAAGCAACTAGCTCTTTTGAACAGCTTAAAGCAGCTATGCAGGATCTGCCTATATTGATGGTGCCAGATTTTTCTAAGGAATTTATCTTAGAATCTGATGCATCAAGTACAGGGCTGGAAGCTGTATTAATACAAGACAACAGACCTTTGGCCTTTTGGAGTAAGGCTTTATCTGAAAGGGCACAGCTCAAATCAGTGTATGAAAGGGAGTTGATGGCTGTGGTGTTAGCTGTCAAGAAATGGAGGCATTATTGTTGAGAAGAAAGTTTATAATTAGAACGGACCAAAGAAGTTTAAAGTTCTTGAATGAACAGAAGCTGTTGAATGAGGAGCAGTTTAAATGGGCTACTAAACTCATTGGATATGACTTTGAAATCCAATACAGGCCTGGAAGAGAAAACATAGTGGCAGATGCACTTTCCAGGCAGTTTTCTTTCTCTGCAATCTCTATGGTGAAGGAAGCTGAATGGGGAAATTGGGAGGAAGAGTTGCAGAATGATTCACAGCTATATGGAATTTATCAAGGCCTGTTGACCAAGACAGCAGAGAAACCAGGTTATGCTATTAAGGGAGGTAATTGTATTACAAGGAGAGGTTGGTGTTGTCCAGAAATTCCTCTAGGATTCCTTTACTTTTAAAGGAATTGCATGATTCTCCGATGGGAGGGCATTCGGGTTTTTTCAGGACTTTTAAAAGGGTGGCTAGTGTGGTCTATTGGCAAGGAATGAAGAAAGACATTAGGGAGTATGTAGCTGCATGTGAAATCTGTCAGAAAAATAAAACTAGCACTCTGGTTCCAACAGGTTTGATTCAGCCATTGCTTATTCCAAATAAGGTAGGGACTGATATATCTATGGATTTCATTGGGGGTTTACCAAAAGCTCAAGGGAAAGATTCTATCATGGTAGTGGTGGATAGATTGACCAAGTATGCACATTTCTTTGCTTTGAGGCATCCTTATTCAGCTAAGGATGTGGCTGATGTTTTCATTCAGGAGGTGATCAGATTACATGGGTTTCCTTCTTCCATAGTATCTGTTAGGGTCAGAGTATTCATGAGCTTGTTTTGGAAAGAGCTGTTTAGAAGGGCAGGTACTCAATTAAAAATGAGTACTGCCTATCATCCACAAACGGATGGGCAGACTGAAGTTGTTAATAGATGTTTGGAGGTTTATTTGAGGTCTTTAACAGGAAACAAACCAAAACAGTGGCCTGAGATGCTAGCTTGGGCAGAATTCTGGTTCAATTCTAATTACAATATCTCTTCTAAGATGTCTCCTTTTAAGGCCTTGTATGGACAGGAACCTCCAGTTTTAATTAAGGGAGATGATATTCCTTCTAAACTAGAGGAAGTGAATCAGTTGAGTAAAAGTAGAGATGAGTTGCTGCAGGAGTTAAGGGTGAATTTATTGAAAGCACAGGATCAAATGAGAAAATATGCTAATAAGCATAGAAGGGAGGTGGTGTTTCAAGTGGGAGATTGGGTATTCTTAAAGCTACAGCCATACAGAATGAGATCATTGGCCAGAAAACCCAATGAAAAACTGAGTCCCAGATTTTATGGCCCTTATAAAATCATCCAAAGGGTAGGGGAGGTTGCTTATAGGTTGGAACTGCCAATGGGCAGTAGGATACACCCTGTGTTTCATGTTTCCTTGCTCAAGAAATCCATTCATTAAGGCCACTTGTTCTCCTCAACCTTTACCAGCAGATTTGAGGGAGGATGGGGAGTTGCAAATGCAACCCGAGAAGATATTGCAGCAAAGAATGACAGATTATGGAAGACAAGAAGTGCTGGTGAAATGGAAGAATCTACCCCATCATGAGAACAGCTGGGAGGTAGCTGATGAATTGAAGCAGAATTTTCCTGAATGGGACCTTGAGGACAAGGTCCACCTTGAAGGGGAGGGTATTGATAGGGGTAGGAGGTGGGGTCAATATTATAAAAGGAGGTGTAATTAGTATATAGTTGCTATTTTGCTGTTATTAGATTACTGGACAGTTAGAAATAACTAACTGCCAGAAGAGAGAATTATAAATAGGAGGTAGCAGTGAGAGAAGGGGTACCAGAAAGGTAGTTAGGAGGGTTGTGACCTCGAAGATCACTTTATTCACTAGAGTTTTCTCCAATTCTCAATAATAAAAGCTCTGTTTTTCCCTTTTGCTTGAACCAGTTCTATCAGAATAGAATCGTCTTCCACAACGAAGTTTTCAATGGCCAGAAGCTGCTGGAGGATACCATATTTTTCTGTTGGTCCTGGCTTAAAAATTTGGAGATAGGATTTGATATTCCTTTTCATTATTGGTCTAGTAACTTGAAGGACTGTTTTGGATTTCAGGGGAGTTCTAAGATGTATTTTATTTCTTTCACTGACCTAGTCTTAAGTCAGAACTCAGTTGGGCTTTTTTCATGATTTTCATGTTTCAAGCCACCTAGGTTCTACTTTTGTTCCTGCTAGGATGTATGCTTTGCAGTACTCCTTGTACTGTATCTTTTTCTAATATATATATATATATATATATATATAATTATCTTTGCTGATCAAAAAAAAAACAACAGTGGAACAGTAAAATAGGATAAGAATGGATTTTATTCAAGAACTCTAATCCCAGTTCAGCCCCCGAGATATAACAGAGCTAGGATAGGAATGAATGCTGAATAGTTAATACAGAAATGGCCTTGGGAGTTTTGAGAGGCCCAATATCTCTCCTGCTTAATTTCACAAAAATGAGATCCCCTTACCCCCTCTCTACCTTCCTATTTAACAATCATACAAAAATAACAAACTTCCTCACATGTTAGTTACACAAGCTGTAATCAGTTATGTTCAATTCAGAGGTTTAGCTCCACTGTTATTTCTTCTCTAATAGACTCTCAATAGGATGCCAATACCAAATTATCAATCATGTGCAGGTTTAATCAGAAACAGTGATTAATTTGTTTCTGCACAGCAAAATGGCTGTTTTATGAAAATAATCTGGTTGTGGATCTTGATCAACACAGGATGAGTCCTTTCACCTTGTAGATTTTTTTTAACAGAAAAATAAATTTTATTAAGAAAGTAGAGAAGAGGTTATGATATGCTTTAGAGAGAGAGTAACAATGAGGAGGTTATGATATCATTGCAGATTGAGTGTGCTGTTTTTCCAGTTCTGTCATGTGCGTATTTTCCAGGGTGTTTGTCTCCCTTTCATTTGTCAAATGGAAGAAATATTTTTACGGCTCCCTGATCCCCTGCTCGTGGTCATCTCAAGGGAATTTCTATTAGTGATTGATATGCAAAGAGATCGTGCAGTTTTGTTTCACTTTTTGAGCCATTTCAAATTGTTTTTTACTCCCTTCTTCTTGTTTCCCTTTTAAGTTGGGCTTTCTTAACCTCGTCCCAAATGTATATGTCTTCTTCCAGATAACATTAAATATCTTCTGTAGAAAAAATAAGGAGATACAAACAGTATCTACTTAAAAGAACACAACAATACATTAAGAAGGAAATGTTTATGTTCAAATTCTACACAACTACAAAAATGAACGTTCACTTTTTTCTTTAGTGAAGTTTAATAGATACATGTAAACATGAACTCCATCAAAAAATGTAACTGGAGCCTATTGGCCCAGTGACAAAAAAGAACAACTCATTTTTCTACATCTTGACCCCCATTATAGCAAAAGAAACCACCACAGTAAACAGTATCACTAAAAAATGTAAAGGTGAAGATTTGAAAAGATTTCCAGCACAAGAGCCACAGAAAATTAAAGATATAAGTAACTGAAGATACAAACATACTTCATCGTCCTTTCCATTCATTGGAAGGGAAGCTCTTGCTTTAGCTTTGGATAAAATTATCACATCTTTTTCAGCAGCAGCATGTAAGGAAGCTCGAATAAACTCTGCGGAAAGAATGCTACCAAAATAATACAATACATTACTCATTGTCCAATACAAAATAAAACTTTAGCCTTTTCTTTGACAAATACAAAATCCAATTTTAGAAATATACCATAACCAAAGTTCAGAATAAAATGGACAAAAAAAAACATGTTTAGAATACGCAGAAGTTTAAAAATTTTCAAAATAATAATTGAATTTGTTCTCAAGCTTAACTGTTGAAATCATTATTCACATCAAATCATTAGATACAATTTTTGACATAAATGATAGATTGGAGATCCAATCGCACAGTGGCCAGAGAAACTGCTCAACTTGGCAGAATTATATGATCCAGTATAGAAATCGAGTACCTGTTTATGGATTCTATAAAGCCTATTACATGATCTCTAAGATGACGAAAGCAATGCAGACCAGAGAGCTCATCTCCATCCTGCCAAAGTTACAGGAAATGAAGAAGACAAATTAGTATAGAATTTTCTCTTCAACTTCCAGGAATCCCATCAGGCTATGTTATAAACAATCTTCAAATGGAACTAGCTAAGTTCAACACAATAATTTATATCAGGTAAAGCATCAATCTCAAGTCCCATCCACTTAACTCTAAAACAATTAAAACTTAAAAACAGAATATATCCCAAGACCATCATTTATAAAAGCTTACATATTCATGAGATACAATACAATGAATAAAGAGATACCAGCAAATGTTGCAAATCATCAGTCACATCTAGTGCTCCAGCACAATCTGCAGACGCAACAAGCTGTATAACAGCAAAACACATCAACTTAATAGCAATAAACACAACAAAAATAACAAACGAAACACCAAAAGCCAAACATACAAATGTGTCTAGTAAACAAATGACCACCATAAATTCACCTAATTAATCCACAAAAACAATAAAATACAAGCACGGTTTCACTGCAAATCTTCACAATCCTACTCAGAAGATTAGACACTCACATCGCCTCACTCTGGGGAAAAAAAACACAGATTCGCAAAACTTAAAAACAGTTCATAGGTTCTTTTGGTGTTGTTCTCCAATCATAATACGAGTTTCACCTCCATAATGTATGTTGATATTTAATGTTAACTTTTATGCACCGACCCCAATTAGCTTGGGTTAAAGGTGTTGTTGATGTTGATGTTGATGTTATATTTAGTGTTAACTTTTATCGCACTCCAATTCTGATTGTAGAACAGCACTATAAATACCTAAAGAACTACATCTAGATTCTGTCCATTGGCACAAATCCTCACAATCCTACTCAGCAAAGATTAGACACTGACATTGCTCCACTCTTCACAAAAACACAAACACAGTTTCATTCCTAAGTGCTTTTAGTGTAGTTCTCCAATCAGAATTGGGGTCTTATCTCAGTAATTTTTGTTGATCTATAATGCAAACTTCTATTTAGGCCAATTACTGATGTATAACTCCAATTCTAATTGGAGAACACCACCAAAATTACCTAAGGAATCACATCTAAGTTTTGTGCACTCACACAAATCTTCACGATCCTACTCGGCGAAAAGATTAGACACTCGCATCACATCGCTCCACTCTTCCAAAATACACAGCAAGAAACAGAAACATCAAAATCCAAAAACGCGAAAACAAAATAAAAGCAAGATAGTACCAATTTGAGAGCGGAGAGGGCCTGGTTGACGTAAAATATAAGCCTGAGTTTCTGCAGGAGCGCGAGGAGGTTGGTCCTGGTGCCGTTGAGCTCCTGAATCTGGCGCGCGTCGTGGACCAAATCGGCGTCGAGGAGGCGAATGGTGTCCTTAAGGTGTCGAATCTGCTCGCAGCCCTGGAGGATCTTCGCATCAAGGTCCTGCAGCTGCCCCTGCGCCTCGAAGAACGACGACGAACGGAGCGAGATCTCCTTCACGAGGTGGAGCTCCACGATATCGAGATAGTGCGAGAGCTTTTCCTGCAGCGCGAGATTCTCCGCGACGTTGGCGAAGGGGCAGGCGGCGCGGAACGTGGCGCCGTCCTCGAGTCGGAAGTCCTCCTTGAAGTAGAGCGCCGGGACCTCGCGGAGGCACGCCACCAGCGCCTCGCCCTGGCCGACGACGCCGCCGCCGGAGGCGGTGGAGTTGGCTTTGGTGGCGGCATCGGCGGAGGCATTGATCTGTTCGTTGGAGGAGTGGTTGCGGATGTCCTCGAAGCGGTGGAAGGCGTCGGAGATGGGGGAGAGGTAGGGGAGGAAGTCGGATCGGGAGACGTCTGAGGCAGCCTTGGAGGCGGGGATGATGGCGAATTCGGGGACGGCGACGGCGACGGCGGAGGATGAGGAGGACCACCAGCCGGCCCAGGAGGCGGCGTCGGAAGCGTGAGGGTTGTTCAAAATCGAAGACAAGCTTTGGATTGAATCAGAATTCGATTTGGAAAGAGAAGAGGAAGAAGAGGAAAGGGAGGTTGGTGACCTTCCCCACGAGTGTTGGGAAGGTGGGGAATCCATCACATTACTTTTTTTCTTTTTCTTATGATGGGTTTCGATTTCAATTGGAGTGTGCGATTGTGATTGTGTTAATGTGATGGATTTTCGTTTGGTGAGTGTGGATTTTGGTTTCAGGTACGTTGGGATCTGAGGGAGGGAAGTTGTGTTGTGTTTGTGAAATGGAGGCCATACGATACGGGAAAGGCGGGCTGGGAAATGAGATCGGGATCTTCCACCCGGAACAATCAAACACCGGAGTCTAGTGCTGGGTGGGGCTTCAAAATATAATCACACACACCAGGATAGATTGATTCTCTGAGTAAACATCAGGATGTATTAACTTTTAACTTTAAAACTTTAAAATTCTGAATAAATAGTTGATAGGTGTAAAATTATTTCTTCAAAAATATAATTTAAGGTGAAATTAATCTTTAAATATTACTTTATTCGTTCTTATATATAAGATTTCAATATCTAAAAAAATATTAATTTAATTGATAATAATAAAATTGTCTTAAATTTATAACTTTTTCAAAAATTATATTTATAATTAATACTTCTTTTTCTTCTAATTATTTGTCATTATATTTTTTCTCTTCTTTTAATATTGAGTATTTTTAATCTAAAAATAATAAATAGAAGAAAATAATAAATTATGTCTTATAAAAATGAATAAACATCATGTCAGCCAAATAGACACAAGTTACATCAATAGACTCAAACATATAATTAACAAATCTACCAAATACAATTACTATGTTTAGTTGTTTGGGCCATTAGAAATGGGGTCTTTTAGTATTTTCCATTCCAAGAGAGCTTCTAGGTTGTTATGGTTGTTCATTAGTTGTATTTGACTAGTAAGTGCCAGAACTATGTTTATTTGTGTATTTAATCCCTTGTCTTTGGCAATGAAAAGTAGGCTAAAGTTATCTTTATTACTATTTGTTTTTCTTCTTGTTTTGGAGACCAGATCCTTATCTGAATGTGGGATTGATCTATCATCTTTTGGTGCTTTCATTTTTGATTATGTCATTCAAAACCATCAAGGAATTCAAAGACGCTATGTTAGCCATGGTTGCTAAGATAGAGGTTTTTTCATAACCAACAAAATGACTATTTATATTAGTTACAAATTATGATGGAGACTCATCATGAGTCCCTCCAGCTGTTCTAGCCACTATCCTCGAAAAATTACCCAACTCACAACCTACCCCAATTTCGTCACCTTCCCCACCATCACCCACGCTTGCTATACATGCCACTTCCTTTCAGGTAGCCCCTGACGAAAATGTCTAACCATAATATTCTACTCTTAGTTTCATCACACCCACACTCTTCCCTTTCATGACCCCTAATGTCATCAACCCATCACCATTCTAGACCAATGCTTCCAACCCCTTTACCCAACCCAACCAACCCAAAATCTCTTATACCCCCCCCCCACACATTTGAATATTTTATCCAACACTAACATTGCTTTGTCTTACATCAGTCCCCCAAGCTTCAACTCTTATTTTTGTTTGTACTGACCCTCTTGATTAGTTGTTCGAAGCATAACAATTATTCTCTTTATACCAAATACCCCTGGAACAACGAGTTCCTATTATAGCTTTTTATATGAAAGTGGATGCCTTAGGCTGGTACAAATGGATGCATCAAACACAACTTGCTTTTTGATTGAGGATCATTTACCAGGGCCCTTGAACTACGATTTAGATCCACCACTTTTGAAAACCATAAAGCGAAACTCTTTAAGCTGCGACAAACATGTTTTGTGACTGATTACCAACTACAATTTGAACGCTTATGTAATAGAGTTCATGGCCTTAATGTTAAGGCTATATTAAATTATTTTATTTCTAGTCTTACTCAAGACATCATAACTAAACTTAGCATTTTACGCCCCACCACCATCACTAATGTTATTGGCCTAGCCAAATTGGTGGAATCCAAGGTTAAACTCATTAAAAAAAACCTTTTTTTCATTCCCTTACCCCTACTTCCTCGCCACCTAACCCCACCACCACTCATTGCCCTCCTCACATTCCTTTTAAGCATCTTACTTCCTCATAGTGTAATGAAAGACGTGCTAAAGGGTTGTGCCACTACTGTAACGAAAAATTCCACACATGTTGTAACACCTTAAATTCTTTTTCTGAAATTTTTCTTCGAAAACTATTTAAATAATAAATATTGCAGAATGCACATCATTTACTTTTAATTTCTATTTATAAGTTGGCAAAACATCTCATCAATTTTTTTTTTGTTTTTTTATAAATAAAATAAAATAAAGTAAAATAAATGTGTTGCTTGGCAAGTGATAAGTTTTCACGTCGCAATTAAATCTATAAATAAATTAACACAGATTTATAATACGAAGCATTTGTACATAAATAAAGCAAATAAATAGTGTCATGGTAGAAGAAATTTGGATACAACCCAAAGTGTAAAAGTAGTGAAACGATCAATATACACATGCTACATAAAAAAATACATTTACAGTGAAGATCTCACCCCTCAAAATACATCCAAATATCAAAAAGGATTCTAGGATCAGAATAGATCACCACCCGACTAAAAGTACTAAACTACACCTAAGGTATAAACACATGAACGTCTATGCCCACTACACTGAAAATACTATGAATACACTGCAAATGAACCAAGAGAGGAGTGAATTGGTTCAAACTTAAAACTTAAAACTTTTTGAAACAAATTGCGGAATTAAAACTTAGGATCGTATCACAAGTTTACCTTTTTCAAATCCAGAAATCTTTCTTCATCCAAGATCAACCTTAGTTATGAAAGCAATGACAGAATATATCTTTTTTATAATAAAACTTGATTTCACAAAGTCAAGCAATGAAACATACAGAAATCTAAACAGAACACAAAGCAATTATACTGGTTCACCTATCAACCTTGGAGGCTACATCCAGTTCTTCCAACCCAAACTAGGTTAGAGTAATTACTAAATCAAAGAATCTTTTACAAGCTGTTTACAAGTGACCTCTTTATCAACACTAGACAAAGATACAGATTCTAAAACCCTATTAGAATACAAGTCACCAAGATAATGAGAACCCTACTTAGAATCTTAATCCTAGAGAACCCTACTCTAGTTTCCTTGAAAAGAAACACAATGATTTATCACAATACAATAGAAATTTTCAGAACTTCTAAAAAGAAAGGTTCAAGATAAACACAACCTGAGATCTTCCATGCATGAATATATGAAATGGAATGAGATTACCAAACCCTTCAGGTTGTAAAGAATAATATCTCAGAAATACACTCTTGAAAAACCTTCTTTCTTTAAAACATCTTCTCTAAAAACTCAGAAATCTTGATCACAAAAGATGTTGTTTGAACACAGAGTAAAACAGTATTTTGGGCACTTATGAAAGCTCAAAAACTCTTGGGTAAGTCACTCTTGTTATGAGTAAATCGCTCAATGTCTATTTATAAGAAAAAGACTCACCAAGCTTAATTAAAAAACAGAATTAATTGACAATAATCGATTAATCCGCTAGTGTAATCGATTAAATTGTCATATGTAATTGATTGAAGCAACTAGATAATCGATTAAACTATTCATCAGCTTTCTGGAAATGGTTTCAAGAACACAATAATCGATTAATCTGTACAGTAATTGATTAAGTCAGTAAAGCTAAAATACAAAGAATAGCCTATGTAATCGATTACTAGAAATGGTAATCGATTAAACCAGAATGCATCATTACAAAATGACTTAAGATAATCGATTACGTAAGGAGGTAATCGATTATTACAGTAATGCATGGTTTTTCATAAGACACCGTGTAATCGATTAAAATGATCATGTAAATCGATTAAACTGTTCTTCAAGGCTTTTCCAGAAAAGTTTGAATGTCTTTAATCGATTAAACTTCTTGTGTAATTGATTAAAGCAGTAAGATTTGCTTTTTTTTTAAAGAACTTAGCCTTTGAGAACATAACATCTTGTAAAACCATTTTGATTTCTTTTAAGATTTGAAAAACATGAATGCATGATCATGAGAAAGCACATGCTTATGAAAAGATCACAAGGCTTTTAACTTGAACCACTTAGACAAATTACAAATGCTATCAAATGATTGGTCATGTAAAAAGCTAAAACAGAAAACAAGTCTTCAACCTTGGTTCAATCTCCTTGCAGCTTCCTTTAAACTCAACATACACCCTAGTGTATCTTCGTTCATCATCCACTTTCTCAACGCAACCTCACCATTCACATATGGCATAGAACCTTTGGTTCCTTACTCTTCCTTCGGTCCTCTCGCTCTTGTCATCGCGTCATATGCGTAGACCTCATGTCACGTATGACAAACATTTTCAAACATTCACACAACAAGAAGTAGATGAGAGGATCAAGCATACATACTATTCTTAGGAACCAATCTCAATCTATCAAGTAAACAAAAGAACATGTAACACGTCGATTCACATACAACATAACAGCTAAAAATACAACCAAAAGATATCTATAACAAACAGTTTTGTCGAGGGTCAGACACCCTTAGACCCAATCCAAAGTGCGTATAGAAAAAAGATAATCAAGATATATATCAAAATATAAATTTCACACATCACAGATAGATTTTTCTGAAGTTCACACTTTCACAGTCTTACTCATATCTAGTGGCTATCTTAGGGTTCCATACTAGAATAAAATACACATGCCACAAATAAATAGTGTTGTAGTTTACACTCTCATGGTCTTATTCATATTCAGAACAACAGAAATTCAAAATAAAATGTCCAACATGCTCAATCATGTCATTCAAAAATGCAAAACACAAAGCGCTTAATTCTAGCAATTTTATCTGTCTAAATCTATTGTCTTGTAATTTTTCCAGAAATCAATTTTAACACTCCTTACTACTTCCCTAAGGTTTCTTCATGTTCTATATTCATTTTTTAGCTTAAAATCATTGAATTAAAATCATATAATAATTGAAATTCCCCTGCTGTCCAGGTTCACCAAATTTTGTTCCTAAACATTATTTGGATTTTCTAAGTACTTTGAAAATCGGTTTTTCCTAAACCTTATGTGTTACCCTACATTTTCATACCTAACTAACTCAATTTTTAGGTTAAAAATTAAAGAAAAATAATCCATACAGCAGCACTAACCAGTTCAATTTCGTGCCAAAACTATGGCTTCCTAAAAATCTCCTTAACTTGTTTTACTCATAACTTTCTCTAGAAAATTCCGTTTTAGACGCACCTTAAGTCTAACCCTAGGTTTTAATACCCAAAGAACTCATTTTTGGCATCAAAATCTCACGAAAACAGTTCATCACACAGATCCATAACAAGGTAGCAATACGAAATTTTCAAGACAACAACATATTTAAGGAAGTTTGACAACAAGTATAGGGTTCAAGAGTTGGACAGACCCCCCTACCTTGGTGATGCTCCATGAAATTTAGAAAGAAGAATAAGGGAGTTTAGATTCAAGTTTCCAACCTTCAAGAGTGCAAAAATAAGATTTTGAAACTACAAGTGAGAATAAAGCAAGAAAATGAACTGAAAATAAAGCTTAGGATTGAAAATGGAGGTCATTTACCTAAGCTTGATGGAAGAAGGATTCAAGAACACTTGGAAAAGTTTGTAAGAAGAATGGAAATGGCGTCACCTTCCCTCGTGATCAACTCGTAAAAGAGAGGAAGAATGACCAAGTTTTGTGAGCTTTTGGAGTTTAAATGAAACTTGTAGAAGAAGCTTAGAGCATGGTCCATTTGATTCTTGTGTAGGATTTAGTAAATGACCAAATTTGATACATTGCATGGCCTTGTTCAGCTATGTGTAGTCATGTCATCCAATACCAAATGTGGTGTCCTTCACTTTTAAAATTTTCTCTCAAAAAGGTTAAAGTAGAGTTTTGTAAAAAAAATGGGCATTCTTGCTTTATACAAAAACTAGTAATTTTATCCTAAATGCTTGACTATTGTGCTAATCTTCTTAGGATTGGATTACGTGTAACTAGAGTAAACCTCACACAGAGCTAAATTACACTACCACTGAGTGATAGTGCAATCTTGTCACAAATGAAATTTTTGTTCAAACAATTATTGTATCTTTGCCAGGTAAGCTAAACAAATTATATATATATATATATATATATATATATATATATATATATATATTACATGAAAATTATATACTTAAGATTATACATAGAATAAATTACATCACACAAGAAAAAAAATTACTCAGTACAAATTTTCATTGTCTAGCCTATCATAGTGTAACTTTGCACAATGTATAAAAATAAATTAAGAATGAAATTTCAAGATGTTACACCTGTCATTATTGTCAAGCTAAGAAATTTTTACTATAATTAGTGGATGAAAATGACCCTTTGGTTGACAATGAAATTCTCATACCTCCAAATAGCCCACTTGAAGCAGAACCTAATAGTTCCCTATTCATTTCCAACCATCTCGCCAATGGCCTTAACAGGGAGCCCCTCACCCCAAGCCACTACAATAAAATGCCAAATTATCTATGGAATATTTTCCATGGAGTTTCTAGGTTAAAAAAAATATTACCTATGAATATATCCATAGGTAAAGTAAAAACTCATGGATAACATTTGAACTACATCACTAGTGGGAATTCTGTCAAAAATTTCGTTGAAAAACTTTGGCGCCTCGAAGCAGGAAATTTTTTGGATGAAATTTACCTATGAATCTCTCTATCAACAACTGTATTCATAGGTAACTTAACTAATCTGTAGATAGTCTTAAAAATAGAAAAAAAAATATTTTTTAAGTTACCCATTGATATGGGTTGTGGGTAATAGGGTTAGTGAGTAATGTTATATTTTCCATCGGTAAGTGTAAATTAATTAAAGTGTAAAAAAGGTAAGCAAATAACTAACAATAAAACAAAATAGGGTTTTGCAACCTAGCCTTTTCGTATCACACTCACACCAGTAGCTCCATAGCCTCTTCCCCGCCACCACTCCCTACCACTGCTCCTACTATCCTCTCCCCACCATCGTTCCTCACCCGTCATCCTCGCCATCTCCCCTCACCACCACTGCTCACCATCGTGCCTCCAAAGCTCTAGTTAGTGGTAAGCTCTTTCTCTCTTTTGCCTCTATCTATTTTAAATTTGAACCATTCAAAAAAGGAACTTACATGATATCCTACTTGGAGTTGTTATTATTTCCTCAACTTCAAAACCACCTACTGTTCATTTGTTGCTCAAGTTTCCAAATTGAAGGAAAAAATACAAAACCTTGCTCAAATTCAAACATTGTTACTGAGGTCTTTACTCTTTTCATTTGAAAAAAATAATTACTCTTTTAATTAGTTTTTTTTTTGTTTTTGTATCTAATTGATATTTTAATTTTGAATTGTAATTTTTTGAGTGTTTGCATCATAAGAACTTATTTCCATCAAGATGGAGTGTTTTAAGCATATTGAGATAGAGAGAGGCCCTAATATACTACTACACTTACAGTTGGGTAGCTCAAAGAAATGTGGCTGAATGCTTCTCTCAATCACACCCAAAGACAAATGTGGAATATAATTTTTTCCACATTTGTCTGAACCTCAACACACCTTTCTCATACTTCAGATGCTTTTGAAATTTATTGATATGGATAAAGAATGATTTATAGTTTATAGTATGTGTTGCTGCCATAGTTTTACTTTTATTGTATTGTTGAGTTAGTGTCTTTCCTATGTCATTGTAATGGTCTTAAGGTTCCCAATGATGTTTTCTTTTTTACCATGCTAATGCTAATAACATATGATTATTACCTTCATTAAACTGAGGGAACACGTTCTTCTGTTTTGTTGTTGTGTGTTGAAATTTAAGCACTTTAAGTTTGCTCAAGCTTTTACTAGGTTCAGAAATGATTGTTTCCTTGCTATGTATAAATTTGTATTTGTATTTAGGTCACATCAATATTTTCTTATTAATTATTATGAAGCATGTATTGTATGATTATGATTAAATGTTACATATTCAGCTTTATCGGTTCCTTATTCGAAGGAGTAGCAACAATTTCAATGTTGTAATACTCAAGCACTTGTTCATGAACAAGGTTAACACACCTCTAATTTCTTTGTTAAGGTTAATTAAGTATACAAAGAGGGAAGTATGTCTCACTCTATCTTTCTGTATCTCAACACTGATTGCAAATTTTCTTAAACTTTGATTAATTGTAGTTTACTCTAATTTTTATTAATGTTGGAGGATAAAATTGTTGTAGTAGTTAGGATGGTAATTGATGATATGAGAGTATATGAAGTTCCAACATTGAAAATTATAGCGCACAAGTTTACAGAGAGAGCACGTGCAAGAATAGATAAGGTTGGCGATGATTGCTTGACACTTGATCAACTTGCCTTTAGGGATATTTTGGGATAGAATACAGTATGGGTGGATAATAATATTGGTCATTGTAATTTTTGGACTGAATTGTTAAACCTTACTATTGTGGTTGTGTTAGTAAATCTAATATTGGTTCTTGCTCACATTGTTGAATGATATTTTTTGTTGTTGTGTGTTAAACAATATTCACCAGACCCAATTTTGATTATTTGCCCTTAATCTTTTTTTGTGAGTCCCTGACGTATATTAAGCTTTCCTTTTAGTCTAACCACTCAAAGATAATACTTCCAATTGCTACCACATACCTTCCTAAACTGCATCAACTATCATCATCTACCCCATCCCCAACTATTGCCCTTATACCTTCCCAAACTGCACCAACTGTTACACCAATACCTTGCCAAATCCCACCAATTATTGCACCAATACTTTCCCAAACTCAACCATCTATTACACCCATTCTCAGTTTTGTACCTACATTCACATCTTCCCCATCCCCAGTTATTGCATCCACAATACCTTCCTCATCTCCTATAATACCTCACCACTACTAGTACCATCACCATTGTTAATACCATATAGAGTTAGTAATTCTTTTCTTGAGGATGGCTTACAATGTCTACTGATTAAAGAGCTGATCACTTAGACAATGAGGAGGACCTCCCACCTTGTGTTGATCTTGATATGATTGAACTTGAGGGTATTTTGTAAGATTTTAGTATTATTTAAATCATTTGTCATTATATGTTATATAAATCAATTCATTGTCTAAAATTTTGCATAACTTTTTTTCTATTTAGATTTCTTCCAGGTTGGACTGCAACAAAGGCCATCACAAAGACCATTAAGCAACAATTTTGTGAGTCATGGCATTCATGGGATAAGATGACAGATGTGAAATAAGAGGCCTTCTTCCAACACTTTAAGGTAAGTTTATCCAAATTTTGTTGTTTAATACAATCCTTTTGTTACTCAATTAGATTCTTCTTTTTGGGTTAGATCATACAATTTTATCTTGTACATGGTTTCTCTTTGTTGAACACTGTGTTTTTGCAATTTTTCCACTTGTCTGTCACTTCTATGCCAAAATTTATTTCCAAAACCACTCTTGCTATGATAGTTTTCTTCAAAAACTGAGCACCAAACTAGATGTTTTCTTCACTATGAGTAATTGGATTTCTATGTTCTCTTACTATGATGGTCCACTTAATTTCATTGTTTAACAATTAACATTGAGTAATCAGATTTTTAAAATTGTACAAACACTTGGATGAAGAGGGATTTAGGGAGTTTCAGTTCTTCTACATGTTTTGCTCCCATAGTTTTGTATACATGTTTAGGTTGATTAATTGACTCATCGTAGTTTTGAAATTCTTTTCAATTTGAATTGAACCCATTCTAAGTGTAATTTGATCTTGATTATACTTTTATATTTTGATTAGATTGTTGTCAGTTATTGCAAGGTTGCATTCTTTGTCACTGTTAGTTTTCCATGTCCTCTATCAACTTGATCGATGGTCAACGACTAATGGATGCCTCTAAATTAGAGTAATGCCATGGTAGTGTGGCCAATGGTATCAATTTTCAATTGATACAGATATTGTAGAAATGGTCTTGCTTCATGGAAGTTCCATTTTTGTGCTGCATATGTTTTATGGCTTTATAAAAGTAGTTTTAGAGATCCTTCTATATGACTAGTCTTAATAGAAATGGTCTCTTTTTATTAATTATGTTTCATTTTATTTTAAAAAATTGTTTGAAAATGGTTGCTGAAGATGTCTTATGTGAACTAAATCTATTTATGGTGACTAACTAATGCATAAGAAGGTGAGGTGAAGACTGATAAGTGTTTGTCGTGTGGCTTCAAAACAATTAAACTAAGCTAATTCTGTAGCACAGGATTAACCTAGGTCGACTCAGAGACACAATCAATATGGTTCCAACTTCAATTCACTAGTAAATAATAGGGGAATTTTTATCAAACAGTTTGCATGCGCTAAATGAAAATTGCAAAAACATAAACTGCGATTAAAGATTAATGCAGAAACTAACAGAATTGATAACAAGTAATGTAAAACAGATTAAAGAGCATCAATCCAATTCACCAAACCAAGCTATTTGAATCATCATCATTTTCAGAAATTTATCCTATTGTGAAAGTTCATTCAATTTCATTAGAAGCAGTTCAATCGAATTAACCCCTAAATTAATTGAAACCACAACCCTAATTGAAATATCATCAAATTAATCTGTGATTTATATTCAAAATTAGGAAATGAATCCATAGCCTAATCCGCTTTCAATCCTAAACGCATTTATAATCATGAAAATAGAATAGCAATTGAAGAAGAAAGTGAACATTCACATAGAATTCGAAATACTAAACCAGAACTCAAATTCTTCCCTTGATTGGGTTGGATCCTTGGATTGATTGATTATTTAGCCTTCCATGATCATCATCAATGAAAGCCCCATGAAATGAGTGCACGAAAATGGAAGAACAGAAATGAAAATGAAGAACAAAGAAGAACAGTTGAGAAAAAATAAGAGAAAGGGTTTTGATTCTAAAAACTTAAAAGAGAAATGTAAAACTGTTTTGGTAAAATCAAATGTAAGTAATAATTACTCCTAATGTCACTAATATATAGTGACTAAGTCTGAAGAAAAGAATGAGCCATGACAACCCATCAAATCTAATTATTTATGCTATTTACACCAATAGAAGTTCAACTCGCAGCCCAAAATACAAGTGTAGTGGTTTTGACTTCAAAGCCTAAAATGACCCTCCAAATGGCAGAATTGGCCTCGTCTTATTTCTGGCAAACTTGTATATCTTTTTGTTATCTTTCCAAGGACTACAAGAACGCTCAATTCGGAGTTCTGTAGAGCTCTGTAGGTCCTGTACAAGGCAGATACGTCAAGTGAGCATAAAATCCGAAAATACACAACAATTAGCAATTAAGCCCACTAACTTGCCTAAGACAAAAACTGAATTAGAATGGGAAATAAAAGTCCAAGAGAAGTCAAATAAGCTAAGAATGATAGAAAAATATTTAACTAAAGACACTCCATCAAAATACCCCACACTTAAACATTTGCACTCCTGGGCAAAACTAAAAGAAAGACTAAGAGAAAATTTCAAACTAAAGTAAATCAAAAACAAAAATTTAAAAGAAAAGGATAAACAAGGCACACATATTTTTTAATGAATCATAACAATGCACAAAAGTGAGAAAGATGAAAGATGGAAGAATGATATTATGGTAACAAACAATCCATGAAAACATGATCATAATGTGCAAAGTGAGAAAGTAGTCAAGTTTAGAATTAAGAATGTACCAAGGTGATAGAAATCTCTCAAAGGGGCAACACTCAACCTCATATAATGTGTATGGCTTTGTATTTACACTCAAACACCACATGTAACTAGCACATCCAAGTATTGACAAGACTTTAATTCATTCAACCTGAAATATACATGCATCAAAAGATCAAAAGGACTTTATAGGCTTGTAATGAATGGCTTAGGTAAAGGTGGATATGAAAAGAATATTTAGGCTAAAACTAAGAGAAAAGAGGGGCAATGGGGAGCAAGCCAACAAGTTAAAAGAGGGGTAGAAACAAAGAAATGAGATTTAAAGGAATTTACAAGGATGAAAATCAACCATAACAACTTTTATTGCATTTTCTTTTTCTTTTTCTTTGCTTTTCTTTTTCCTTGTTTATGCATTTTTTTTCTTTTTGAAAGTTTGTTTTGTAAAATATTTCTTTTCTTTTCTATTCTTTTCTCATCATCATTTTTTTGTTCAAATCAAAACAAAAGCAAATAAAAATACCCCACACTTGTTTAAAACCCACTCCCAAAACAATTACAAAGCCCTTTTCCTCCCTAAAGCTAGGATAACATGGTTTTCCATTTTTTTAGTTTGCAATGAGCTATATAAGAAAGAAAAGGCTAAAGGCTCAAAAAGGGGTGACAAAGGATATCAACACAAGGATAGGTTTATTTGGCTAGTGGCTAAAAGAAAGAAGGCCTAAATCATCTCAATCAAAGCATGCGCAACAATGAATGTCAAAAGAAGCAAGGCAAGACATAGAGTAATCTAGCACAAGGGTGAATTCACACATGAAAGAACATATCCACAAAGGCTCAAAAACTCACAAGGCATAATTCTATCACACATGATTCATCTTAAATTCTATTTCTCAAACCTACTTATCACTTCAACAATTGCAACAATGATTCACATCAAGCATGAAACCTCTCAATCCAACCAAATTTTTAACATTTCTCACAATTTATGAAAGTTAGAAATCCTATGAAAAACATGAAAAAATGCCTAAATTCAATAAAAAAAAACAACAAAAACAGAAATAGCAACATGAACGGACAGAAAACAGAAACATACAGACTCAAAAACTAAAACAGATAGATAAACAGAAAACATAATGTATAAACAGAAATGTAAGCAGAAAATAGAAAATAGACAATAAACAAAAAATAGATTTTGGAATCCTTCACCCCCCACTTGAAATGCACATTGTCCTCAATGTAATCATGTAAAGAAATGCAAATGAAGAGACAACAAATAAAAGAAGGGAAAAGGAAACTCCCGAAATGTCATTCAAGATGCTTCATCACACAAAATTGGCAAGACCAAAGAGATGTTCGCCACAAGCTCCTCATCCACTTGAGGGCTCTCATGAAATACTTTGAGTTGGTGACCATTGACCTTGAAAACTTTGTCGGTAACTTCATTTTTAATCTCAACTACACCATGGGGAAAAACATTAGTAATAACAAAAGGTTCATCCCATCTAGATCGAAGTTTATCGGAAATAAGCTTAAGGCGAGAATTAAACAAAAGCACTTTTTGGCCACTATGGAACTCCTTTATAAGAATCCTAGAGTCATGAAATCTCTTCACTATCTCTTTGTAAATCTTGGAATTCTCATAGGCTTCTAAGTGGATCTCTTCAAGTTCTTGCAACTGAAGCTTCCTTTCCATACCCGCTTCATCAAATGCCATGTTACAACTCTTCACCGCCCAATAAGCACGGTTCTCAATCTCCACCGGTAGGTGGCATGCCTTACCAAAAACCACCCTATAGGGAGACATCCCCAAAGGTGTTCGGTAAGCGATCGTGTGAGCCCATAAAGCATCCTCAAGTAGCTTGCTTCAATCCTTCCTATTTGGTTGCACCACCTTTTGTAACACTTGCTTGATCTCTCTGTTAAAAACCTCTGTTTGCCCATTAGTTTGGGGATGATAAGCTGTAGCAACTCTATGCACAACCCCATACTTCTGAAGCAAGGATGCCAATGATCGGTTACAGAAATGGCTCCCCTGGTCACAGATAATGGCTCTAGGCACACCAAACTTGTAGAAAATGTTGGATCTCACAAAATTCACAACAACTTTAGAATCATTAGTTCTGGTGGCCTTAGCCTCAGCCCATCTAGAAACATAATCAACAGCAAGCAAAATATATGAAAAACCATGAGAAACAGGAAATGGACCCATAAAATCAATACCCCAAACATAAAAAATCTCACAAAAAATAATGGGTTGCTGAGGCATCTCATGTCTACGTGTAATGGTTCCTCCTGCTCTCTGACACTGCTCACAAGTGGTGGTAAAATGATGAGCATCTCTAAACAGGGTGGGCCAAAAGAACCCACAGTCTAATACCCTCCTAGCGGTCCTCTGAGGACCAAAATGACCTCTGATAGCTGTGCCATGACAAAACTGAAGAATAGACTGAATCTCATGATCAGGCACACACCTTCAGATCACTTGGTCACTACCAAATCTCCACAAATAAGGATCATCCCAAACATAATATTTAGCATCACTCTTAAGTTTATCTATTTCGGACCTAGATGCATGAGGTGGAACAACAGATGCAACAATGAAATTAACATTGTCAGCAAACCAAGGTGTGACATGTGATGAATGCAAATGCATCAAATGCTTATCAGGGAAATTATCACGAATGGGAAAAGACTCAAGAGGTCCTTCAATCCTGCTCAAGTGATCAGCAACCAAGTTTTCTGCACCACTTTTGTCCTTAATCTCGAGGTCAAACTCCTGGAGAAGGAGCATCCACCTGATCAATCTAGGTTTAGCATCGGGCTTCTTCAACAGGTACTTCAAAGCTGCATGGTCAGTAAAGACAGTGATATGGGAGCAAAGCAAATAAGATCTAAATTTATCTAAAGCAAAAACAATAGCTAAAAGCTCCTTCTCAGTGGTGGTGTAGTTAACTTGGGTTGCATCTAAAGTGCGTGAAGCATAAGCAATGACATGGGAGAGTTTACGAGCTCTTTATGACAACACAACCCCAAGTGCATAATTAGAGGCGTCACACGTCAGCTCAAAGGGAAGCTCCCAATCTGATGGCTGCATAATGGGAGAGGTAGTCAGCTTCTTCCTCAATCCCTCAAATGCCTCTTTGCAAGGCTGGTCAAATGTAAATTCTACGTCCTTTTGGGGAAGCTTGGACAATGGCAATGCAATCTTACTGAAATCCTGAATGAATCTCCTATAAAAACATGCATGTCCAAGAAAAGAACGTACTTCCCGCACAGAAGCGGGGTAAGGCAAAGAAGTAATCACATCAATCTTGGCCTTATCGACCTCAAGACCTCTACTAGAGACCAAATGCCCTAAGACTATACCCTCATGCACCATAAAATGGCATTTCTCAAAGTTAAGAACAAGGTTAGTCTTAATATATCGGCTAAGCACTCTAGAGAGACTATCCAAACATGCATCAAAAGAGGAACCATAAACAGTGAAATCATCCATAAACACCTCCATGCAACTCTCTAATAAATCAGAAAAGATGCTTACCATGCACCTTTGGAAGGTGCTAGGTGCGTTGCATAGGCCAAAAGGCATCTGGGTGTAAGCAAATGTGCCAAATAGACAACTGAATGTGGTCTTGTGTTGATCCTCTGGTGCAATATGAATCTGCATGTAACTAGAAAAACCATCAAGAAAGCAATAATGTGATTTACCTGCCAACCTCTCTAAAACTTGATCAATGAAGGGAATAAGGAAATGGTCCTTGCGAGTGGCCTGGTTGAGTCTCCTGTAATCAATGCAAACTCGCCAACTGTTGGCCACTCTAGTCAGAATCAGCTCATTATCTTGATTCTTCACAACTGTGAGAGCCGACTTCTTAGGAACCACTTGGACAGGTGAAACCCAAGTGCTATCTGAGATGGGATAAATGATCCCTGCAGCTAGTAGCTTTGTCACTTCCTGCTTCACCACATCCAGAATAGTGGGATTCAGCCTCCTCTGTGGCTGCCTCACCGGCCTAGAATCATCTTCCAAAAGTATTCGATGCATGCATATAGAAGGATTAATGCCAGAAAGGTCAGCAAGGGTCTATCCAATGGCCTTTTTGTGGCCTCTCAAAACATGCAACAACTTCTCTTCATGCTCAAGTGATAGACTACTAGATATGATGACTGGAAGCTTTTGAGCATCATCTAAATATGCATAGTTAAGGTGCTCAGGTAGTGACTTCAGCTCCAAGGAAGATGGCTGAATGATGGAAGGCAAGGAAAGACTGGGGGCTGAGGGAAGTGTTATAGTAGACTCAGAACCTGTATCTGTACCTGCAACACAATCAGAGTGAAGTGCGGAGGAAATCTCCACACAAATACTACATGCAACAGCAGAATCATCACAGGTATAATTACAAGAACCAAGATCAAAATCAGAAAAATCAGAAAGTAAATCAGAAATATCTACACTATCTACTGCAGCATCAATGATATCAAGAAGAAGGACAGAATGCTCCTCTACAGGATGTCTCATGGCCTCAAAAATGTTAAACTGGACAACATCATCACCAAACTCCATAGACAAAGTTCCCGCATACACATCAATTTTGGTCCTGGCTGTCATCAAGAATGGTCTCCCTAGGATCAATGTGGAACCATAGCTGGAAGACTCATTCTCCATGTCCAAAATATAAAAATCCGCAGGGAAAATTAAATTATTAATTCGTACCAACACATCTTCAATAAGTCCAAGTGGAAGCGCAACACTCCTGTTGGCCAAGTGAATGACAACACCAGTGGGTTTCAACTCACCAAGGTGTAATGATCTGTAAACTGATGTGGGCATGACATTAATGGAGGCTCCAAGATCACACATGGCATCTGCAAAAGTAATACCTCCAATGGTGCATGGAACGGTGAAAGTATCAGGATCCTTGCACTTCTGTGGCAAGGTGGATAGTGGCATGGAATCAACAGTCCTGCCCTATATGAGTGCAAATACATTCCTGCCCATCTTCACTTGCTCATCTCCCTTCAGCTTCCTCTTATGAGTGCACAAATCATTCAAAAACTTTGCATATTTCGAAATCTGTTTGATGGCATCCAATAGGGGAATGTTGATTTCAACCCTCCTGAAAATATCAAGCAAATCAGAATCAAATTCCACTTTCTTTGCAGAAATGGATCTAGAATGAAAAGGTAGAGGAATTAGAGGAGTATGCTTTGGTGCAGAATCTAATTTAGCACCAACAACTGTTGAATCTGAAAGCTCCTTGCCACTTCTCAAGGTAATGGCATTCATACTCTTTGGATTAATCACTGATTGTGCTGGAATGTTGCCAGAACCTTGCTGCTGCATCTGGTTGACAGTTGTAGCTAACTGTCCAATCTGAGTCTGGAGGTCTTGGATGGTGGCACTGACAATTGCAAGACCAACATTTCACTGTTAAGACTAGGAAAAGGCTACAAACATATAACAAAACAACCACCATTATACTAAATTTAAAGTCAATATAAAGGATGAAATACAGAAATATAAACTAATTGAGTTGAACTTTATGTGTGTCAATGCCCTCTCCTCTGGCTCCAAACCTTCTCCAAATGCAACATTGGCCTTGGATTTAGCTGTCCCTAAGGTGTTTTAAAGGGAAATTATAAGTGGGAATAGAGAGAGGGTGAGAGGATAAGGTTATGTTGGCCTACGAATCACATTGGCTGGAGGGATTCACCTAATAAGGTAGGGATTAAACCCTTGTTTTTGTCTCTATTACCATTACAAATTTAAAAGATAATCTCTTACCTTCTACTACTTAATTTGTGGAAGATGATAACTTGTATAGGTTTATGTAAAATAAATTCAAAGATTTTGGATTACTATGTAATTAGTGTAAATTAATTTTTACAAACACCAATTACAAACATAACGTAGTAAAAATGTACAAATTTTAATTATATTGCATCAAGCAATAAAACAAATGCAATTAAAAGCCCTTAATGCTTACAGATCAAGTCAACAAAACAAATTTATAATACAAGAAGCAAAGAGATATGAGACTAAACTTTCCAATGTAAGTGTTGCTAGCCTGAGAGAAATAATTAACAAGTGATATTAAAAATTATATATATGGCAGGAGCACAAAAAAGACAATAAAATTTAGTCAAACATATCACTATAATGAAAAAAAAAAAATTAAATACCTAGTTTGACCAACACAATCAATCTAACCAAGTGTTTGAGAACCTAAAATGACCAAATATGAGTAAAAAGGTTATTATCATATCTATAGACCTATTGGTAATTATGCCTGAATGCAATGCAACAAAATTACACAATTCAAACACCTCCATCCAAAATATATCTTTTTCATTTCCATATGGACAATCATCAAGCAATTCATGATAATATGTACCACTACCATCTATAGAAAATAAACTAGTTTTAAAAAATTATGCTCATTAGCTAGCTTCTTCGACTTAAGTAAATGTCAAATTGGTACTTAGGGGTGCCCTGAAAATTTGAAAATAAAAGTGTTTCTCTCTGAATGAAGAACTATTTCTTTCTTGGTTAAATTTCTTCTTATTGCACCTCCTCTTTGTGCTTGCATTATGAGGCCTTAGTGAAAAATTATTGATTTTTTGTCCAGAACTCCCTCATAACATAAACTAGGATGTGACCATGAACTCGATGTAATTGAAGAAGAAACCATTTTAAGGTTGATATGAGTTGTGGTATTGTTGATGAGATGCATTCCCTATGCTTGCAATCTGAGGTCTTATTGAATAAATTCTACTTTTATGGCCAAAATTCCCATTAGGAAGTGACCTTGAACTTGGAAGTCCTTCTGCTTTAATTGCACTGCAGAATAAGAAACCAAAGGTTGATGAGATGATCCACTCCTCCCATGAGCCATTAAACTTTGGAATTGGGGATGCATGGGAATATTCTGACTGAGGTAATGTTAAAGAATTGCTACTTTCTTGGCCAAAATTACAATTAGGTTGTGACCTTGAATTGACAAAAAAATTGTGTTCCTTAGCTAGCTTCTTCTACTTAAGTAAATGTCAAATTGGTATTTAGGGGTGCACTGAAATTAAATTCATTTATGATATATCCTAGTAGAATTTTCAAAACCAATGCACATAAAATAAGACCGACCTACAATGTGAAACACATATATGAACATCTGATCATCCAATTGAAACATTGGAATCATATCATAATCTTTAACAAATTTGAATTTGTTATCAGCAACATGCATGTAAAGGTTAGTCCATTTACCAGACCTTGTGAAACAAATTCAAGAACAATCAAAGCAAAACTAATTTTTATCTACTTAGGAGTCAATGGGGATTGAGTTCATTTATCTACCGATAAAACAAATTCATGGATCAACACTTCTTGTACATATCAGACTAGAAGCATATATATCACATCACATCCTTAGGGCTTATACACAAAAAATTATTTAGAATCTCAAATTCTAAGTTGTTCTCTTTCTCCTTCCTACATGAAAATCCCTATTATTTCTACACATGCACCATACAATTCATCAAGCAAATCATCCAAACGGGGAATGAGGATTCTATATTTAATAATTATATTATTAACAACTCTACAATCAGTACGCATTTGCCAAGTGGCATCCTTTTTAGGAAAAGGATTACTGGGACAACACAAGGACTCAAAGTTTCTCTTACCCAACCTTTTTGCAGCAACTCCTCAACTTGTTTTTGTATCTCGTGTCTCTTGAGGGTTGGACCGATAGGCGGGTCTATTGGGCAAAGAGGCCCCTGACACAAAATCCATTTGGTGTTCAATCCCCCTTAAGGGAGGTAAATCGGGTGGGACACTCTTTGGAAACACATCTCCAAATTCCTACAAGAGAGAATACAGAGGTTCATTGTTTATGGATCGTCCTTGAAAAGACTTCTTGTTATAACAAAGGAAATATGCTCTTGAAGAGAAATGGTGCACACCAAGTGTTTGACGAAGAGAAATAAAGATAAATATAATATAAAGAAAAGTGCAGCAAAAAAAATAAACAAATTTGTCACGAACAAAATGTTAAAAATTAAAATAAAAAGGCGAAAAAGACAAGAAATGAAAGAAGATGGCACACCTTATGAAGAGTGATAAGTCCCATGGAGATTCGCCACAAAGATTATAGAAACCTTTGATAAGAACCAATGTTTGGTCCAATTAAGAACCCAAGAGCAACTTCCTTCTCACACACTTTGAAAAGTACAAAGTTTTTATTCAATGCCAAGGTGAGTACATAAGACAAATGAATGGTTATTTATAGCCAACAAGTGGTGCCTCTCTCCTTTTTCTTTCCAATGTGGGACTTCAGCCACATATTCCTTATTCAAAATTACACTAAAAAAAATTTAATTCTTGATGAGCTTCATGTCCAATATTCATCATCATAGATGCAGAATTAGGACTAGAGACTAGAAATAGAACTTGTAGGAAATCTTTAGAGCTTTTGAACAAATCAAAGAATGCCTAAAATGACATCTAGAAGTTAAGTTATGTTCAAAACATTGGAACAATTTGGACTCTTCACTCATTGGTCTTTGGGCTCTTCACTCATTTGAATCAATTGGAGCAATTTTAGCTCTTCTTCCAAGTTCGTCTTTAGACTCAAGGCAAGGTTGATATGTTGGCCCAATGCTTGAGAAAGGAAGTAGTTCACTTCATGATCCAATGCTTCTTGTGCTTCCTTTGATCTTGCCCTTGTCATTGGGCCTCCCAATTCTTGGTCCTTATCATACTAAGAAATACACTTCACTATGTAAAGATTTTCTAAACATATGCAATTGCACATTGACATTAGGTTCTTATAATCATATCAAACATTTAGTAATATATGTTATGACTAACCACTTAGAAAACTTAGTTGTCTAAGTGCTTGAACCTTGAACCGTTATGTTAAAACCTTTTGAACACCAAGGTAATCTTGAGTAAAAGTTCAGAAAGGTTAAAATTTCAGGAAAAGTTGGAAAATCACAATTCAACCCATTTCTTGTGACATTTTGATCACTTCAACATCTCCCAAAGAGACAAAAGAAGAACAAAGGGTAGAGGGGTAGGATTAAAAGAAACCTAATTCAACTTTCTAACAACTAAGTTAGGCTCTTAGAAACTAAAGCCCAATACCTTAAGTTTAAGAACTTTTAAAACCTTTTAGTTATAAAGCCATACCAAGGCCCAATAGCTTTTTCTTCCAATTATTATATTTAATAAAACTAATAAAATAGAGTATTTAATAATTGGGGTGCTGCAATCATTTCTCCATATGAGAACTCCCCTTTGTTTGTTGGTTATCATTAACACGGTCTACATGCTTTGTTAAGCCTTTGTATGCTCGCATTTTCAAATGAATTGTTCCACCCTAATATCGATCCATAGCCTTAAGTTGGGAAAGTTTTACTCAATTTGAATTATCAAATTCTCTTTGAACTGAGGGTGTATGTTCTTAATCACTATATTGACATATTTAGCTTATGGAAACTACACATTACATTTATTCTTCATGCTTATGAACCTCTTGAGGCACTCAACAACTAACTCATTCACTTACTACTTGGTGTTCATCAAATCAGCCATAAACACATTAAGTTATAGAGAATAAATTCTATCAAGAAAACATATTTCCATGTTGGCCCAATTCTAAATAGAATTGGGTGACAACATGGGGTAGCATGTGAAGGTCATGCTAATTATAGAAAGTGGAAACAATTACAATTTGTAGTAATCATTCTCACTAGCCTTACCACACTAAGTTGTGAAAAGGCTACTATGTTCCATAGTTGACTTTTCATCCTCGCTGAAGAAGTTTGCAAAATTGAGGATAATTTAACCCCATGACAAAGGTGTCATCTTGTCTATCCATTTGGGATAAGGCTTCCTCCAGAGAAGTTGGTCATTGGGCTTTAACTAGACCCTAAAAAATGCTTCTTAATAGCCTTGGCTATCACATTAGGATCAACAGGTGATGATGCAGAGCTCCCGTGTAACACCCTTAAATTTCGATAACTGAAAATATATGTTTGATGTATTTCTTGTGTTATTTGATTAGTTTAGATTTGTTGAAGTGTTGTGTAAATTATCCTTATGCAATTGCTTGGTGTGGGTGTTAGGTTATGTGAAGTTTGTTTGATCTATGTTTGAAATGTGTGATTTCAAGTTTTACCCAAAACCGATTTTGGTAAAACTATGATCGTGGATGCGTTCACTGGATCGCCTTTAAATTTTCACTTCACAACACACCTATGCATGGTTTGACCTTTTGAATTTGTAAAATAACAACTTTTGATGTCCCACTTAGCTCTACTGTGGCGATTAGTGCAATTCCAAACAAAAAGAAAAGTGCGCTGAGCGAGACAAGCTCGCTAAGCGAGATATGCAGTCTATAAATACGTCCATCAGCACCGAAAAATGCATTTTTCACCTCTCTCTCTAAACCCTCACCCAAAGCCATAACCCTTCTCTTCCACCACCCATGACCACCGGTGAGCGCCAAGAGCCATTGTTGCTTGCCGCGGGACCACTGCATGAAGAGGTACACTTTAATCAAAGCGAAATCTTCAAAACTCAACTCAAGGATTCAGTAGAGAACAAAACCTCCAGTCTTTCTTTCATGATTTCTTTGAGAGCTCTGCGTTTAGACCAAAGTACGTGAACTTGAGAGATCTCAAAACGACTCTACAAATAGATAGGTGAGGGGATTTTATTATTTATTTACAGTTTTTGATACTATAGTTGGGGTCAAGGAACCCAATTATAGGGATGTATGTTTGTCCCTATTGTGTGCTGATTTTCAAGAAAAATTGTGTTTTAAACTAATGAGATGCGATATATTTGTTATTGATGAATGAAATTGTGAGTGATGTTGTTTTTGTAATGATTAGATTTTTTGGGAAAAGTCTTAATTACAGAGGTGACTCTTAATACCACATGATGTATGCCTAACCTCATTAGACACTGATTTCCCCAATCTACCTTGCAATGAAACTCATTCTTCAAGAATTCACACTCTTACTCAAGTTTTGGCGCAAGAAGTGGCGTGAATGAAGTCCAAGAATTTAAGCAATGGTAGATAGAATTAGACAAGACATGAAGATGAATGACACCATGGAGAAGCTTTCCAATGAGCCTAGGAAAAATCACCACAATAGCCTTGAGAAGCCATTGATAAGATCGAAGAAGTTCTTGCACAAGAACAAGAGAGAAACTCTCACAAGAAAATTTAGATTTCTTATTGATTTAACCAAAAGTTATGTACATTTCATTTTTGTTGGCTTTATATAGCCAAGGTCCTAAAGCTAGTCTTGTAAGCTACCTAAGCTAAATGCAAGTGAAATGAAATGGCAAGTGAAATGAAGCTTGAGGTGCAAGCTAATGAAGCTTGAGGTGCAAGCTATCCACTTGATGACTCAGCCACGTGCAACTATAGTTTTTACAAGCTTACATAGTTACTCAAAAATTTAGATACAAGTGCACCTACACTTATTAAACAATTGCCATTAAAGGCCTATTTATTGCCACTACAATTGCCACTAAAAGGTGCTGGAATTAAATTCAACTTGAGAGTACAGAATCCAGCCCTTGTTCTTCTTGAGTTGGTGTGCTTCTTCATGCTTGTCTAAAAGGTGCAAGTTAGCTTTGATGTGCTCTTGAAGGGTTTGAGTTCTAGCTCTTGTCATGGACCTAAAAATAAACAAAGGAAGCTCTTCAAGTTCTCCTTCTTGGCCTTGAGCTTGTGATGGACCTCCATCAACTCTGCCCAAAATTTTATAATTTGTTCTCTTATTTACTTCTTTATTAAATTTTAAATGGGCATAAAAATTTGTATTGTATATTATAGTCCTCCTATTTAATTTAGAATTTTCCTAAAATATCAGTCTTGTGGTATTATGTACTGTGAATGTATGAGATTTGTGTTGTCTACAGACTTGGGGAATGTGAATCCAAGACATGTATTACATGTATATATGTGGAATGCGATTGCTTGTGATTTTGATGATATTGAAATGAAAATATGTTGAAGACATTGAGATGAGATGATGACATTGATGAGAGATGTTGATGATGTTTTTGTGATGGATGTATGTTTTGTGTGTACATGGGGGGTGCAATGACTCGTTGGATATCCTTGGAAGGGAAGATGATTGGTTTAAGAATTTTGAGAATCCTTGGAAAAGGAAAGGGATTACTTAGAATTTTTAACTATCCACAGTCAATGCATTGATGAACCCATGTTTCCTACTTCATAATTGCATGGAAATAGTATAAATGGTGACAGTAAGTACCTGTGATTTTGATGAGGATAAAAATGTAGGTACTTGGGGACATATCACTCAGTTTGGAACTCCCTTATGATTTTGGTTGATCACCATGAGGGGGGGAGTAGCCGCGCAACCTCGACGAGCTACTATATCATTTTCCTAAGTGAGAGTGTCATGTGGGCACACTTAGGCTATTTCCTGACGAATGGTATTACATTGCATTTGAGAGTTGAGTTAGGTGCATGCATCATTCTAAGCATAATTGATTTGAATTGTGGAAAAAGTTGATGATTAGTTTGTTGAGTGTATGTTGAACTGATTGATTACTGAGAATTATTGTGGTTATTATTGTTTTCTTACTAATCATTGTAATTTAGTGCTTGTTGATCTTGTATAATACACTCACCCTTGCAATTTTATACTGTGTGGTTGGTACATGTGATGATCGCGAACCTTCGTTCTTGGGAGCATATGAACAACAATATGTGATGTTGGAGAGAAATCCTTTTGATGGAGCCGTCAAGCCGACGTGATAACATTGGAATTTATTTTGGGAGAGAGTTGTGTTTTGCTATCAACTCTTTCTTAGTTGATTCCTTGTTTCTCTTTGATCCGAAATGTAATCTCAAGCTTAGATATATGTAAAAATTGAATCATGTTCTGACATGTGAATGATATGTAATGGTTATATATACGTGTGTGTGTGTGTGCGTGTGTGTGTGTAAGTTTATTTACGTATTTGTGTGTTTTTTTATGAGTGTATTATTGTGAAAAATTTACCATAATTTTCATAATCAAATTAATAGAGTTTTTATTTAAAATTTGAAAATTGTATGTTTAAAGTAGTGATATTGTAGCAATGAGGAGGGTCGTTACACCTCACCTCTGTCCATGTTGGTTGAGGGTTTTCATGGATAGTAATGGAAAACAATTGCATTTCTGGTCTTTGGATGGCAAATGGAAACCCCTAAGGCTCATATGCCTACTTATAGACAAATTTCCCTCAACGGTGGTTAAATAAACTTGTAAAACTGCATTGGGCTGCCTTCATAGTTAAGGTTTTGGCTTTCGAAATTAGTTGTTGTGGTGTGAAAGACAAGAGCTAAACCTGAAGCCCTTTTTGTTGTTGGTGTCAATTCCATCCTTAAAGTGCTTCGCCCTAATCTCAATGGCATGTGCCAATTACAATCCAAGGGTTGGCAAATGGAACTTCAATTAGTTACGATTGAGGTCTCACTTGGCATGCTAGAATTGTTTAAGCGAGGAAAATTTTGATTGATCAACCATGACAACGAATAATTACCAACGATTGATTTTCTTAAGCATTTGACTCGGGAAAAAAATTATGTTCCTCAATTGGGTTCTTAGTCCATTCTAGAGTGTTTTTTAGCAGTTGTAGAACTAAGGTTAATTATGTTACACTACTTTATAAAAATGCAATAAAGGAAATGTTGTAAATAAATGAAAGCAATAAATAAAGCTATAAGAAAGTTGTAGATGGAAAGTAAATGACTGAAAATAATTGATTTAATTTGACTGGTTAAGGACCTAGATTACATTGTGAAAACTCTAAGGGATTTTCTTCCTACACTATATAAAGTTCTTCATACACTATATATTTAATTTTAATGACCAAAATACCCCTGGTGAAACTTTAAGTTTGATGGCATGCTGTGTGTTTTCATTTTGCTGTGCAATGGTGGGGTAAAGTCCATTGTTTCCTATTGATGCAGTTCATTGTTGGTAGAGGTTGTGCTTTGTGGGTGCGTTGATTGTTAACCTTCATCGGAGTGTTGCTAGTGGTGCTTGTTGGTTGCTGGAGGTGGTGGCTGGTGTTGGTGGCTTTGAGGTATAATTTTTTTTACAGTATACGAATTGTGTAATCCGTATAGATGATACGGATTACACAATCCGTAACAAGATATGACAAAAATAACACATACGGATTAGGTAATCCGTATGATTCATACGAATTACATAATCCGTGTGGTTCATACGGATTACCTAATCCGTATGATTCATATGGATTACCTAATTCGTATGTGTTTTTTTATTAAAAAAATAGGATTTTATTAATTGAAAAAATAAATTTGTGTATCTCTTTTAAAGTTTGGGGATGAATTAGTATGGATACATTGGATAATTAGGTATGTTATGATTTATGTGATTGTTTTGGTTATTATATTATTGTAAATTAGATGTTATAATTGTAAATTTTATTATTTAATTAATGAAATTGATATTGTAATCTATATGTATTTGTAACACTTTATGACTTTATTGTTGTTAAATATTATTATTGTGCGCAACTTTTGATTGTCCATGTAAGGAATATTTTTTGATTTGTGAAGATGGACTACGAGGAGTGGATGTATGACAGTATTATGTCTGAAGATATTAATATGAATGAAGACATTGAACAAGAAAATGATGCCCCAGAAAATGATAATTGTTCAGTTTATTGTTATGCAGCGTTTAAGACATCTGAGGTATTGATATGATTTTGATATTAGTTAAAGTTGTTAAATGAATGAATTTAGTTGATTAAAAATTAATTCTTCGTTTTGGTATGTGTTCGATTCGTGTGAGGACGTATTGAAATGGACTCGTATAGTTGCATATGAGAATTGTTTTGTAGCTATCATAATGAGCAGTGGCATGTCAAATGGCAAGCTGGGAACAACATCATATGTTTTAATTGGTTGTGAAAGGAGCGAAAAGTATAGATCATGGAGAAAAGGTTTGGTACGGTCGACAACTAGCACGAGAAAATGTGAATGTCCTTTTAAGCTGCAAGCCAAACCAGTCTCGGGAGGTCAAAGGTGGATAGTGAATGTAACATATGGCACTCATAATCATGCTTTGACTAAGTCATTCTGTGGACACCCATATGCTGGTCGACTGACTGAGGAGGAGAAGATCATTGTTGTTGATATGACAAGGTTGATGGTGAAACCGAAAAATATTCTCCTAACTTTGAAGGATCACAATGCCAATAATTATACAAGTTTGAAGCAACTATACAATGCAAGATATTCATATCGGACGTGTATTAGAGGCAATAATACTGAAATGCAATAATTAATGAAACTTCTTCAACGTGACTTGTATATTCATTGGCATAGATTGAAGGATGAAAATGTTGTACGTGACTTATTTTAGGCACATCCGGATGCAGTCAAATTGAGCAATGCATATCATATGGTGTTCTTGATAGATAGTACATACAAAACAAACAGGTACAGACTTCCTTTACTTGACATTGTTGGTGTAACACCTACTGAGATGACATTTTCAGCCGCATTTGCCTATTTAGAGGCGGAGCATATAAACAATCTTGTGTGGGCCCTTGAACGCTTTAGAGGGATATTTCTGAAAAGTGAATTTTTCCCAGAGGTCATTGTTACTGATAGAAATTCAGCATTGATGAACGTCGTGAAAACAGTATTCCCTGAGGCAACGAATTTATTGTGTCGATTTCATATTGAGAAGAATGTGAAGGCAAAATGTAAAACTTTTATTCGACAAAAGAACGCTTGGGACCACGTCATGGATGCATGGGGGAGTCTTATTGATTGTGATATTGAGCAACAATATGGTGATTGCCTTACCAAGTTTGAGATTGCTTGTTCACCATGGCCAACGTTTGTTGATTATGTGAAAGACACTTGGTTGCATCCTCACAAGGAAAGATTTGTAACCGCATGGACAAATATAGTGATGCATTTGGGGAACACCACCACTAACAGGTAACCTCATGGAATGAAAGTCCTAAACATGGGTAAGATGCGCAGAATTTATCAACAACAAACGCAATCATGTGTGTTTTTCACAAGTAATCCAAAAATTGTTTAATATAAATGACATATAGTCAAAACTAGAAATTAATTACAAAACTGTTTAATCACGAAAGTATTGTATATAAACATCAGAAGCAAAAACAACAGTCTTCAATGTGTCCCATCAAGGCATCTCCTTTGCGCATCCCTAAGCCGACTGGATCGCACATATACGTTTCCATGCTGAGTAACACTTCGTGCTAATTGCAATAGGCGAGTCACTTCAGTGTACGCATTTGTACCCAGAGTTACCATACGCATGTCCAGCATGTGCTGTAACCCATCTCCTATCTTTTTGCACATACCCTAAAACAATCATATATTATGCAGTGTTCATAATTCATACTTGTCAAAACCTTAAAATATATGTAAGACCAATGTTATCGTGATTGTTTACCGCTTCATGTTGGGGCATTTGAGTCACATCAGAAGCTCCAGCAACTGGATCTGCCACGCCTGGTCTATCATCGTATTGCACAGAAGGGGGGTTCTGCATGGTAGTAGTTACTCTCATCGGATGTCGGCTAGGCTCCCCTACCTCTGGCGGACGGGTAAATGGATGAGATATCCTATAGAACCATTCCATATAACCACGAGCACACTGACTGGGATAAGTCACCAAATCTCCAGTGTCTACAAGGTGCTCTAAGAAGTGGGTCCATCGATCGTCAACCTCTTTTGGCGATGGAGTGTCAGAGTCGTGCGACTCAGGGATTTGCTGAACAAACCCAAATTGCCTCATGACCCTCTCCGCTAAATGTCTGATGATGTATGGTCCCCACCTCAGGTGCCCTAAAAATAATGAGATCATGTCGAACTCCCTGTGGCAACAGTGGTCCTGGTATGGCATCCAACAAACGTCGTCCAATGTCAACCTATCTAACCGTCGTCGATAGGTTGTAACTTGTAAAGCCTTTGAAGCTTTCCACCGACGTGCACGGGGCAACCTCTCATCGTACTGAGGATCTGCAATGACATTTCCAATGGTCGAAAAATGTTTATAGATCTAGCATTGCAATATGAAATAAGAAATTAATTAATATAATACTGATGATGTCATCGCCTAACACAACTTACTTAAGTAGTCAACAACATTACTTAATTAAATGATGTATTGTAATTATCTGTAGCAATGAGATATATCCAGCAAGGTGCTTCCCGTGATGTTAAGATGCGTAGTTTAAGTTTTCATACATGTGGGCTAGAGTGGCTGCCCCCAGCAATACCCTGCTGACTGGTCTAGATTGGAAAAAGTGTTCAAGAACACCACACTGATGTGTGTGGCACTCTTGTTCGTGAATAGTGTGCAACCAACAAGATGGAGCAAATATGCTCTCACCGCTACAACCCACTGCCTAGCATCACACTTGGCAGCATACAATTCTCGAAGCCACGACAGTCGAACATATGCCCCATGGCATTGTTCGGTCTCAGCATGAGCATCCTCAATTGTCACTTCCAGCAACTCAACCAATAATGTAATCGCCTCCCCCACATCAAGTGCATCATACGTCTGAAAAGCTCCCATAACTTGCAGGTGGAACAAAGATGCAACATCATCTAGTGTCAGACTAACTTCTTCGATTGGCATGTGAAAGCTGCTGGTCTCTGGGTGCCACCTCTCCACAAAGGTGGACAACAATCCTCTGTCTCCGGTCTCGACCAATGATGAAATTAATGGGCTTAACCCAGTAGAAGCGACCGGTCCTTCAATCTCAAGTGCCGGGGGTCCAAATTTGGAAACTTTGCGTCCGTGAGAAGCCAATTTTAACTCAGGACGTTCCTACAAATAAGTTATTGTCAGAGGACATCACATTTTCAATTATAAGTTCTTTTGTGAGGTATAATTTGTCATTAAACTACCTCTCCAGCCCACACTCTTAGCACAACGTGGTTATCATAGCCTTTCAAAACCGAACAATCTTCCGGGCAACCTGGAAAACCTTCAGACTCACTACCTATGTCATGTGGCACATGAATATCAGCCTCAACCTGCTCTTCCTGAACAACTGGTGCCTCCGCAACAGCATCAGCTGCTCGTCGTCTTCGGACAGAGGCGGTAGGCCTACACTGTTCAATGGCTTCCCCTGCATTATCAACATCACCTGTTCCAACTGCTTGATCTGCAGGTCTCCCTAGATTTTTACGCAAATTTAATGTTTTCACCATATCCTGTACCAATAATAATACAACAGCTTTTTCAATTGAGGAATTTTTCACACATAGTCATCAAACTAAAAGAACAAAGAAAGAAAACATCAAACTTAAAACAAGAGCCAAATTTTGCAATTCACATCAAACTTAAAAATCTTGCAAGAACAAGGTTAGCATTGCTAATGCTGAGATTAATCTTTCAGGTATCACTATGCTGAGATTAATCTTTCAACCAAACTAGCATTGCTGATGGTGGTTCAACAAGGTTAGCTGATAAAAGTACATCACCACTTGCAAGAACAATGAATAACAGAAAACAAATATATAGCCCAGTGGCCAATAAGTATTGAACAAACTACCATTTCTAAGTTTGTGATCAGTGGAAATTCAACATAATTTGAATAATTTAGAGAAGGGTCAAATTGCAAGTGCAAAAACTAAAATAACATAAAGAAAACATCAAACTTAAAACAAATGTCAAACGATAATCATCCAAATTAAAAAAGCCTAAAATCAATATTCCATATCACATTTACCAATTGAGTTGATTGTACTTTCTGAAATTAACCATATGAAAAAGGTCTTACATGTTGTTCAGGCAATTTATCAAAGAATTTCAAAAAAGGGACCATACGGATTATACAATCTGTATGAGGCTTACGGATTATGCAATCCGTATGAAGCTTACAGATTGCATAATCCGTAAGCCTCATACAGATTGTGTAATCCGTAACCTTTATACGGATTTCATAATCCGTACGACCCCCAAACCCTTCTTACGGATTGGCTAATCTGTATCATACCCATGGATTAACCAATCCATAATGACCCCATGACAGCAAAAGACGCTCACCGCTCACCGTGTCACGAACATAACCATCGACGACGCAAAGACGACCACCAACCACCTGCAACTCCAATGACCACCACGCATAGGACCAATGCCACCACCGTCAGCCCCACAACGACCGAGAAGAAGAAAGTAAAGAGGAAGTCTAAGGCGCAGCTGCTGAAGGAAAGTACAAAGCTTTTTTAAAAATTAAACCTAAGTAAAATACTAACAGGGATATTTTTTATAATACATTCTTACAATATAGTGTATGTAGAAAAGCAATATAGTGTATGTAGAAAAGCATATAGTGTAGGAAGAAATTTCCAAACTCTAATTTATAGGCCTTGCAATACTTATACTCACGGGCCACGACCCATGATCCAATCTTCTACATATAATTGCAGTTGTCGTTTTAGGGTCGCATTAAGATTGATAGTGTTAGGCGTTCGAAAAATGACTAATAAGAGAGTCATTAGCATATTTTAATGCTAACAAATAGTTATGAATGATCAAGATTAACAATATACTTATAAATGCATAATGATGATTGTATCCTGAATGTTTTGAAATTTAATATAAAGAAAAATAATCTTTATATATATATATATGTTTTTATTTTTTATTTTTTACTACAAATAAAAATCTTGACAAGTTAAAATGAATGTAAATCAACAAAGAGATTTTGTGTCACTGCGTAATTTGATAATTTATAATATTAGATATATTACTCATATGTCATATATGTTTCCTAGTGGCGTAGTCTTAATTACTTAATATCCCAGAAACTTATTACTTTACATAATACTTAATAAACTTGTTATGAAGTGATAAAATTTTCTGCACGTGTCTTTTTCTTAATACCTAAATATGTATGAAACAACTTCTACATCTACTGGGGTGGAAAATAAAATATAAAGCCCGACAACGTAATTGTTTCTAAAATAAACTAATCACACTCCGGGAGTTCTGTTATAAACTTTTAATAGTAACCATGACTAAGTAGTTTACAGAAAATCTTAGTTAATATTCCACGGAGGAGGTAATTATTGAACTAATAGGTCAAGTTGAAAAGATAGGACCAATGATTCATTTTCAAGTTAGCACTAACATATAGAACAAGTTTCTTTCGAAGGTTAAGTTGGACAACTTTTTACTAATTTCCTTGTTTTTATCTTTCGTTAGTAGCAATAAGTTTCTTGGAAGTTTAGTTAATTAGCAGATATACACGATACGCACAATTTTGAATTTATTTTTTCTTATTATATGCAAATTTCATAGTAGTCTTAAAAGATAAAAATTAAAATTCATATAATTTGACAAATGATATACATATGTAAATTTTATTAATTCATTCAGCAATAATGTTTTTTTAAAATCAGTTGCATTCTTGGATGTTTGGGTAATTAGCAGATATAGAAGTGGCTCCATGTGCACCCATATTCTTAAGTGTCAAACATTGAAAGGTAAAAAAAATATGAAAATCTCCTTCTGAGTTTTTCAAATTAAAAAGTTGGTAAAAGAGGAACGTACAATTAAGTTTGAATTTTGTGATCTAGTGTTGGATACCAGCAGCACCAATCAACATGGGTAGGCATACTGCAAGGAAAGAGAGATCTCAACTACTAATATTAGCTTTTTGCACTACTACTATAAATACTACTCCTTGTTAGGTTTTAATTATCAAGTAAAACTATCATATCTATCTATTGAAGTAGCTTTATTTGATTTGTGTGGTTGTAGAAATTATGGGGAAAATACATGGTGGTGTGTTGCTTCTTCTATTGGTGATCATAGGAGTGGCAGAGTGCCGAAAAGTGAAAGAAGAAGTATTTGTTGACATTGAAGAAGGTGATGATCATGGAGGTGCTAGTATTGGATTTAGTGGAGTTTTTGAGGAATGTGGAGGAGGAGGAAGTAATGGAGGCAACACCACTTGCCATAGCCAAGGTGGTGGTGGTGTCGAAGGGGGTGCTGGTCATGTTGGAGGCAACAAAACAATCATTGGTTTTGGAGGAGAAGTTGTTTTTGGTGGAGGAAATGGTGGTGGCATTGGGGGAGGAGTTGAAGGTGGAGCAGCTACAGGGAATGGAGGTGCTGATGGAGTTGGAGGTGGTGCTGCTTTAGGGTTTGGAGGTGCTGATGGAGTTCAAGGTGGTGCTGCTTTAGGGCATGGAGGTGCTGGTCATGGAATTGGAGGTGTTGCTGCTTTAGGGCATGGAGGGGCTGGTGGAGTTGGAGGTGCTGCTGCTGGCTTTGGAGGTCATCCATAAATGCATGCATGCAACCATATTCTATAAGATAAAATAAATAAAAAAGAATGAGTTCTGTGATGCTAGCTCGTTCTCATAATCTCATGGATGCAAATGAGTTATTAATGTATAATAATATTAAATACATATAAATCCGAGTTTTATTATGATCTTATGCTTATTTTTGTTCTTCCTACTATCTAGCTACTCTTAGCTCACACTGCTAGTTTTGATTTACTATACATCAGCATGAACCGCGACAGCCACAATTAGGAGTAAAAACCGCCAATCTAGAAAATTCTTTTAGTGGAAGCACAAAAATGTCTATGATATTTTTACAAACGAAAAATACTTTAAACATTTATAAAATACACAAATCCATGATAAAAAAATTAAAATACCTAAGTTTTTATAAATTTAATGAGATAAAATTAGTATCAATTTGTTTTTTGTTTTGTCTTTCAATTTTTTTTTACATTCTTTTCTTTTAAAAAATCATTTTATGGGGGCAACTCATTTTTTATGGGGGGCAAAATAATAATTATTAATATAATAAAAGTAAATAACTTTGTGGGAATAATTATCCCATAGTCATCAATGTGTATATGTCCCTACTTAAAATATCGAGTTCAATAACACTTAAATCAATGATTTATTAGTATAAACATACAAGTATAACAAGTACATAAAACAACCCTTAAAAAAATCACATATAATGTGACATGTTTCTTGTTTAACTTGTCATTCTTGTTATGAACAAGATATATCAATTTTGCATCTACAAATTGTTAATAATTTACATAACCCAGATTTATAATAAATAAATAACTTTCCTATAAAATTTAGAAAGAGATACTTGTTGGTGGGCCTCCTCAAGTATTGGGTCAACCACTTTCATTAAAAAGAAAGAAAGAAAGAAGCTACGTGAATAAGTGCAGCCCCGCTTCCTTGGTTTTACGTTTTTTCTTCTGCGCCGCTGGAGAGAAAAAGAAAGCTTTGCTTACTTTGAGGTATTTGTTGGATACTCATTGTGCTCTGTTTTGCATGAAATATCAGCCAATTGTTTCCAAAATTGTGGACATTCATCTGGTATACTCAGAACTTTATTTCTCTCATATTTTGGCAAAATATATTTTACCCTATTATGGGTCTCTATTTGAATATTGTTGCATTGTTGATTTCCACTATTTTAAGAGTGAGTTGGCTTTTATTTGTGAGGTTCTTTTGAGAAACTCTTTGTTGTACTCTTTGATATTTTACATAGTGGATCTTTTTATGGACTTGGTCCCGTGGTTTTTTGTCCCTCACACTGAGGGTTTTCCACGTTAAAATTGTTGGTGTTCTTCTTGCTATTATATCTTTATTTTTCTGGACCCTTAGATTTTTGGATTGCCGTATATTACGCTTCTCACAGGTTCACTCAAGCAGGAAATGTTTTATTTACCACTACTTATTTGTGTAATTTTTCCGTTGTGCATACGTGCCTTTCCCAACAAATGGCATCAGAGCTGGTTTATTTTTCTGGGAAATTTGCTTGATTGAATGATGGAGCCCAATTACGGTAGAATGATTAGTTTGAACGTTACTAATTACCACAAGTGGAGAGGTGATGGAGTGCCTTTAGTTAAATATTTTTCTATCATTCTTAGTTTATTTGACTTCTCTTGGACTTTTTTATTTTCTCATTCTAATTCAGTTTTTGTCTTAGGCAAGTTAGTGGGTTTAATTGCTAATTGTTATGTATTTTCAAATTCTATGCTCACTTGACGTATCTGCCTTGTATAGGACCTACAAAGCTCTACGGAACTCCGAATTGAGTGTTCTTGTAGTCCTTGGAAAGATAGCGAAAAGATCTGCAAGTTTTCCAGAAATAAGCCAAGGTCAATTCTGCCATTTGGAGGGTCATTTTAGGCTTTGAAGTCAGAACCACTGCACTTGTATTTTGGGCTGCGAGTTGGACTTTAATTGGTGTAAATAGCATAAATAATTAGAATTGATGGGTTGTTCATGGCCCATTCTTTTCTTCAGACTTAGTCACTATATATTAGTGACATTAGGAGGAATTAATACTTTACATTTCATTTTGCAAAAAGATAGTTTTACATTTCTCTTTTTAAGTTTTTAGAATCAAAACTTTTTCTCTTATTTTCTCTCAACTGTTCTTCCTTGTTCTTTATTGTTCTTCATTTTCGTTTTCCCTTCTTCCATTTTCGTGCACTTATTTCATGGGGCTTTCATTGATGATGATCATGGAAGGCTAAATAATCAATCAATCCAAGGATCCAACCTAAGCAAGAGAAGAATTTGAGTTATGGTTTGGTATTTCGAATTCTATGTGAATGTTCACTTTCTTCTTCAATTGCTATTCTGTTTTCATGATTATGAATGTGTTTAGGATTGAAAGCGGATTAGGTTATGGATTCATTTCCTAATTTCGAATATAAATCACAGATTAATTGGATGATATTTCAATTAGGGTTGTGGTTCAAATTAATTTAGGGGTTAATTCGACTGAACTGCTTCTAATGAAATTGAATGAACTTTCACAATAGGATAAATTTCTTAGAACGATGATGATTCGAATAGCTTGGTTTGGTGAATTGGATTGATGCTCTTTAATCTGTTTTACATTACTTGTTATCAATTCTATTAGTTTCTGCATTGATCTTCAATCGTAGTTTGTGTTTTTGCAATTTTTACTTCGCGCCTGCAAACTGTTCGACAAAAATCCCCTTTACTGTTAGTAGTGAATTGAAAATAGAACCATATTGATAATGTCTTTGAGTCGACCTAGGTTAATCCTGTGCTACAGAGTTAGCGTAGTTTAATTGTTTTGAAGCGACAGGACAAACGCTTATCAAAACTGGCGCCGTTGCTGGGGACACGGTTCATTGTGTGCTAGCTTTAATTCATTGTAATTAGTTCATAGTAGTAGTAATATACAAAAAAAAATTACATTCACTGCATATTTACATTTTGCTGCACAACCGCACTTTGTTACATAATTATATGATTGTGCTTGTTCATTATGAAGTGTGGATGATGTAGTTTCATGTGTGCTGTCAAAAAAAAAGAGAAAAACAGAGCAAAAACAGGGGAAAAACAGAGTAGTAGTAGGGAGAGAATTAGTGTAGTGTAGTTATTTTTGTAGTGTCATTTTGCTGTCCAGAATTTTTTAGACCTGTGTAGTTTTGCTTTGCGATTTGTTTTCCAAAGTTTATCCCCCATTTTAAAAAAAAGCAATCCTTTAGGGGTTGGGCCTGGGTTAAAATTGGCAAATTCGACCTCTAAGTAGGAGTTTTGGACCAGTTTTTACAATTGTCGTAGGGGCATTTTGGCAATTTCACAGCAAACGATTTCAGAATATGTGAAAAACTAATACATCAAGGTGAACCTGTTATGAAGTAACATGTTCATCAGGGGTCCAAATCGCGAAATTCCTTCATTTAGGCCATTTTTGAGGCGATTTTCTATTTTCATGATTTTTAAAAATCACAAAAAAATCGCAAAAATCAATCATGAGTTTTAGACATTCACTGTTATTTTTCTAGATTTTTTTAAAAAGTTTTAGGGCAGTTTTCCAATTTCTATTTCATTTCAGCATATATAGTGAGTAGTGTCCTGGTAGAGTAGCTGTTTGACATTTCTGTGTTGTCTGTGTTTATTGTTCCTTATGAGCTGAATTGTGTATGACTAGGTCCACATCAAGTGAATTACATGCATATGATCCTGAGATAGATAGGACATTTCACATATTAAACAGACATAATATTAGTTTAGATGACTTTGATAGTGTAGTTTTAGACAGTAGCATAGTGTCTTCTGACTTCGATTCTAAATTTACTTCTAATCCTTCTACTTCTGAACATCTTGATACAATGGCTGATAACAACCTAACTCTTAAGGAATTGGCTACACCTGATGTTGTTTACAACCTTGGTGTATTCAATATCCTGAGACTGAGGTTAGTTATGAGCTAAAATCTGGACTGATCCATTTGCTTCCAAAGTTTCATGGTCTTGCAGGTGAAGATCCACACAAGCATCTTAAGGAGTTTCATGTAGTGTGTTCCACCATGTGACCACATGACATTCATAAGGATTATGTCAAGATGAAGGCATTTCCATTCTCTCTGGATGGTGTGGCCAAGGACTGGTTGTACCTTCAACCAGATCCTATCAACACCTGGATAGATATGAAGAGAAGATTCTTGGAGAAATTCTTCCCTGCATCCAGAATGTAACGCCTCTCTTTACCCTCTCGTGCTTGATTAATTTTAGATAAAATCTCGTGTCTACTTTGTCTTAATATTAGATCAGTGTAAATTTTTCACGAAAATTCCTTTTGCTTCGCTTGCTGATTTTATGATTCATGAGCAACATAAATGATTATCCTCACCACGATTTATCTAGATTAAGAAGCAAAGCTAAATATAACAGTCCATGTACATACATCCCAAAATAAAAGACAGATACAATACAGTACGAATTCCATACTTCACAAAAAAACCAGATCATCCACTCATCAAGCCAAAACACAGCAAGCACATCATCCAAGTTCTCCACTTCTCATCTTCTCACTGTTCCTCTGCTCGCCCAAGTAAATTGGGGTCATCACAGATGTCAAAACCACAGACACAATATGGGTAAGTATTTAATAAACAGAATTAGATAATTGACAGGAACAGATAAATAATTGATTTCTAGTAAAATAAATTATCATTTGTAAAATAGAAACAAATGCATAAATGATGCATGATCTCTTTATTAAATGATGCATGACTGAGATCTCAGAGGCCTAATAAAAGGTACCAAAATCAATATAGTTTCACCCACTCCAGTGAAACCAGTCCCACCCACTCCAGTGAGACAGTCCCACCCACTCCAGTGAGACCTCCCTCCACTCTGAGGGGATAAAAGGTACCATAAAACAGTTCCACCCACTCCAGTGGAACAGTCCCACCCACTCCAGTGAGACCTCCCTCCGCTCCGAGGGGATAAATGCAAATGATGTATGTAATGGCTGGTTTTATTTTTCATTTATCTCTTTTATCATTTATTTCTTATTTCCATTTTCATATCAACTAATTCCACCCACTCCAGTGGAATACGTATCAGATAGTCCCACCCACTCCAGTGGAACACAAAATAACCAGCAACTCACCGTTAAATTATCTTTGTCACAGAATCTCAACAAAGCTCAACATCAAGTGAATATTAACATATCATACAGCTACATCAACTTATATAGCAACTTGTTTAAATACAGCAATCCAATAACACATACAGCAACCAGCAACATAGTAGTCCAATATACCATCACATACAGCAACCTAGTGGCTTACAGCAACAATAGTACCATACGGCAATATAAATAAATACAGCATACCGCAACCATTAAGTTACAGAATTAATTTTACAGCCACATGATTATCATACAGCAACAACAATATTAAGCTACAGCAACATAATAAATAATATACAGCAACTTCAGGCTACAAAATTAATCTTACAGCACACAAGAGAATAACATACAGCAATCATTAAATACAGCAACAGCAACATTACTTACAGCATACAGCTACCTTAAGTTGCAAATTCAACAGTCTACAGCAACATAATAAATAATATACAGCAACAGCATACCACCATAACAGCAACATAATAAATTAAGTAACAACATACAGCAACATTAAATCATTATACAGCAACATAATAAATTATACAACAACACCAAGTATTAAATACAGCAACTCAAATACAGCAACATATTCTCATACAGCCATATTAAATTAACATCTCACAACATCAAATAATTAATTATATTTACCACAAAATAAGAGTAGTCCTATTTATTAATCAGAATTAATTATATTAATTAAATACTTTCATTCTAAACTAATTAGGTATTCAAGTTATGTTTTATAAATTTTTCTAATTCATTTAGGACTTTCAACAAACACATGGCATGCTAATTGTCTTCTTTACCAAACAAGGAAGAACATATCTTAAATCTTAGAAGATTAGATGTTAAATTAACTCAATCAACTGTCTAATTCATGTTTACTAATATACTCCCCATACCTTAGTTTTGATTTGAAATTTCAGCAACTTTTGCTTCCTAGACTTCTTCACTTGTCCTTGGCTAATGGTGTGGCCTTTGTTTTAGTTTTTGCTTTGAGTGAAAGGATGGATGGCTGAATTTGGGAGGTGTACGTGTAATGGCTCCCAATTTGATTCCATCATCCCTTTTTATATGCAAGTCTCCTTAGCTTGGTAGGAAAATATCAAAGCTTCATTAATTGCCTAACTTTTTTTGTTGGCTTAATCTTATTGGTTATTCTCTTCCTAGCTTCCAAGTGGCCTTTATCAAGATTTTTCCACACTTTTCTTCTTGCTTCCTTATCATAACCGTGCAAGTGCCAAGCTTGATGCCTTGCTTTTGTTTTGAAATTCTTCACGTGGAAGGCTTGGTTATTGGAAGATATTAATTGCTTTGTTTTCAAAGTTACTTTCCAAATGGTCCAATGGAATGATTTCTTGCTTATTTGCCATACAAGTGTCCTAGTTCTACATGTTTCCAAAGCTTTCTTCATTCTTCTTGGAGGTGCACGGCTAGCTTAGTCTTTTAGGGCCATTTGGATGCTAATTAAACTTATTTAGGTAGTTTAAAGCTTGTTTAGGTGAAATAACTTTTTGTTTAAAGAATTTTAATGCTTTGTTTCAATTAATATATATTTGCATAGAATTAAATTATGTCTTATGTTTTGTGAAAGTCTAATTCTGAATGTTTCTTTAGGAATAAAATTCATAGCTTAAAGTTTAGTAACATGTAATAAAATGTCACATAATTTCTTCTAATAGTTTTATCTATTTTTCTATTGGTCCATTTGGTTCTTAATTAATAAAATGTTTAGATCACCCATTAAATAATCCATTCCTACTACAATGAAGAGAATCTTCTCTAGATTGTGTTTTCCTTCCTTCTGTGTTTTTACATAGCTTAGATTAGCCTAAATTCAATTCTTTTTGAATTATCTTTCAAAATTTCTAATAATTCTATCTTATGGTTTTTCTTTGCAAATAACATCAATAATCTCTTGTCTAACTTTGTTCTGTATCTTATCAGACTTCCAGGACTTTACTAGAACTTATATGACCTTATCAGAGCTATAGGGATATATTGGTCATTTGAGCAATTGTTCAGGGGCATTTTGGTCTTTTACCCTTGGGACCTAAATGTCATTTGAAATTATCCAAGGATATTTTGGTAATTTCTCTTAGTAAATATCTTGCTAAAATATCTAGGGATACATTAGTCTTTTCCAGAATTGTTTAGGGCAAAATTGTCATTTTCTTTCTAGGGACATAAATGTCATTTCTGAAATTGTTCAGGGGCGTTCTTGTCATTTTGCCCTAAATTTTCTACTGCCTTTCATTAACATTTTACTCATAGTAATTGTCTATAACCCCTAAATTTTTGGGGTGTTACACAGAACAGCTTCCATCCGGAAAGAAATTTGTGGTATAAGGCAACTAGCTGGGGAGACATTGTATGAGTACTAGGAGAGATTCAACAAGCTGTGTGCTACATGGGTGTAAAATTTGATGATGAAATTTTGGCTCTTTGGTTGCTTAATACTCTACCTGATTCTTGAGAAAATCTTCGTGTTACTTTGACTAGTTCTGCTCCTAGTTGTATTGTGACCATGGATTTTGTAAAAACTGCTATTTTGAATGAAGAAGTTAGACGACGTACTCAGCAGGCATCCTTTTCATAGACATAGGTTTTGGTCACTGAAAATAGGGGGATAAGTACAAACAGGGATCAAGAATGAGGTCACAGAGGTAAAAGAAAGCGCAGAAGCAAATCAAGGTCTGAGCAGAAAACTTACAAGTGCAGTTATTGTGGTAAAAAAGGTCATCTCCAAAAGTTTTGTTATAAGCTGAAAAATGATAACAAAGACAGGCAAGAAAAGATATATGATGAGAATGGTGATAGTGTTGTCATTGCTAGTGCAGGAGATCTTTTGATTGTTTATGATGAGAACTTGATTAGTGTTGCTTGTGATGATTCTAGCTGGGTTGTTGACAATGGTGCCAGTTTTCATGTGACTTCTAGGAAGGATTTTTTCTTATCTTATACTCCAGGTGATTTTGGTGTGTTGAAGATGGGTAATAGTGATACATCAAAGGTGATTGCATTGGTACTGTTTGTTTGGAAACCAACATAGGAACAAAGTTAATTTTGAAGAATGTTAGGCACGCACCAGACATCCGTTTGCATCTGATTTCTATTAGTGTTCTAGATGATGATGGATATTTTAATACCTTTGGTGGTGGACAGTGGAAGCTCACTAAGGGTTCCTTGATTGTGGCACGAGGTAAGAAGCTTTCAGGTTTGTATTGGATGAAAGTTTCTATTTTAGTTGATGCTATAAATGTTGTTGACTATGATAGTTCGTCATATTTATGGCACAAGAGACCGAGTCACATTAGTGAGAAGGGGCTGAATTGTTTGGCCAAGAAGAATCTGTTTACAGGTTTGGAATGTGCAAGGTTAGAAAAATGTGCTCATTGTTTGGCTGGGAAACAAAATAGAGTTTCTTTTAAGAGCCATCCTCCCTCCCGAAAATCAAAGGTATTTGAGTTGGTGCATTCAGATCTTTGTGGTCCTATGAGGACAAAGACTTTCAATGGTGGATTGTGTTTTGTTACTTTTATTGATGACCATTCGAGAAAGCTTTGGGTTTATGTCTTGAAGACTAAAGACCAAGTGCTTGGTGTTTTTAAACCATTTCAGGTTTTGGTTGAGAGAGAAACAAGGAAGAAACTGAAATGTATTCGCTCTGTTAGCGGTGGCGAGTTTTGTGGACCTTTTGATGAATACTGCAGGCAGATGGGTATTCGACACCAGAAGACGCCCCCAAGATTCCTCAGCTTAATGGCTTGGCAGAAAGAATGAATAGGACATTGATGGAGAGAGTCAGATGTTTGCTTTCTGAAGCAAAGTTACCAGCTTCTTTTTGGGGTGAGGCTTTATGTAATGTTGCACATGTTGTTAACTTGTCTCCTGTTGTTGCTTTGCAGGCTGATGTTCCTAACAGAGTATGGTATGGGAAGGATGTTTCCTATGACCATCTTCGTATTTTTGGCTGTAAAGCATTTGTGCATGTGCCAAAAGATGAGAGGTCCAAGTTAGATGTCAAGATAAAGGAATGTATCTTCATTGGTTATGGCCATGATGAATTTGGCTATAGATTTTATGATCCAGTTGGAAAGAAGCTTGTTAGAAGCCGTGATGTTGTTTTTATGGAGGATCAAACCATTGAAGATATTGGGAAGGCAGAGAAATCAGAGTCTCCGAGTACTGATGATTTAGTTGATTTTGATCTAGTTCTTGATACAGATACGCCTGATGTAGCAGATTTTAACAATCATGATGATGCCCCTACTCATATTCCAGATGATCCAGTTGAGAATATTGATAATGATGATACTGGTAATTCTGTTGAATCTGATGTCCCTTTTAGAAGGTCTTCTAGACAACAGTTGCCTTCTACTCGTTATTCATCTGATGAATATGTGCTCCTCATTAACGGGGGAGAACTTGAGTGCTATGTAAAGGCTATGGAAAATGAGTACAGGAAAGAATGGATTGCAGTAATGGAGGATGAGATGAAGTCTTTGCATGATAATCATACTTTTGAGTTGGTCAAGTTTCCTAAGGATATGAAAGCTTTGCAAAATCGGTGGATTTATAGGTTAAAGACTGGAGAAAACAACTATGCTCCACGATACAAAGCGAGATTAGTTGCAAAGGATATCGTCAAAAAAAAGGCATTGATTTTGATGAAATTTTCTCTCCCATTGTTAAAATGTCTTCCATCCGAGTTGTTTTTGGTTTGGTAGCCATTCTTGACTTAGAGGTTGAGCAGATGGATGTGAAAACTGCTTTCCTTCATGGTGATTTAGAGGAAGAAATTTACATGGAGCAACCTGAAGGCTTTGTGGTGAAAGGTAAAGAGAATTATGTCTGCAAGTTGAAGAAAAGCTTGTATGGGTTGAAACAAGCCCCAAGGCAGTGGTACAAGAAGTTTGAGTCTGTTATGATCCAACAGGAATTCAAGAAGACTACTTCAGATCATTGTGTTTTTGTGTAGAAATTCTCTGATAGTGATTTTATCATTTTATTGCTATATGTTGATGACATGTTGATTGTTGGTCATAATTTGTCTAAAATTAACAAGTTGAAAAATGAGCTTAGCAAGTCTTTTGCAATGAAAGACTTGGGACCAGCAAGACAGATTCTTGGCATGCATACCACTCATGATCGAGAAGCCAAGAAGTTGTGGTTGTCACAAGAGAAGTACATTGAGAAAGTACTTCAACGTTTTCATATGGATAAAGCAAAAGTGGTAAGTACACCTCTTGCTTCACACTTTAGGCTTAGCACTAGACAAGTTCCTTCTAGTGATAAAGAAAAAGAAGACATGCAATTTGTTCCCTATGCATTTGTCGTAGGAAGTTTAATGTATGCAATGGTTTGCAGTAGGCCTGATATAGCCCATGCAGTTGGTGTTGTCAGTCATTTTCTTTCCAATCCTGGTATTGAGCATTGGAAAGTTGTGAAGTGGATGTTGAGATATCTTCGTGGTACTTCTAATTTAAAACTGTATTTTGGAATTGGGAAGCCTATTCTTTGTGGTTACACTAATTTTGACATGGCAGGGGATATTGATTCTAGAAAATCTACTTCTAGTTATTTGATTACTTTTGCAGGGGGAGCTGTGGCTTGGCAGTCTAGGTTACAAAAATGTGTTGCATTGTCTACAACTGAGGCTGAGTTCATTGCTATTACTGAGACATGTAAAGAGTTGCTTTGGATGAAAAAGTTTGTACAAGAACTTGGTTTTGAGCAGCAGAGATATATTTTATTTTGTGATAGTCAGAGTGTTATTCACCTTGGCAAGAATCCTACTTTCCATGGTAGATCTAAACATATTGATATGCGATATCATTGGATACGTGATGTTTTAAATTCTAAGCTGCTAGAACTTGAAAAGATTCATACAGATGATAATGGTTCTGACATGATGACAAAGACACTACCAAAGTGGAAGTTTGAAGCTTGTCGATTTATTGTCGGTTTGGCATTTGCCTCCACTTGAGTCGTAGGGGGAGTTTGTTGGTGGGCCTCCTCAAATATTGGGCCAACCACTTTCATTAAAAAAAAAAAGAAAGAAAGAAGCTATGTGAATAAGTGCAGTGCCGCTTCCTTGGTTTTACGTTTTTTCTTCTATGCCTCTGGAGAGAAAAAGAAAGCTTTGCTTACTTTGCGGTATTGGTTGGATACTCATTTGTGCTCTGTTTTGTATGAAATTTCAGCCAATTGTTCCTAAAATTGTGGGCATTCATCTGGTATACTCAGAACTTTATTTCTCTCATATTTTGGCAGAATATATTTTACCCTATTGTGGGTCTCTATTTGAATATTGTTGCATTGTTGATTTCCACTATTTTAAGAGTGAGTTGGCTTTTATTTGTGAGGTTCTTTTGAGAAACTCTTTGCTATACTCTTTGATATTTTACATAGTGGATATTTTTCTGAACTTGGTCCCGTGATTTTTTGTTCCTCACACTGGGGGTTTTACAAGTTAAAATTACTGGTGTTCTTCTTGCTATTATTTCTTTATTTTTCTGGACCCTTGGATTTTTGGATTGTTGTATATTACGCTTCTCACAGGTTCACTCAAGCAGGAAAGGTTTTATTTACCACTACTTATTTGTGTAATTTTTTCGCTGTGCATACGTGGTTTTATTTACCACTACTTATTTGTGTAATTTTTCCACTGTGCATACGTGTCTTTCCCAACAATACTAGTCTTGTGTAAATTTGAAATAATGTAATAGCTTTTTATTTCTAAATGTCTTTTAGAAAGAAAGTAAGAGAAAGGAGAAAATAGAAAGTGGTTTTGAATATTATTCCCAAATTATCAACGTTAGTTGAAGTTTAATACAAGTGAGGTATTTATAACCTCTTGATCTGATGCTAACAAATTATAAACTAACTTAACAAAATAACCACTAACTGAAAATAACAAGAAGCTGACAACTATACTGCCAGCTGTACAATGAGAGGTACAATAAGCAAAGTGCTAACTATAACCTAAAATAGAGAGGTGTTGTTAGCAAAAGCTAATAGCACTTACATATTCTAATATCCCCCCTCAAACTCAAGGGGAAAAGTTTTCAGAAGAAATACTATTCACATTGAGTTTGTTCTTGAGAAAGTCAAATCTGGCAGGAGAAAGTGGCTTGGTAAGAACATCAACCCATTGGTTCAGAGTAGGAATATGCACAATGGAAAGCTTCTTGGCCAGAATTTTTTCTCGAACAAAGAAAATATCTATTTTCATATGGTTGGTGCGGCTGTGAAACACTGGATTGTGAGCAATAGAAACATCACTCTGATTATCACAAAAAATAATAGGAGTGGGGAAAGAAACTTGTAACTCAGTGAGAAGAGCATGAATCCAGGTCAGCTCAGTGGAAGTTTGAGCTAAACTTTTGTACTCAGCTTCAGTGCTAGACCTTGCTGTAACTTTCTGCTTGCGAGACCACCGAGAGATTAAATTGGGGCCAAGAAAAACAGAAGAATCAGATGTATACCTTCTATCATCAACATTAGATGCCCAGTCAGCATCACAAAAGGCATGAAGAACTAGAGGCTGACTGATATCAGCAGATCTGAGCAGAAGCCCACCCACAGTTCCCTTAAGATACCTCAAAATCCTCTTAATTGCTGCCCAATGAGAGTCAAAAGGAGCAGCCATAACTAGCACACCTTATTAACAGCAAAACTAATTTCAGGCTCAGTGAGAGTAGCATATTGTAGAGCACCCGCCACTGACCTAAAAAAAGTAGGATCATGAAATAAATCAGCACCATGTTTAGACAGCTTACAGTTAGAAACCATGGGGAAGAAATAGAGTGAGCTTTTGCCAAGTTGGTTTTATGTAGCATATCCCGAATATATTTGCTTTGAGTCATGATAATGGAGCTGTTTGGTAGATGCTTAACCTCAAGACCCAATAAATAATCCAAATGCCCAAGCTGCTTGAGTGAAAAAACATGATTAAGTCTAGTGGTGAGCTGCTGGATTAGGATAGAGAAGCTTCCAGTAATTATAATATCATCTACACACACCAGTAGATAAACAGTGTGTGACTGAAGTGTGTAAATAAAAAGAGAAGAGTCACACTTGCTACCTACAAACCCAAACTGAAGAAGTATGGACTTTAATCTATTAAACCATTGCCTTGGAGCTTGCTTTAGTCCATAAAGCGCCTTGTTAAGCTTGTAGACCAAGGACTTATCTGCATTTTCAAAACTTGGTGGTTGTGTCATGTAGACAGACCCTTCAAGTAACCCATTAAGGAAAGCATTGTTCTCATCAAGTTGAAATAACTCTCACCCATGTGAAAGAGCAAGAGTGAGAACTATTCTAATGGTTACAGGTTTAATTACAGGTGAGAATGTCTCATGAAAATCAAAACCCTGCACTTGGTGAAAGCCCTTTGTAACTAACCTGGCTTTAAATTTATTGACAAAACCTTCAACATTCACCCAATAGCTTTTCTGTTAGCAAGTAGAACAGCCAACTCCCATGTATTATTTTTTTATCAAAGCATCATATTCTTGTTTCATGGTAGCAAGCCATGCTAAATCTGCCAAGGCCTGTTTCACATTCTTTGGTTCAGAATGAACAAGAAAAAGGGAAGGGTGTAGTCTGGGATTATGAAGACCACATTTGGACCTTGTTTGCATAGGATGAGTGCTTACAGGAACAAGACTAGGTACAGAATCAGATTCAGATGAAGACTCAGTCAAATTAGTATTTTCAGAGGAACCAATTTGCATAGAACTAGGTTCAACAGTGGTGACAAATTGAGAAGCAGAAGGAATAATAGTAGGACTGATTATAAGAGAGAAATCAGGTGGTACAGTAGGTATAGATTGTGGTGTAGAAGGGAAAGGTTGTGTATGGGAAAGTTCTGATTACATAGGAGGGGGAGACAAATTGGGATTAAGACTAAAGTATGTCTTTAAATCACTAATTGTAGTTGGGCATGAAGGAAACAAGTCAGAATAAGCGAATTTTTGCTCATTAAACAGGACATCTTTAGAGATATAAATTCTACTTGAAGGGGACAGACATTTGTAACCCTTATGAGAATTAGAATACCCTAGGAATAAGCATTCTTGAGACCTGAAATTAAGCTTGTGAGTGTGATAAGGTTTTAAGAGAGGAAAACAGGCACAACCAAAGGTTTTTAGAAACTTAAAATCAGGATCTTTTCGAAAAAGGATGGTGAGGGGAATGGCAAAATTAAGAGAAGCAGTAGGAAGCCTGTTAATGAGATAAACAATAGTGGTAAAGGCATAATCCCAAAAATTCAATGGTAAAGAAGCATGATGCAACAAAGTAAGGCCTAAGTCCACTATATGCCTGTGTTTTCTCTCAATTACTCCATTTTGATGATGAGTGTGAGGACAAATGAGCCTATGAAAGATACCAAAAGAGTTTAAAAGAGTGGAAAAAGGTCTATACTCTCCTCCCTAGTCAGATTGAACACTCTTTATTTTAGTGTTGAGTTGTAGTTTAACAAGAGATTTAAAGGTCTGGAAAATAGAATCTGTTTCAGCTTTGGACTTAATAGGAAAAATCCAAGTATACCTAGAGAAACCATCAATGAATGACACATAATATTTGAAACCAGCATAGGATGTTATGTGAGAGGGTCCCCATAAATCTGTAAAAACCAGTTCTAAAGGAGAATAAACAATATTAGACTTGGAAGATGGCAACCTATGTGACTTTCCCATACAACAAGATGAACAAAAATCTAGAACAATTTTATTCAACTGAGAAACATTACAATTGCTTAAGACAAGTTTCATTACATGGTGATTTGGATGACCTAATCTAGCATGCCAAACATGGGCAGTACTAGGAGAAAAAGAAATAGAATCAGAAGAATAGTAGCAGATTGCTGGGACAAAGTGTTTGCTGAAGTAGAAGCTAAAGTGGACAACAACTAAGGAAAGGTGTGTTGGAGCTAGATATTCTGAAAATAGTACAGTCCATCAACTCTAACAGATCCTTGAAGTGAGACTTTATTTGTCTCCAGGGATTTCACAAGACATAAATTAGAATGAAACTCAAAGAAAACAGAATTATCTTTTGCAAACTGGCTGACACTTAACAAATTTTTTGAAATGGGGGGAACATGCAACAATTTTTGTAGTTTAAAGGTGAAGTGATAGTTATTAGGAGACATAAAGCAAGAGGAACCAACACCATTGATATTCAAACCTTCACCATTGCCAATAAAGATCTGATCTGGACCATCAAAATGATGGAATTGCTTGATGTGTTGTGACTCACTAGCACATTAAAACTAGCTCCAGAATCTGGAATCCAAGTGGAGCCAACTAGATCACCACCAGAATTAGTAAGCATGGCACTAGGTAGATTCCCAGATTGAGCTACAGGCTTGTAGTTAGGATTAGTCCAGGTATTAGATTCCTAGTAGATCCCACTAAATATGGAATAGACTGACTGGTGGCAGGATCAAAGAAAGCAAGAGATTCATGAGGCTTAAAAGCAATATCTGATCTATAGTGACACACATTTGCAGTGTGTCTGAATTTTAGACAGATCTGAGATTGGAAGTTGGCAAATCTGCCACCCCCACGACCTCTGCCAGATTCTCCATTGCTGCCACCAGTGCCACTATCAGAAAAACTACCACGATCACCACCATTTCGACCATAGGAACTTTTGGAATTTGTGTACCCTTAAGTGTAGTTTAATGAAGGAGAGCTTAATACCTGAACCTCTTTGTTATATCTATTAAGTCTAGTCTCATGTCCATATAGAAGTGCCTCTATTTCAGCAATAGAGGGTGTTCTCTTTATCCCTTCAATAACTGAAATTACTAATGCATAATCAGATGAGAGACCTTCCAGCAAGGCATCCACATACTCTTCATGTTTTACTGGAACTCCAACTTCAGCTAACTCATCAACATAGCTTTTAATCTTCCTCAAGTAATCATCAATGGATTTGCCATCAAGGGGAACTACTCTCAGTGCAGTGCGTAATTGACGTGCTCTGGATTTAGTGTTTTGGATAAAGTGTTCATGAATTTTGTCCCAAACTTGGTAAGAGTGTTCAGAACCAAGAACATGAGAGAAAAAAGATTTAGAAAGAGTGGACTGAAGCCAAACAAGGAGAGTCTGATCCTGAACCTCCCAAGCTTCAAATTCTGGATTAATTTTATCAGCCACTTGATCACTTTCTGTGAGATATCTATGAGGAATGACAGGGTTAACCACAAACCTTTACAGCTTATGAGACTTAATAACTGACTCAACATGTTGACACCAGTGTAAGTAATTTGAATCATCCAATTTCTCAGCAATAGAATTGGGAAATGTAAGCAAAATAGAGTCCACATGAGTGAAAGCCATGAACAAACTAGAGAACACAAACAACCAACGAAAGCAAAAGCTAACTAGAAAACACGAACAGACTGAGGCAAACAAGCTAAACAATAGCACTCGAAGCCAATTGCGAAGAGACTAAGCCAAACAACAGCACCAGAACTCAGCCACGAACAGGAAATGAGCCAAAACCCACTCCAAACAACATAGACAACACCGAAAAGAGAAACCTAAGCAACAAGGAGACTAAACACAAACTCACAAGTGAATAGGAATAATCGCTAAAACAGAATGAACAGTGACACGATGAACAGTGATGCGAATCGAATGAACAGTAACAAACAGAACAAGAAGCAAGAATGAGACCCAGGCTTGCCAAAATGCACAATCAGTGGAGAAAAAAGGCTCTTGATACCGTTTTAGACAAAAAGAAAGAAAGAGAAAGGAGAAACAAAAAGTGGTTCTGAATATTATTCCCAAAAAGTTAGTTGAAGTTTAATACAAGTGAGATATTTATAACCCCTTGATCTGATACTAACAGATTATAAACTAACTTAACAAAATAACCACTAATTGAAAATAACAAGAAATTGACAGTTATACTACCAGCCAAAGTTGTGAAAATCGGTTCGGTCGTTGACCCGGTAAAGGTAGTGGGTCAGTGGTCCAACCGGTGGGTCAGTAATTGGCCCGGTTTGAACCGATTTATATTAAAAATTTTAAAATTATATTATATATAAGTATATAACTAACATTATTTGATTAATAAAAATTCATCCATAATTTTATACTGAAAAATCCAAAATACAATTGAAGTATTAAAGTTAATAACACAAGTAAAGTCTATTAAAAATAAAAAAAAATGATAAATAGTAACTACCTAAATAGAAACACAAAAGTCCATTTCCAAAAGTTATGTAGAAACTGCAGAAAGCAAAAAAAGTAGATACAGAAAGCAAATTAGGCCCAAAAGAAACCCTAGTATAGTAGTATATATTCTTCTTTTCTCCTTCACTTCTTCTCTTCCTTGCCTCTGCCGTGTTGTTTCCGTTCTTCTTTTTTCTTTTGATCACTTCTCTTCCTTGCCCCCACTCCACCGTTCCCTCCTCAGCCTATCAGAAAAGTACGGTCCCATCTTCTCCCTCTAGTTCGGTTCACGCTTTGTGGTGGTCATCTCCTCCCCAACCTTGCTTCAAGAATGCTTCACCAAACACGACACTGTCCTCGCGAACCAGGTGCATCTCAGACCCAGGTGGTGACGACGTCAAGCTTCAACGGCGACGGCGAGAAGCTGCTGCGGCGCCGGGTCGGAGATGGCATCAAGCACGAATGAAGATGAAGAACGACGTTGTTTTGGTTTGTGCATCAACCCAGTCCGGGTCCTAAAACCCCGCCGGGTTACCAGGTCTTCGAAAATCGGCTGATTTTATCCGGGCCAAACTGAGCCATGTGCATGGCCGGTTCAATGTTTGACTCGACTCGACTGCTGTACCATTTCCCGGTCCAACCGGCCGGTTCGAGCCGATTTTCACAACTTTGCTACCAGCTTTACAATAAGCCAAGTGCTAACTACAACCTAAAATAGAGAGGTGTTGTTAGCAAAAGCTATCAGCACTTACATATTCTAATAATGTCAACATTTTTTTACAATATTTATATTTTCTATGCCACACACTACATGGTTATACTTTTAAATCAATATATATATATATATATATATATATATATATATATAGAGAGAGAGAG
>CM023949.1:10194722-10231002 GCA_013407115.1 Glycine latifolia
GGGGGGGGGGGGGGGGGGGGGGGGGGGGGGGGGGGGGGGGGGGGGGGTGTTAGGAAGTCCCACATCGCTTGCCTCAGTTCTTAGGGTATAGCTTAGATAGCAACTTCACGTAGTGCCAATTGGATTATAGGCTCTGTTGAGCCTAATATCGTTCTCAATCTCAGACCCTTCACCATGACAGCAAAGATGTGGGACTACCTGAAGAAAAATTATAACCAGAATAACATTGCTCATAGCTTCTAGCTTGAACATGAAATTGCCATTTTTCAACAGGATAGTCTCTTAATTTCTAAATTCTATTCTCATTTCATGAATCTTTGGGTTGAATATACTGACATTCTCTATAAAGATTTGCCAATTGAAGGACAAACAGCAATCCAAAATGTTCATGACACCACAAAACAAGACCAATTTCTTATGAAATTGAGAATTGATTTTAAGGGTATTCAGACCAACCTAATGAACAGGGCTATTGTCCCCTCCATGGATGAATGCCTAAATGAACTATTTTGTGAAGAACAACGTCTCCTCACTACAAACATGGAAAAGCATAAATCTGCCTCCCTTCCTGTTGCTTATGCAGTACAAGGCAGACCTCGAGGTCGAGGCATGAATACTGTCCAATGTTTTGGCTGCAAAGTCCATGGACATTTTGCTTCCCAATGTTCTAAAAAGTTCTGCAATTACTGCAAAAAAGATCACATCATAAAAGAATGTCAAGCCAAACCATCACGAAAAAATGCAACAGCCTTCACTGCCACTGTTGGCTCTTCTACTACTCCTGTTTCTGTGGATCAGAATCCGCCTACTTCTGTGCCAACTTTAACCCTTGAAATGGTTCAACAAATTATCGTTTCAGCATTTTCTACTTTGGGTCTTTTAGGTAAAGCTTCTTTACCCAACTCTCCTTGTTATTTTGACTCTAGTGCATCCAATCATATGACCAACAATGTTACTGCCCTTACCAATGTTCCAAATTACTCTAGTAATTTGCAAATACACATTGCAAATGGAAACAACTTACCTATCACAACAATTGGTGATATTTCCTCATCTCTTACCAATGTTTATGTTTTCCCTGATCTCACCAGTAACCTTATTTCAGTTGGTCAATTAGTTGACAATGATTGTAGAGTTGAATTCTCAAAATTTGGTTGCCTTGTGAAGGATCAACACTAAGGAAAGATGATTGCGAAGGGGCCTAAAGATGGACATCTTGTTCTCTTTATTCGCCGTTGTCACCATGTTCTTTTATGCCTTTTATTTCTTGTGATTCTACAACTGTTAGTTTCCAATTATGGCATAATCATCTTGGTCACCCAAATTCTAATGTACTTCATGATTTGATGAAATCTGGAGTTCTTGGCAATAAACATTCCCCATCTTTGAGTGTTGTTCAATTTGATTGCAATTCTTGTAAACTTGGTAAAAGTAAAATTCTACGATTTCCATTTCATCAATCAAATGTAAATTCAGCCTTTTGACATAATTCACAGTGATTTATGGGGAATCGCAAACTGTAATATATCATGCACATTACAAGCATTTTATCACTTTTAAAGACGACTATAGTCGTTTACCATGGATCTAATTTTTGCGATCTAAAGCTAAAGCTTTCTCTACATTCAAATTCTTTCATGCCTACATTCAAACTCAGTTTCCATCAAAAATTAAACCGTCATCTTCGTGTCCTTCCACACCCCAACAAAATGGGGTAGCTGTAAGAAAAAACTGCCATCTCCTTGATGTTGTCTGTACCTTAATGTTGGACTCCTTTGTGCTTCCTGTTTTTGGTGTGAAGCTCTCTCAACTACTGTCCACCTTATTAAACGGTTGCCTTCTCAAGCCTTATACAATGATTCCCTTTTCTTAAGGCTATTTGGTAAGTCACCCAATTATTCCACTCTTCGCACCTTTGGTTGTGTCTGTTATGTTCATCTTCAGCCACCAGAATGCACCAAACTCAGCTCAATCTGTTAAATGTGCTTTTCTTGGTTACTCAGCCCATCAAAAAGGTTTTATATGCTATGATGCTCATTTAGATAAGATTCAGGTTTCTAGAAATGTCATTTTTCAAGAAGATACATATTATTTTGCTACTAACCAAGACACTCACTATTTTACATCCAAATCTATTTTGCCATTGTTTCCTAACATTTTTGCAGAAGAACAAGCTCATCCTCCTTTCATGGTCTACCAAAGACGTCCGACTATTCCACCAATTCAACCTTCAATCCCTCCAAGGCCCCTTCCTGATCATTCTTTGGCTGCTGATCCAGCACTTTTACGTTGCAGTACTTGCATTCGTAAACCACTGGAAAAGTATGTTTTTTTTTAACCTTTATCTCTAACAACAACTTTAGCATCTATTCCTATTCCTTCTTCATATAAACAGGCAATAGAGCATAAATGTTGGCAGGAGGCTATAGAAACTGAATTTCTTGCACTAGAGGAAAATCAGACATGGGACATTGTTCCATGTCCTAATCAGTTAAACCTCTTGGCATTAAATTTGTATTCACTATAAAGTTGGGAGTCACATGGATCAATAGATCGATACAAGGCTAGATTGGTTGTTCTTGGAAATAAGCAAGAATTTGGCCTAGACTATAAAGAGACCTTTGCACCGGTGGCCAAGATGACTACTGTGAGGACTATTATTGTCATTGCTGCATCTGAATCTTGGCAAATTCACCAGCTAGATGTCAAAAATGTCTTCATGGTAACCTCAAAGAAGAAGTTTATATCAAACTTCCTACGGGTATGCCTTCACCATTAACTAATATTGTTTGCAAGCTAAAACGTTCTTTGTATGAATTAAAACAGGCACCAAGAGTGTGGTTTGAAAAGTTAAGCACAACTCTACTTGGTTATGTGGATGACATTATCATCACTAGCTCAGATCAAAAGGCTATCACTACAATCAAACAATTGTTACGTACAACTTTCCACATGAAGGATCTTGGATAGCTCACTTATTTCTTGGGATTATAAGTACAATTCCAACAAGGCATCTTTGTTACTCGGCACAAATATACTCAGGATCTAATTCAGCTAGCTTATCTCACCACTGCAACTATGGTTGACACTCCCATCGAAGTTAATGTCAATTTAAGACGGGATGAAGGTGAACTCCTACAAGACCCAACTCTATATAGAAAGTTGGTAGGAAGTCTCATCTACCTAACCATCACAAGACCTAATATCTCTTTTGTTATCCACACAGTCAGCAAATTCATGCAAAATCCTAGACACTTGCATCTTACAACAGTACATCGAATCATTAAATATTTGCTGGTCACGCCCAACCGTGGTCTCTTCTTTCCTACAGGTGCAATAATACAACTTCAATCATACAAGGATGCTGATTAGGCTGGATGTCCCGACACAGGGAAGTCTACTACTGGCTGGTGCATGTTTTTAGGAGATGCCCCTATCTCCTGGAAATGCAAGAAACAGGAATTTGTCTCTAAATCCTCCACTGAAGCAGAATATCAGTCCATATCTGCAGCATGCTTTTAGATTATTTGGTTACGAGGTCTTCTTTTAGAACATGGTTATTCACAACCAACACCAACTTCGTTGTATGCTGATAATACAAGTGTCATACAGATTGCAGCAAATTTTCTATATCATGAAAGAACAAAGCACATAGAGGTCGATTGTCATTCAATCAGGGAAGCCTATGACCGCAGAATTATCACTCTGCCTCATGTCTCAACATCTGTTAAAATAGCCGATGATCTCACCAAATCTTTGACATGTCAATGACATAATTTCCTAGCCAGCAAATTGATGCTTGTAGATTCACCAGCATCAATTTGAGGGGGATGTCAATAGAATTGATAGGCAGATTATTTGGCATTATTTGTGCAGATTTGTTGGCCCTTTAAACCAGCATATCTGGCATGGTTGTATAGCTATAACTAGTGTAATTATATCCTTAATTAGTTAGCCCAATTGTAGGTTACCATTTATAACTTTTTAGAAAACTTTAAGGTTAGAAATCAGATTGTATGATACTATTTAAATGAGAATTCTCCAAAGGATAACACAGTTTTTATCCCGATTTCTTTGAGTTTCACAGCATCAAGACAGTAACCACAATAAAACAAGATATGGAGGAATGTGCTACTAAAGCCACAATGATATGGCAACCACATGGAAGTTTTTGTCTATAGCCCTACTTTATTATTTTACAATAGTTTAGATAAGTTTGCATCACACCTCTTTCAAGTTCAGATCATGATATATTAAGGCAGTTTCTAGAACTTGAAACTAGAAAGATTTGAAAGGAAGAAACTGAAGATAATTTTATGATTGCAAAATGGAGGAAATCACTCATATATAGACTTTATAACATTTAATTCAGGAACCTCAATATAATATAACCTCCATTTATGTAATTAAAACAAAAGCCCCACCATAGTCACTTGTTTTCTTTTTCTTTTAACAATGATAACTACAAAGATATGGTAAGAACCCAATAAAGGAGCAAACTCTTGACAAGTTGGTTATGGACATTCTAATTGTTGGGTATGGCTCATACTTCGCCTTCAAAAGATAAGCTACTCACAGACGAGGGTCCCGCTTTGGGCCTGGGGTTTATTATTTGTAATTTGGGCTTGGGCCCATGAATAGCTACGATGCTTAGGGTTTCTAAGCCTATATATTTCCTTCTAATCTGAGTGCATTGTAACGAGTGTGTGAGGACAATATAGAGAAAAGTTGAGCGTAGTCTACACTGGGTGAATCAGATTAAACACCGTGTTATTTTTCTTCCCTTTCTCTCTATTTTCTCGATTGTTGTGTGATTGTTCAATACCAACACTAATACCGAGTGAAAGATTTATAAAATATCTAAGAGCAAGGAAAATAAGAAAATCACCAACAATTTAAAGTTTAATTAGAAACATAAATGCAAGTTCAATATTGTCATTATCAATAAATGTAAGACAATACCATACTAGTTCAAACATTCACAAAGTAAAACCTACGATTTTAATCATAATTAAAACTTAAATTCATATCAAAAAGACTTTGACAACAAAAAGTTGAGGTTACAAGTACCCTAAGCCAACGGTAAACTGAATCTCCCTCTTCACCACCCCAATACTTTTTTTCAATTCTTAGAATAGTTCCTTCAACAGCATTTCCAACTATGTGTAAAGAAAGCAATCTTGGGCTTCCTGATCACCAAGAAAAAACTTCACTAAATGAGAATCAAAATATATAGCAAATAAAATGACCTTAGATAAAGCAAAAAGGCATCAATAACTCATGCAACCAAAAAAGTTAAGCAAATCTTATCTATTACTATTATCAATCTTACAGTGTGGATGAAATTATTCGTTGAGATTGGAGAGTTCAAAGTATCGTATTCTTATTACGTTTTGCAGATAATAATTTACAATTAGAATGTTTTGAGAAGAAAACCATGCGAGTAATAAGTCAAAACAAATATATATTTACACTACATACTATATTAACAACATGAGAAATATTGTTTAAATTAGACATAATCCCTAATCATCTCTAAGCCAGTAACTGACTAACCGCTAATAATAATCAAATTCATGCACTTAATCTTGTATTTGGATCATTCAGAATCTTAATGCAACTGAAAAATAAATGGGATGCGTCCTCATCACAACTCCTACAGAAAGAGCAGCTATTATTAGTTATTGCTATGTTCCTTCTACTTAAATTCTTCTTAGTAGGTAGGCGATCGCTTAACAACCTCCAGACAAAACAATATGCTTTACTAAGGATTTTTACCTTCCACATATCTATGAGAACCCCCTCTTGGTGCTGAGTATCAGTCTCCATATTCAACGATTTGTATGCATTTCCCACCTGGGAAGCACTGACAAGTTGAAACAGAGCACATATCGAGTCCGACACACGCCGACAAGCTCCGACGCGGTGTCCGACACGTGGTTAACAAACCCGACTCGTTGACCGGTTTCGACACGCGATTTTGACTGTGTCCAACACGGTCAAAGGGCAGTTTCGTCAAATATAAATTTTTTTGAGAAATTTATATTTGTGCCTCACCTTATTTTGCTTCTTCACGATTTCAATCACCATTCACCGCCATTCACGCTTCTTCACTATTTCGCTTTGCGTTCTTCACGAGCCTCCGACCGCCGTTCACTTCTCGTTTAGCACCGCCGTCGCCCGTCACAAAATTTGCTTCTCCCCTTGGCCCGTCGTTTGCGTTGCACAGTCACTCACAGGTAAGTGCTTTTGCACCTTCTCTGATATGCTTGCACGGTTGTACCTTGTCTCTCTCAATTTGCTGCACCCAAACGGACATTTAGCAGTCCAGCACAAAACCCCTAAATTGATTTTGCTTTTCACACTTTCCATGTTCTGATTATAGTGGTTTGATGAATTGGTCCAGCATTTTTGGGTTTTATTTGTGTAACCATAATAGCCTGATTGACGTTAGAATTCTGTCTATTGGGTTCTTAATAGAAACATTGAATATAATATTACATATTGTCCACTTTCTTGGTTCTTATTTTTGGGGCCAACATCAGAATTCTCTTTTTTTTTTTGGATAGCCTGTAGTTTTGTTACTCTTCTATTTGCTTTGAACACATTGGTCTTTTTAACATACACCTATATTTGTTTTTCATTAGAAATGTGTTAGAGGAAAAACAATATTATTAGTTCTATTATTTGTATCAAATTAAATTAGAAAAAGGTGTCTTCTGGTGCCAAATTTCTATCTTGTAACATACAAGTTATTATCCTAGTTTAATTGCAAGACTATATATATGTATGTTTGGGACTGAACCTCATGGTTTGTTGCTAACTTTATTTTTTTAGAATGGATTCAAGTATTGGAAGTAGTGGAGATGATGAATTACTAAGGAAGCCATTATGGAAATATGTTACCAGATTAAACACCGGAACGGAAGCTGGAGGTAATATATCTTGGAAATGCAATTTTTGTGAAAAGGATTTTAAAAGTTCGTATACTAGAATAAGGGTTCATTTGTTAAAATTATCAGGTAAAGGAATTGGAAAATGTTTACATGTGCAGACAAAAGACTTGCTAGAGATGGAGAAATTACAACAAGAAGCTAGTGAGAGATTGAAGAATAATGTACCAAAAAATGTGTCTTTACCCCCTTCTAGTTTTTCCATGGATTCAAGCTCAAAAAAAAGAAGTGGAAATGAGGGTTTACGTTCATCTAGAAATCCTATTGAGAGGGCATTCAGTGTTGGGGCGGGCGAAGAATTGAACCACTTGATTGCTAGGATGTTTTATTCAGCAAGACTGCCATTCACTTTAGCAAGGAACCCATACTTTCAAGCCGCCTTCACTTATGGTGCGGATAATAATATTGGAGGTTATTTGCCACCAGGATATAACTCCTAGCAAACCACTCTTTTGCAAACAGAGAAGGAAAATATTGCTAGGTTGTGTGCACCTATTCGAGCTGGGTGGAATGAGAAAGGTGTTAGTATTGTGAGTGATGGATGGAGTGATTCACAAAGGAGGCCACTTATTAATTTCATGGTAGTATCTAATGGTGAAGCTATGTTTTTTAAATCAGTTGATTGTTCAGGAGAGACTAAGGATAGGCATTTTATTTTCATGTTGTTAAAAGAAGTAATTCAGGAAGTTGGGCATGAAAAAGTGGTTCAAGTAATCACAGATAATGTTGCAAATTGTAAGGGAGCAGGGCATCTTATTGAGCAAGAATTTCCATCTATTACTTGGACACCATGTGTTGCTCACACACTGAATTTAGCTGTGAAAAATATTTGTGCTGTTAAAAATATGGAGAATAATCAAATAACATATGAGGAATGTAGTTGGATTTCTGATATTGTTGGAGATATTTCTTCAATAAAGAATTTCATAATGAATCATTTTGTGAGATTGTCAATGTTTAATGAGTTTGTGGGATTGAAGTTGCTTTCTATAGCTGAAACCCACTTTGCTTCCATGATTGTGATGCAGAAGAGGTTCAAATTGATAAAAGGTAGTCTCCAAAATATGGTAATCAGTGAAAAATGGAGTGTGTATAAAGATGCTAATCTAGGGAGAGCGAGATTTGTTAAAGAAAAGATATTGGATGATCTTTGGTGGGATTCAATTGATTACATACTTTCTTTCACTGCTCCCATTTATAATATGATGATCAAGATTTGTGACACTGATAAACTTTGTCTTCATTTGATTTATGATATGTGGGATGAGATGATTGAGAAAGTGAAGAAAGCTATACACTTGCATGAAGTGAAAAGCATGGATGAGACCTCCATTTTTTTAATGACGTGGTGCCTGGCATTCTTGTGGATCGTTGGATTAAAATTTCAACTCCACTTAATTGTTTGGCACATGCTTTGAATCCCAAGTAAGCTTTTAAATATAAATGGATTTAATACTTCTCTTATTTGATATAATATGTTAATTGTGTTTTTTTTTTCTTTTAGATACTACAGTCAACAATGGCTTGATGAAGATTCTAGTCGAGTTCCTCCACACAAGGATCAAGAGATTAATTCTGAAAGACAAAAATGCATAAAGAGATATTTTCCTAACTTGGAGGATCAAAATAAAATGAGTTTGGAGTATGTGGACTTTGCTAGTACAAGTAGGGGTTTTAGAGATTATGATGCCATCCAAATCGATATTCTATGGAGCCCAAAGCTTGGTGGGTGCTTCATGGTGCTTGTGCACCTATGCTTTAAAAGATAGCATTGCAACTTGTTGCACAACCGTCTTCTTCATCATGTGCTGAACATAATTGGAGTACTTATTTTTTTGTGCATTCTGTAAGGAGGAATAAGATGACTCCAAAACGTGCTGAAGACTTGGTTTATATACATAGCAACATGCGCCTCTTATCAAGAAAGAATCCACAATATACACAAGGGGAGAGTAAAATGTGGGACATTGCTGGAGACACATTTGATACATTTGAAGATGTTGGAATTCTTGAAGTTGCTACTCTTTCACTTGATGAGCCAGAGATGAAGTCAAATGTTATTGATGAAAATGCTTCATGAAGGTAGTCTCCATATTTTATGTTTGTGTATGTTTATCAAACTATTTAGTTTAATTTGCTATTGCTTTCTTGAAGTTGCAATTGCTTTCTCTTAATGATAGTATGAACTATTTAGTTCTTATCTTCTCCATTGATGGGTATTATTAGTTTACTTTAATTTGTTTTGTTAAATTATTGAATATTAAATGAAATATACATTATATAAATTAAAAAATATTATTTAATATTAAAACGTGTCCCAACGTGTCGAAATCCATAACTTTTTAAGATTGATGTGTCATAGAGTCGAGTAGTATCGTGTCACGTGTCACATGTCGGTGTCCATGCTACATAGCTTCCCACCATGTATTTCCCACTCGGATCTCCCTCCCAACTCCATAAATCCTACATAGCTGCTTCTATTTCCCCCTCCCTAAAACTTCTCCAACTAAACCACCATTCCCATTTTGATCTGTTGAATATTGTGCTGCTGTTGCTGATATATCAAAAATAGTCCAAGGGTATTTCAGCTTCAGAGGTACTCCATCTTTCATCCAGTCATCCTCCCAGAAAAGTACTCTTGAACCAAATCCTACCTTCCATTTAACACATTTATGAAACCAACCCTCCTCTACATCTGAATTACAAATGCTACTCAAGTCCCTCCACCATATTGACTCGCTAACAGATCTTCTTGGACCATCCAGCTTCCTCTATCCACCGTATTTTGATTCCAACACCTGAGCCCATAATTCCCCCTAATTGTGAAACATGTCCCATCTCCACTTCCCGAGTAAAGGGATGTTGAACTTTACAAGATCCCGAATTCCCAACCCTCCTTTCTCCTTAGGTTGACAGATATCAGCCCAACTTATCCATGCAATCTCCTTATTATCATTACCGCCCCACAAAAATCTCCACTGCAGTCTTACCAAATTGTCCACCACCTACTTTGGAATCCTGAAAAATGACAAGAGGAAAATAGGGATCGAGTTAAGGACTGACTTTATAAGAGTCACCCTTCCCCCGAAAAAGAGAAACTTTTGTTTCCACCTAGCTAATTTTCTCTCAGATTTTTTAACTACCGGGACCTATGTCTCACACCGTCTTGGATTGGCTCCAATGGGGACACCCAGGTACGAAAAAGATACAGACAACACTCTACAGTTCAAGTAACAAGCAGCCCTACTACTCCATTGAGCATTCATCCCAAATGCCCCAAAACTGCTTTTAGCAAAATTAATCTTCAATCCTAACACCAATGAGAAACTTCTCAAAAAAACCTTAATATTTCTTACATTTTCCACTGTTGCTTCCCCAAAGAAAATAGTGTCATCTGCATATTGTGAGAGGCTAATATCCACACTCTCCTTCCCAACCTTATATCCTTCATATCGGTTCTTATTTTGTGCTTCCCGCATGAGACCAAAGAGACCCTCAACTACAATATTAAATAAAAACGGGGCGAGAGGATCACCTTGCCTGAGTCCTCTTCGAGGTATAAATCCTGCTGTTGGACTCTTGTTGACCAGTATCGAAATGGAAGCAGATTTCAAGCATCCCTCAATCCAGCAAATCCACTTAGAGCAGAAACTCATCCTTTTCATCATATAAACCAGAAATTCCCAACTTACTGAATCATACGCTTTCTCAAAATCAACTTTGAAGACGAGGCATCTTTCATCTTTCCTTTTTGCTTCATCCACCACCTCATTGGCAATAATGATGCTATGCAGCAAATGCCTCCATTCTATGAAAGCGGATTGGCGATCATCTATTATAGCTGGCAGCACCTTCTTCAATCTTGAGGACAACACTTTAACAACTATTGTATAGACACAACCTATTAAGGAAATAGGTCTGTATTCATTTGGATTCATGGGGTCATGGACCTTAGGAATCAGGGCTAAAAATGAGGCATTACCACCCTTTGGAAATATTCCATTCACAAAGAATTCATCCATGAATCTAAGGAAGTCAGATTTGATAATTTCCCAAAATTCTTTAATGAACTTAAAATTGATCCCATCTGGCCCTGGGCTCTTCTCGCTTCCGCATTCCCAAACTGCAGCCCGCACTTCATCCGCATCAAACTTCGTCACCAGAAGGTTATTGTGGTGTTGATCAATGACCTTGAATTTAACCCCATCTAGCTTAGGCCTCTCACCAACTAATTCTTCAAACCTCCTCTTGAAGAACAACCTGATTTCCTCTTTAACCCTGCTAGGTTCCTCTAGCCAGCATCCATCTGCGTTCACACCCTTGATCACGTTATTCCTGTATTTCCAATTGACTGTCAAATGAAAAAATCTTGAATTACAATCCTCTTCCTTGATCCATCTTGTCCTAGCTTTTTGTCTAAGGATAGAGGTATGTAACTATGGTGTACTCCACAATTCTTCTTGTAGTTGTTTTCTCCTTAGTAGTTCCTCCTCATCAAGCTGTCTGGTTTCGCCTTCCATTTCTAACCTATTTAGCTCCGTTTGTGTTCTCAATAGCCTCTGCTGGACATCACCAAAGTGGGGTTTGTTCCACTCTTTAAGTTGTTGTTTCAACCTCTTGCTCTTCTCTTTCAGCACATAGCCACCCCAACCAGAAATCTGACTTTTTTTTTTTTTAGCATGAGAGAGAGTCTTAGTGAGAAAGAGGGAGAGAGAGAAAGTGAGACAGAGCGTGGGTGGGTGAGAGTTGGTAACAGAGGTTTCAGAGGTAGCAGGAGCGGACGTACATGGCAAGGGGCTAGCGCGCTTCCCTATCGCGATCGTCACGGCTATAGTCACCGTCCGGCCGCTTCAATACCGGCGGCGCCGTCGCCGAAACTAGGATGGAGGGCGGATTGGAGAGAGGTCGCCGACGTGACTTCGTTCTATATCACTCGTTTCCGGGAGGACATCGGGGAAAAGGAGCTATGGGCGGCGTTCAAAAAATGGGGCAACATCAGAGAGGTGTTTATCGCTAAAAACCGTAACCAGTTTGGAAAGCGGTACGGTTTCATTTGGTTCAAAAATGTGAGAGACGTTATAGCGTTGGAGAGGCAGCTGGATAGCTTGGTTATTGGAGGTCTCAAACTTCATGCGAATCTCCCTAAACATAGGAGAAGAAGGTCGGTGGTACAGACCAATGGGACGGGGATGGCGGTCGGAGAGAACGCGTTCCGGGGTAACGGCGGTGGCCCCTCTCTTGGTCGTCTGAGGTATGGCCGTCAACGAGACTTCCCCCCTAAGCCAGTGACCCATAATGGGTCGTATGCGCAGGCAGTTGCGAAGAATGTCCACGGACCTCCGAAAAAGCTATCTTCGCTCCAGGTGAAGGCGATGACTAAACCGTCAGTGTCGTCGGTACAGTTGTCTATCCCGGTGGAAAGAGTGTGGTGCCGAGATGCATGGATTGGGAGGCTGCGGCGCCTATCGGAGGTTCATAGTTTAGAGGATAGTTTCCTGTGGGATGGCGGAGTGGATGTAACACCCAAGTACTTGGGTGATGACATGGTCCTCCTCTTAGGCCTCAAGGATGCGAAGGCCGAGGAACTCTGTAGGAGTATAGATGATAGCGGCTTGTCAATGTTCTATTCTCTGGAAAAATGGTCTCCTTCTCTACGGCCGAGGTATAGACTTGTATGGGTGTCGTGTTGGGGGATACCGTTGCGTGCATGGGATCCGGAAAATATTAATAAGATTATGGCAGGGGTGGGTGAGGTGGTGGATATGGAGGAAGATGTCGCCGATAACCAACGGCTGGATAGGGCACATATTCTTCTCAAAACGCCCTAGCGACCTCTGATTAACCATACTGTGATGGTCTCCATTAATGGTGAAGACTTCATGGTCAGTATTGTAGAGGACACGTGTTGGAAGTCATGCATTTGTAGGTGCCATGGAGGTAGATTAGATGGTTCATTGGAGGAGATTGACTCCGATGGAAGCTTCATGGGTATGAGTGACTTGGGGGATGACGAGGTCGACGGTGGTTTCTTTTTGCCGAGGGCGCCAGAGGATGATGTCCAATGAAACGGGCGTAGTGGTGGTAGAGGGGGGTGCAATTCTTTGTCTGTTGGTCATGGGGTGTGCCAGGACCCGCTGAGTAGTTCTCATGCTTCTGTCACATCTCTAAAAAAGGTTACTGCAGCTAGGGTGACTGAGGTTGGCAGTCAACCAAACACCCCTCTGTGGCAACAGATTGCACATGTGACAGCAGAGCCTGGCGAGACACAAATAGGGGATGTTTCTGCGGCAGACGAGGTTGGTGTAGTAGCTGCTGTGGATAGTGACCAGTGCGTGAGGCCAGCTAGTAGCAGGTTTGTCGGAGGGTGTGGGGCAAGGTCGGACCCACTTAGGCTAGTTTTAAGGGAGGATGTGGTAGGGAAGAGCGTCTTGGAGAAACCAGCTGACAGGGATTCCTTGGGTTCCTTGATTGTGTGCAAGTCAGCCCCACATGGTGGTAATAGTAGCCAGTTGGGCCACAATAAAGTTGGGCCTGAGTGGAAAGTCTACTCCAGAAACAGGTGGTGTAAAAAGCAACCCCAGCTTAATAAAATAAAGCAGGGCCCGATTGATGGTATTGGCCTGCAACAGGTGTGTTCCAAAGGTAAGGAGGTGTCTTCTTTTGTTTATGAGACTCCACCAGAGCAGCTGGGTGGCAGTGGGTTGAAGGATGTAGCGGATTGGGGGAACAGGTCCTTTGCTTGCAGTCAGGGAGATGATGCCTCCTCAAGTAATACAAAAGGAGTGTGGGTTAACAAGCCTACAGAAGATTGGTTACTGGCTGAATTCTTGGGAACAAGCTGCAATGATAAAGAAGATATGGTGAATCAAATGAGAGAAATGGAGGTGAGAGACAAAAATGAAATTCTCAGGTTGGGTGGAAGTGAGGGTCATTTATGAAGATTTTATCTTATAATATAAGGGGGCTGGGGAGGGGAGTCAAGTGGGCTTCTATCAGGAAATTGTGTAATAAGGAGATGATAGATATGTTATGTATTTAAGAAACTAAGAAGGGGGTCGTTGAGGATCAATTGTGCCAAGCTATTTGGGAGGATGCTGAAGTGAGTTGGGCATACCAACCAGCCATTAATAAAGCTGGAGGTCCTCTGTGCATATGGAATAAGGAAACGTTTAAGCTTGATACGAAGGTGGTGGGTAATGGTTTCATATACTTGGAGGGAGTCTGGAATGTAGATAATGAGAAGATTATTGTCGTTAACGTCTACTCACCTTGTGAGTCAGTTCTGAAAAGAACTTTATGGGCGGAGATCCAACAGCTAAGGGCTACGTGCAGTAGGGGTTTATGGTGCCTCATTGGAGACTTTAATAATGTGAGGAGGCTTTCGAAACGGGTGGGTAGTGGTCAGCGGAGCCAAGATGAAGGTATTATCAAAGAGTTTAATGACTGGGGATCGCTGATTTGGAGGTGGAAGATGTGCCATGTATAGGGCGCAAGTTTACGTGGTTCAGACCTAATGGATTGGCTAAAAGCAGGCTGGATAGAGCCCTGGTCTCTATGGAATGGACTGTTAAGTGGCAAAGCACTACTCTAGCCACCTTAGACCGTAATTTTTCTGACCATTGTCCTATTTTGCTGAGTGCTGAGAATGTGGATTGGGGCCCCAAGCCTTTTAGGGTTCTGGATTGTTGGTTTGGGGATAAGACTTTCAGGAAGATGGTACGTGATAGCTGGAGGTGCAATCTGATGACTGGCTGGGGTGGCTTTGTGCTGAAAGAAAAACTCAAAGCTTTGAAGCTGAAACTAAAAACCTGGAACCTGCACCACTTTGGTAACATTCAGCTAAATATTAACAGAATTCAGTGTGAGATGAATATGCTGGAAGTGGAAGGTGAGGTAAGATCTCTTAGTGATGATGAATTGAAGAGAAAGCAACTGCAGCAAGAGTTGTGGGATGCCTCATTGGCTTATGCCTCAACTTTACATCAAAAGGCAAGAACCAAGTGGATTAAGGAAGGAGACTGCAATTCCAGCTTTTTTCATAAGATTGTTAACTGGAAAAGAAGGGCAAATATGATTAAGGGAGTTATGGTGGATGGGTGTTGGCAGACTAACCCGTGTAGGGTTAAGGAGGCTATTAGGCTATCTTTCATGAAGAGATTTGAGGAGCCTTTGAGGGGAAGACCTAAACTAGACGGGGTCAAGTTTAAAGTCATTGATCAACATCAAAACACCTCGCTGGTGGCGCGATTTGAGGCAAAGGAGGTAAGAGATGCTGTTTGGGAGTGTGGGAGTGATAAAAGCCCGGGCCCGGATGGACTGAATTTCAAGTTCATCAAAGAATTTTGGGAGGAATTGCAACCTGAGTTCTTGCGTTTTATGGATGAATTCTATGTAAATGGCTTATTCCCAAAAGGTGGTAATGCATCCTTCTTAGCCTTGATCCCGAAGGTGCCTGATCCCCAAGGTATCAATGACTATAGACCTATTTTTCTCATTGGCTGCATGTATAAGGTTGTTGCTAAGGTATTGTCACTAAGGCTAAAGAAGGTCCTGCCGTCAATTATTGATGGCCGACAATCTGCATTCATTGAAGGGAGGCATTTGTTACAAAGCGTGGTAGTTGCTAATGAAGTGGTGGATGAAGCGAAGAGAGGTGACAGAAGCTGTCTTGTGTTTAAAGTTGATTATGAGAAAGCCTATGATTCAGTCAGCTGGGAGTTTTTGGTTTACATGATGAAGCGGCTAGGCTTTGATCAGAAGTGGATCACTTGGATTAAGGGTTGTCTTAAATCTGCCTCTGTTTCTATTTTGGTTAACGGAAGTCCTACGGCAGAGTTTAACCCACAAAGAGGACTTCAGCAAGGAGACCCACTTGCCCCTTTCCTATTTAACATTGTCGCAGAGGGGCTTTCTGGGCTGTTGCGAGAAGCGCTGGAAAAGAACAGATGAGAGTTATAAGGCTGGTCATAAAAAGGTGGATATTAGTAAGCTGCAATATGCGGATGATACTATTTTCTTTGGGGCTGGTACAGAAGGAAATGTTAGAACACTTAAGGTCCTCCTTAGAAGCTTTGAGCTAGTGTCGGGTTTGAAGATAAATTTTGCTAAGAGCTGCTTTGGTGCGTTTGATTCAAATGATCAGTGGATTAGTGAGGCTGCTAGGTACCTGAATTGTCATAAGCTACTGCTACCTTTCTCATACCTGGGTGTCCCTATTGGGATAAATCCTAGACGGAGTGAGGCTTGGGGATCTATTGTGGGTAAATGTGAGGAAAAACTAGCTTTATGGAAGTGTAAATATCTCTCTTTCGGAGGCAGGCTGACTCTAATCAAGTCAGTCCTGAATTCGATCCCTATCTTTCTTTTCTCTTTTTTCAGGGTACCCAAGAAGGTGGTGGGCAGATTGGTGGCATTACAAAGGAGATTTCTTTGGGGTGGCAATGCTGACCAGCAGAAGATTTCATGGGTTAGCTGGGGTCACGTGTGCAAACCTAAAGCCAAAGGTGGTTTGGGTGTAAGGGATCTATCATCCTTCAACTGTGCCTTGGTTGGGAGATGGAGGTGGAACTTGTTCCACTGCCATGAGGAATTGTGGGCCCAAGTCTTGGAATCTAAGTATGGGGGGTGGAGGAACTTAGATGCCCCGACAGCATCTGACCACGAGTCTATTTGGTGGAGGGACTTACGTATCACGTGTCAGCCCAATGATGTACAGGGGTGGTTTAATAAGGGTGTAACCTGGCGTGTTGGCTGTGGTTCTAGGGTGATGTTCTGGGAAGACGGGTGGCTGGAAGATGGTGTGCCTTTGAGGAGGAAATTTCCTAGACTTTATCATTTATCCCAGCAACAACAATTTTATATACAGCAAATGGGATCACAATCCATAGCAGGTTGGGAGTGGAGGTTTGAGTGGAGAAGGAACCTTATGGAGGGAGAAGTGGAAGCAGCTGTTAACTTCATAGATTCAATTCAGGGTGTGTCTATACATGCCCAACAAAAGGACATGTGGAGGTGGAAGGGGGATCCGTGTGGTAAGTACACGGTAGGCAGTGCTTACAAGATGATTTATGGGGTGCTTGATACCCAACCTAATGTGGAATCGTACAATGATCTCTGGAAGCTGAAGGCCCCACTTAAAGTTTTATGTTTTGCTTGGAGACTTTTCAGAGATAGGCTGCCAACTAAGACAAACCTTATTAGGAGGAATGTAGGTTTGCTGGATGATAGATGCCCGTTTTGTAACTTCTCTCCTGAAGAAGCCTCACATGTGTTCTTTAGTTGTCCTAAAATTATGCCGCTTTGGTGGGAGTCTATGAACTGGATTAAGGTGCAAGGGGCATGCTCGATCAAGCCTTCTGACCATTTCATCCAGCATACGTTTGGCAGCTTTTATGGTCTTAGGACTCAAAGGTGGAAGATTTGGTGGCTTGCCTTGACCTGGAGTATTTGGTTTCACAGGAATAGGATTGTCTTTCATAATGACAGCTTCGATGGCAATAAACTGCTAGAGGACGCTCTTTTCTTCTGCTGGTCTTGGCTTGTTAATTTGGAGAATGCATTTAATTCCCCTTTTTACCACTGGTCTAGTCATATTCGAGAAGGTTTTTTGTTTGTATAGGGGGGCATAGTGTTTGGTTGCTGGATATCCTTTGTCTGCTCCTTGGTTTTTCCAGCCATGGACAGCCTTGGTTATTAGGTTAGGGATTACTTTGTATTTTCTTCTTTGTCTAGCCCTGAGCCAGAACCCAGTTGGCTTTCTTCTTCTGTGTTTTAAGCCACCTAGGTTCTGCTTTTGTCCTTGCTAGGGTGTATTATGTGCAGAGTACAACTTGTACTGTGCATCCTTTTCTTTATATATATATATTTATCTTTGCTGATAAAAAAAAAAAAAACCAGAAATCTGACTTACATTCCAGCTATCTGTAACCACCTTCCTGAATGACTTGTCTCCAAACCAGCAATTTAGGACAATGATCAGAAAAATTGCGATCCAAGATAAATTGGGTTCTGCCTTGCCACTTTGCTATCCATTCCTCAGATACTAGAACTCTATCCAGCCTACTCTTAGCTGTCCCGTTAGGTCTATACCAAGTGAATTTCCTCCCTACGCACGGCGCATCATCAACCTCTAACTCTGCAATCCATTCGTTGAAATCCTTTATAATGCCCTCATCCGAATATCTTTGGCAAATTCCCATTCTCTCCGACCGTCGTTTGACATTATTAAAATCCCCAATTACACACCATAAACCCCCCATACTACCAGTTCTGATCTGTCTAATTTCCTCCCACAAGATTCTTTTCAATGCTGCCTCGCAAGGCGAATAGACATTCACAATAGAAACTTTTACATTATCTACAATCCAAGTTCCTTCCAGGTATATGAAACCATTTCACATCACTTTCTTCTCAACTGTAAAAACATCCCCACTCCACACGCACAAAAGTCCTCCGGCTCTATTGCAAGCTGGCTGGAATTCCCAATTAGCATCAAAGTCTCCCCAAATAGATTGACACATCATACTGTCTATATTTTCCTTTTTAGTCTCTTGTAGACAAAGCATATCTACCCTTTCTTTAGTGACCAACTTTTTTATAGAAGCCCACTTGATTCCCCTCCCCAAACCCCTTACATTATATGATAGTATCTTCATCACAGAACATTACTGTTTCCCAACTTCTGAATCTCATTTTTGTCCCTTTCTTCCATATCCTTCATCATCTGAACCATTCCTTCTTGGTTACTACAGCTTGTACCCAGCAGTTTTGCCAAGGCCAAATCATTGTCATGTTTTTCCCATACATCATTTGTGGAGCTACTAGCACCCTTGCCATCAAAGTGAAGTTCATTATTTCTTACTCCCCAACCCATTGTACCTATCACCTCACTACCTCCCAGCATATAAATAGGTGTTTCGAAATTGGCCTGGACAGTTTGGGTCTCCTTACCTTTGTCCAAATATTTCTGCATACCTGGCCCAGAGCTAGGTTCAAAATTAATTGTGGCCACAGATTCCTTTTTGCACCCTTTATTTCTGGAGTACACCCTCCACTGAGGGTCTGGCCCTTTTTTTTCTAAAGCCCAATAGTCCAGATTTATCCCCAAGTCCTTCTCTACAGCCTGAGTTTGTGGGTCCAGCACTACCCCAGATTTCATCTTTACCCGCTATGGCCCCCTCTGATTCCACCTCTTTTATTTCAGATATTTGTAGGTCATGTGGGTCCCCCATTTTCCTGAAATCATTACTTTGACTGCTGACTTCCTCCACCACACAAAAAGCATGTTCAGACTTATCATCCTTCTCGCACAAAGCATGTACCAGGCTATCCCTTTCCGCTTTCTGTTCCAGCATGAGCATACCTGCTTCCCGCGCAGATTTGTCTTCTTCCCAACATGTATTGTCCTTGTCTTCTATGATATTATCAGAGCCCAACCTTTGCTGCTCAATTTCCTGACTTCCGTCAAGCCTCGTAGAAGGTACAAGTATAAACAGGTACAAGGCTCGGTTGGTTGCAAAGGGATTTACACAACAATACAAAGTAAACAATTTTGTAATAGGATCATAAGGGCTGTTAGTTTTTGCTAACAGCACCTCTCTATGTAAAGTTGTTATTGTAAGGACTGTTAGTTATTGCTAACAGTACCACTCTGTCAGGCAGTTAGCTTTTGCTAACTGTACCCCTCTTTGTACAGATGTTATTTCTGTTACAGCTGTTATTTCTGTTAGCTGTAAGGTTCTATTACAGTTAGTTTAGAGGTCTATAAATATCTCCTTTGTAACTAACTCAATTCAAGATTTCTGTAGTTTTCTCTCTTTTGTTCTTCTCAATTTATCTAATATGGTATCTATAGCCAATTTTTTGCACTGATCGTGATGTGTTCAATCTTCTGTTCAATCGGTTCAAGTTCATTCAATCAGTTTGGTGTTGCAAGAGTTTATGTTCTGTTTTGTTCGTTCATTCTCTCATCAACATCGAGTTGCTACATATTCTCGATCTGTTCGTCCATGGCTTCCGCTCCTTCGAGTTTCATCTCGCAATCATTTTCAAACTCCATTGCTGAAAAGCTTGATGATTCAAATTACCTTCAGTGGCGTCAACATGTTGAACCAGTTCTCAAGTCGCACAAATTGCAAAGGTTTGTCGTAAATCCTGTTGTTCCGCCTCACTACCTCACTGTGGGCTTGGGTTTTTCCCAATACTTACCCGCTTGGTTGTGAAAAGGCTGCAACTGCTTCATTGCTTGGCAGCAAATCTGAAACAGAATATTGTGACAAAGGTATCCTTTGGCCTCAAGGCGAACAAGGTTCCTTTGTTCTTATTCTTCTTTTTTTCAGGAACTTACAGCAATAATTGATAATTGAGAACATCAAAATTGTGAATCTGTCACTAATAGTTAACCAAGTGTGTTTCATTAAGAAATAAGAATATTCATTATGAGAACACCAACAGTGGGTTTGTTAATACTAGGTAAATAATTACATGTTGAGCCCACAAACCCTCCACCAGTGTAGGTAAGACTCAAGTCTGACTACCTTATTATGTAATTATAGTAACTAGAGTAACCACAAATCCTTATATTCAAGACCTACAGTATATGCATTATCCTCCAGTGTAATTGAGACGCAATTTTCATTCCCTCTTTCTCAATAGCTCGGAAATAAATAACTCACTCAGTTTTTTTCGCAAGGTAGCATGGCAGTTTTTTTTTTATCGGCAAAAGTATAGATATATTATATATAATATTAAATTCAATACAAGTGGTACTGTTGTATATAAATCCTAGCATCAAAAGGAGCAGAACTATGGTGTCCTAATACATGATAAACAGCATGAATTAGGAAACCAAAGATCTGGCTGTAAGCTAGGCACCCAACCACACAAAACTCTACGCTAATCCCCCCCTGAATGCAAAATCCATCCCTAATGTTACTAGACCATGAATGAACGGAATGTCAAATCTTTTCTCCAAATTTTTACACCAGGTCCAGCAGAAAAATAAAGCATCCTCCATCAATTTATGACCATTGAAATTTTCATTTAGGAAGACAATCCTATTCCTATGATGCCAAATACACCATGTCAGAGCGATCCACCAAGTCTGTCACCACTGTACCCTAAGTCCATTGAGATTGCAGTAGGAGTGTTGAAGGAAATGATCTTTCGGAGTTTGAGAATACACCCACTATGTTTACCCAAGACAACGATTCTCACCATAATGGCATGATTTTAACACACATTTAGAGAGTACTGGACTTGTCTACCTAATTAGTAAGGCCTGCTTGGCTATAACTTACCAATAACAATAAGCATGTATAGAAGAAAATAAGATGATAAATTAAGCTTCTCCCATAAGTCCCATAATCTGAAATTAGCTTATGTAAGCTAACTTATAGAAGTTATCTTGTTTAGCTTCTCCAAAAGCTGATTTTATCCATAAGTTAAATTTAAAGCTTAATTGATTTTACCTTTTTATTCTCTTCTCTTATAAACACTTGTTAAAAAATTATCCAAACAGAGCCCAAGTCATGTTCCTAATTCAATGTAAATGTTCTTTAGGTAGAAAGGATAGAGAACCTTTGCAATATTGGCTTTAGCTATAGTTTGGTATACTTGGAAGAAGCATAATACCAGAATCTATAGCAATATCAATCTCCCTACACATATTTTATGGATAGACTTGTCTTTCTCCAAATAAATATTTAAAGTTTTCCTACATTATACTTGCAAAAGGATTGTACTTCTCTTCAAAGCTGGTAATTTCATGTATAATTTCTTTTGTTTGTAACTTATGGAAGATGGAGGATTCTTGATCCACCAGTTTTTGCATCTTTTCTCTTAATAGGCACTTCTAATAGTAAAAATCTCTAGTACCCATGTCATTAATGTGAATTTCTTGATATATTATTAAAAAAAATAGACCAAATATGAATTCATATTCTGCAGCATAGTCCCATAAAAGTTTTACCAGGGCGAACGCGCTCCTGGCCCATGAGAATTCTTAGGTCACCTACAACACCGTCATCACGTACTGGAGTACACTGGAATGAGATGAATTTTCCAATGGCTTCTTTGGTAATACGATACTGCAGCCCTGAAACCCCCGGTATCAAAGAACCCGAATCACCTTCAACCTGCACATACCAGAAGACATTTAGAACATAAATTTTCAATTTAAAGCAAATTTTTGTCACTAATAGGAATATTTTTCTATTTATTTCAGTAGGTCAAATCTGCACTTATTTTTCGACCCCTTTTACTTGATTAAATTTTTCAATAGTCAATCCACTTTATCATCTTCCACTAAATGCAACAAAAACTAGGGCTAAAACAAAGTAAAACACGAGCAAACTAGTTTACCCAGAAAGTATATTAAGGGGCTTTCACTCAATCAAAAGGAAAACACTGAATGCCCACTCGGGAATTTTACAAACAGCATCCAACAATACACGTGGTTAACTACATATGTTAATATGGTTTAACTTTACTTCACAAGTAAGAATAAATGAATATGATTGTATACAACTACCGATGTGGTTAACATTTTCTTTTTATCAGCAAAAATATTATGTATTATAGTAAGATGAGTACAAGTGGTACTGTTCTATTTACATTGATTCCCTACTATGTATAGTCCTATGGAGCCGTAATACGTCCTAATACCACAGTGTTGCAAGAATTAGGAATCCATAAGACTATATATGTCTAGGTAACCCTTCACAAAAAGTAACCTATAAAGCCAACCCCCCTGAGTACAAATCCAACCCTTCTATAACTGGCCCGAGAACGGAAAGGGATATCAAATCCTTTTTCCAAATTTTTGAGCCATAACCAACAGTAAAAAATGGCATCATCCCACAGCTTTTGACCATTAAAGCTTTCATTTGAGAAGACCACCTTGTTCCTATGATACCAAATGCACCACGTCAATGACATCCACCATGTTTGCCAGCACTGAATTATTATGCCTTTGAGATAACCGTGAGAGTGCTGAAGAAAGTGAGCAGTAGGTGTTTCCGGGTAAACACTGACGATGTTTAGCCATGACAATGCTTCCCACCATAAAGGCCATATTTTGTCTCAGCCAAAGAAAAGGTGTGACACATCCTCCTCACTGGTTCTACAAAAAGGGCAGATTACGTCATTCAGAATTACATTCCTCCTTCTCAGATTCATCTTTGTTGGTAATCTATCCAAATCAACCTCTTGGTTTTGCAAGACTATCCAGTTCTTGCTCCTTGTTCCTTTTGTGATTTCTCTCTTGTGATTACCTTTTTTTTTTCCCTTAGCCTTATGTCTAGTGACAAGTGTGATGTCTTATTCATTCGCCTTAATGGCAAGAACCATTCTGTTTGGGCAGTCCAGTTCCAAATATTTGTCAAAGGTAAGAACCTTTGGGGTCATGTTGACAACACCAGTTCTGCTCCTAACAAAGAAAACCAGCTGAATGAATATGCTGCGTGGGAAGTCAAGGACGTCCAAGTCATAGCATGGATCCTAGGCTCTTTTGATCCTCAAATTGTTCTCAATCTCCGACCGTTCAACACTACAAGCAAGGTGTGGGGTTATCTCAAGAAGATTTATAGCCAGAATAATACTGCTAGAAGGTTCCAACTGGAACATGAAATTGCCATATTTCAACAGGATAGTCTCTCAATTTTTGAATTTTATTCTCAGTTCTGAATCATTGGGCTGAATACACTGACATTGTCTATGAAGATTTGTCAAATGAAGGTAAAATTGCAGTGCAACAAGTTCATGAGACTACAAAAAGAGATCAATTCTTATGAAATTGAAATCTGACTTTGAGGGTATTCGATCCAATCTCATGAATAGAGCTCTTGTCTCATCCTTGGATACATGCCTCAATGAGCTTCTTCGTGAAGAATAGTGCCTCCTAACTCAGCATCCATGGAACAACAAAAATTTGGCTCTTTTCCAATTGCATATGCTGCACAAGGAAAACCAAACGTCGAGACCTGAGTGTTGTCCAATGCTTCTGTTGCAAAGAACTTGGACAATTTGTTTCACACTGTCCTAAAAAGTTTTGCAATCACTACAAAAAAGATGGTCATATCATTAAAGAATGCCACATAAGACCACCAAGGAAAACTGAAAAAACCTTTACTGTTGCGGCTAGTCCTTCTACTACTGGTGGTTCTGCAATTCAAAATGCTCCTGCCTCTGCGCAACTAGTGACCCCTGAAATGGTCCAACAAATGATAATTTCTGCATTTTCTGCTTTAGGACTTTCCGGTAAAACTTTTTCTTGTACTCTGTGGTATTTTGACTCCGGTGCATCCAATCACATGACTAACAGTGCTGAATCCCTTAAAAATGTCACAAGATATTTTGGTAACCTTCAAATTCATAATACTGATGGAAACAATCCACCAATCATAGCTATTGGTGACATTTCCTCCTTTTTAACCAATTTTTTTCCCCTGGTCTCACTAGTAATCTTACTTTTGTTGGTCAACTAGTTGACAATGATTGCAAAGTTGCATTCTCAAAATCTGATTGTTTTGTGCAGGATCAACACAATCAAGGAAGATGATCGCGAAAGGACCTAAAGTCGGACGTCTTTTTCCTCTTTATTTCTCTCAACCTCAATGTTCTTTTCCGCCTTTTGTTTATTGTAATTCAGCTATTGTTAATTTTCAAATATGACTTAAGCGCCTTGGTCACCCAAACTCTTATGTACTTCATGACTTACTGAAACCTGGTGTACTTGGTAGTAAAATTTCTCCATCTCTTAGTGTTGTTCAATTTGATTGCAACTCTTGCAAACTTGGGAAAAGTAAAATTCTACCATTTCAAATTCATAAATTAAAGGTAAATCAGCTTTTTGATATGATTCATAGTGATCTATGGGGTATTAGACTAGTTATATCACATGTTAATTACAAATACTTCATCACTTTTATTGATGACTATACTCATTTCACTTGGGTCTATTTTCTGCACTCTAAAGATGAAGCATTCTCTATTTTCAAAAAATTTCCATGCTTATGTTCAAACCCAATTTTCTTCCAAGATTAAAATTTTGCATTCCGACAATGGGGGGAAATATACATCTCATTTATTTCAGGAATTCTTGCAGATAAATGACATTTTATCTCAAAGGTCATGTCATTCCACAACCCAACAGAATAGGGTAGCTGAAAGAAAAAATCGTCATCTTGATGTTGTTTGTACCTCAATTTTGGTGCCAGGCTCTTTCCACTACTGTCTACCTTATTAGACGCCTTCCTTCTCAATCATTAAGCAATGATTCTCCTTCAAGTTATTTGGTCACAAACCCACTTATTCCAATCTATGCACTTTTGGTTGTATTTGTTATGTCCACCTTCCCCCACAAGAACACACCAAGCTCACAACTCAATCTGTTAGATGTGTTTTTCTTGGTTATTCTATCCACCATAAAGGGTTTACGTGTTATGATCCTAATCTACATAGGCTTTGAGATTATATGGCTACGTGATATCCTTTCAAAGCTTGGTTTTTCACAAGCAAAACCAACTCTACTGCATGCTGACAATACAAGTGTCATTCAAATTGCCACAAATCCTGTTTACCATGAGAGAACGAAACACATAGAGGTTGATTGTCACTCAATCCAGGAGGCATATGAATTATCATCTTGCCTCATGTTTCAACATTTGTTCAACTTGCCAACATTCTCACAAAATCCTTGACACGTCAACATCATATTTTCCTAGTCTCCAAATTGATGCTTCTAGACTTACCAACATCAATTTGAAGGGGGATGTCAATGGAATTGATTAGCAAAATATTAGTTATGAATTGGCACAAATTGCAAAATATTTGCTATTATTGGCACAGATTTGTTGGTCATTCAAAACAGCAGATTTACAAGATTATACAGCCGTAATTATCTCCTTAATTAGTTATCCCAGCTGTAGGATAGCATTTATTGCAGATTGGCTATTGAATACACAGATGTAGAAATCAAATTCCATGAGCACTATTTAATGCAGAATTCTCCACAAGAGAACACACAATTTTTCATCTGCAACTTTCTTAGTCTAATAGTTTGGACCCATAACATTAATTAAATAAATTTGACATCAACAGTGGAACATTAATGTAAGTACATACCTCATGAATATACCAACTGTATATACTCTTTCCTTCATGACCTCCAACATATCCATATGAAGCTGTCAATATTTGATCTTCACTGTATTCTCCAATGATAGATAAGAAATTCAAGCTTGGGGGAAGAGCTGTAAGATATGCATAAATTTGTTATGATAGATGCTGATTTTGAAAAGAAATAAACATAAAATTTGAGGGGAAAATCAGTTTATATAGATTTTGGGGTTTATTTTCCTGTTGCCAAAAGGATTTATATTCAGTTTATATTCTCAACAGATCAACAAGAACAAATGGGAGTGAGAAGAAACAAGTACACCTACTCTCAACTGCTTTATCAGATATTACAAATGCTGGTTCACCAGAATCACCATCAGGAGTCATGGGCATAAATTTTGCCACAATATAATAGCCAACAGCTCCAAGAGGTATGCGGAATGCCTGAATAGGTCAAAACCCAACAAAAAATTCAAACTAGATGTACAGGGGGAAATTGGTGCCATGTATTTGAAGAATCATTTATGTCACTACAGGATGATCCCCCCCCCCCCCCCCCCCCCCCCCAAAAAAAAAAAAAAACCTACTTTAGCAATTTTGGAAGTACTTAATGCTTCAAGACTGTTTTCATCCAAAGTTGACGAGCATGTTTTATACCACTGAACTCTGCTGGATCCTTCAGTTCCTCCAGTTACAATACCAGTTGCAGTGATCTTGCTATTCTCTCGTAGATCACCAAGTATTTTGACATTTGTTACTTTTGGGGGTGCTGAAAACAAAACAGAGCATCGTACCTTTTAGAAAAGTGAGAGAGAGATAACAGAGGAGAGAAATGATTCTTATGATATTTCAGTATTGAAAAGGTTGGTTAGAGTTGGTTACAGGAGAGGTATGTATAAGCCTCTGAACAGAAACTAACTAACCTCCTAACAGAAACAACTAATCACCTAATGTACAAAGGTGCAGATATTAAAGTGTAAAATGCTTACACATAGAGAGGTGCTGTTAGCAAAAGCTAACCAGTACTTACAAGTCAGAATCACGTACCCCATTGCCCGGAGACTCCACGCTATGCGCAAGTAAGGGGGAGGAATATTGTACGCAGCCTTACCCTTGCATATGCAAAGAGGCTGTTTTCCGATTCGAACCCATGACCAACAAGTCACCAAGACACAACTTTACCGTTGTGTCAGGGTTCACCCTCTACTTCCAAGTCAGAATACAATATAATTTTTACATTGTTAAATAGATAGTCTAATAATAGCCATTCAAACTGTCGGTATAAATCAGCAGCATTTGAATTTTTAAATCATCACCGTAAAACATTTCATCATGTTACCAAAAGAATGGGAAAGAACTAAATACAAGCAATAGAGTATGAACGCAATACATTAAAATTCTTAGAAAAATGAATAATGCTGCTGCGTCAAATATATAAAAATTATTGTCAGAATGCAAAGTGTGAAAGGTGGAACTTGGAAGCCTTCTTTTCTAGGATGGACACAGAAAAATCCATAGAGGAAGAAGATATGAAACTGAGGACAATCAATATGAAGAAAGAAGAGCACAGAGACAAGAAAATACTAACAATTCCCTTATATTAGAAGGAGTAAGCATACCAATATGCTGAGATCAAAGCAAGATGAAACCTATCAGAGTATTGTCCAGAGCCAACAATCACATTAATTGAAGATGAGTGTCAAAGACTAACTCCCCCAATGGCTCAAATTATTAGGTGGAGGCTCAGGATGGTTTTATAAATCTAATACACCCCATCATGTGAGAGTTGTTTGAGCTTGATATGTTGACAATCCATAGGCTCTTTGCACCTTGTATTGATATTTAACATTGAGTCAACAAGAAATGACCTTCAGACTACTGTACACAGAGGCTTTCATATAATGTTGAAGGCCAATTCTCCTAAAAGCTTAGGTTGTTAGGTGGAAGCCTAGGAATGGCCTTTTACCTCTAAGAATTTTTATTTTTTTATCGGCAAAAATATATATTATATATATGATAATAAGTTCAGTACAAGTGGTACTGCTGTATATAGATCCTAGTATCAACAGTTGCAGAACTATGGTGAACTAATGCATGAAGACCAACATGAATTAGGACACCAAAGATCTGGCTTTAGGCTAGGCCCTCAACCACACCAAAAACAAGACTACATGCTAAACCCTCCCCTGTATATAAAAGCCCTCCCTAATATTAATAGACCAATAGTGAAAGGGGATGTCAAATCCTTTCTCCAAATTTTTGAGCCAGGTCCAACAAAAAAATAACGCATCCTCCATCAATTTTTGACCATTAAAGCTTTCATTGTAGAAGACAATCTTATTCCTATGATGCAAAATACACCAAGTCAGGAGCAATCCACCAAGTCTGCCACCACTGTATCCTGAGTTCATTAATACAACAGTAGGAATGTTGACGGAAATGTTCTTTCGGAATTTCAGAAGATACCCCCACTATGTTTACCCACAACATCGATTCCCACCATAACGGCATGATTCTACCACAGCTGAAAAATAGGTGAGACGCATCCTCTAAGAATGAGAAATTGGTATATGACAAAGAGCTTAATACCATTCAGAGACCAAAAAATGGCACCAGATATGACAGAAAACAGAACCAAAGTACAAGAGACATTGCTAATAGTCATCAAGGTACCTTGTTTCACAACAGGAGACATTACTGACATAGATTTTCCTTCCTGACCTGAAAGATACACCACTGAATATATTACAAAAACACACAAGGATTTGAAAAAGATATATTCATCAAGTCTGGATGCTAACCTTCAAAATTAATGGGTATGTACACAAAAGCTAAACAACAACCAACATCTTCTTTGGTCAAGGTATACTCAGATGTACCCGCTGACACTAACAAAAAGCCTCTGCATAGATTTGCCACAATGAAACAATAGAAAAGAGCTTAGTCAAGTGCAATAAGGGACTAAAAGAAAATAAATTTATAAACAAAATAAAAGTAGGAAGAATCCCCAAAGCATTGTAATAATGCAACAACACACTTTCAAATTTGCAAAAGCACAAATCAAAAGTCTAGAATAAGAATTTATTTTTTTAACTTGATACTTCCGTGTCCTTCAGTGAAGCTCAATGAAGAGAATACTCACCCAGAATCCCTGTTCTCCCGCAACCATTCAAACTTGCTAGGACCTTCCCTTCCACCAAAATAATCACCAAGTCCTTTGATGGTACTTCCTTCAACAGCATCTCCAACTATTTTCACATTACTGACAGAAGGAGGAGCTGCCATATGAGACAAATATATTAGACAGTAGCATGAGAATTGTGTGGTTCAAGAATATTGGTGACTCCATGATCTAACTTAATTTTGAATCATTGCCAACTTTATACTTCCCTGTCATATAATTAATCCCATGTTGACAACATCAATCTTCAAATTCAATCACTTCTTTCATAATGAGCCATTAATCCATCAAACATATGCGTATCTATGTTCATCTAGAAATTTACAAGACTTCACAAAGCAGCACATAAAAAGAGTATTCAGAATAATATTAATAAATTAATTAACGGAGTTCGGTGAAAAATACCCAAATTTTAAGTGTTACATACCCAATCCAAACATCTGCAATCTCAGGTGAGCAAATCTTACAAAATATACTTTGAATCATTATATACCGAAATATATCAAAAAACTTTACAATATAATAAAAATTAACATATGTCAAGAACAATAAACTAATGGCTTAATTGGACTTTTAACCCCTTCAATTTGGACTATGAGCAATTTTTTATTTTTATTCTCCAATTTTTTTTCAACTCAATTAAGTCCCTCTAGTTTTAAAACTAATTCAATTCAGTCCCTTAGTCAATTTTCTTTTACCTAAAACACTCCAAGTCTCATTTTCTATGCTACATCAGGTTTAAAAACTTACAACTTTCCACTCCATTGGTGCAATTATCTAAGTACTTAAAATGGGCCTCATAAATAATCTTACAAAATGATTTTTCAATCATAGAACCTATTGTTTAAATAAGAATTGATTCTTGTTGGGTATGGCTCCTACTGTGCCGTCAGAAGATATGCACGGGAGGTAGGGGGCAGCACCCCTGGAACTTTTTCGAGGCCTAGTACTGTTGTTGGCCTTGTGTTTTATTATTTGTAGTTTGGGCTTGGGCCCATGAATAGCTACGGTGCTTAGGGTTTCTAAGCCTATATATTTCCTTATAATCTGAGTGCAATTGTATGAGTGTGTGAGGAAATATAGTGAATAGCTGAATGTAGCCCACATTGGGTAAAACAGGGTAAATCCTATGTGTTGTTTTCTTCTTCCCTTTTCTCTCTTGCTCCTATCTCGATTGTTGTGTGATTGTTCGGTATCCAACAATTCTAACAGCAGGAAGCCATGTCAGCCTCCTCCAATGGTGATTCTGAGTATGAACAGATTCTTAAACTTAGGAGCCTCACAAGAACTGCCAATGGAGATGCTCTAATGTAATAATAATCAAACTAAACAAGGAAGTAAATTACCAGATCAAGGCAAAGTTAAAGTCAAATTACTCGAAACAATAAGAAATCATAATTGTTATTGATCTATTGTAACATGAATACTCTTTTTCATTCTAATTCAGATTGAAACCCAAATGGTTCATTATATACAACTTATTCTAATATTCTAGAATATTCCACAACTAATTCTAATACTCTAGAATATTCAACAACTAATTCTAATACTCTAGAATATTCCACAATTAATTCTAATACTCTAGAATATTCCACAATTAATTTTAATATTCTAGAATATTCTACACTCCCCCTCAAGTTGGGAGATATATATTAATCATTCCCAACATGCTAATTAAATCCTCAAAGGTGGGCTTGTGTAATCCTTTGGTAAGAATATCCGTCGTTTGTTCTTTGGTAGGTATATATGACAAACATACACTACCATCCTCCAATTTTTCTTTGATAAAATGACGATCAACCTCCACATGTTTAGTTCTGTCATGGTGAACTGGATTTTGAGCAATACTGATAGCAGCCTTATTATCACAATACAATCTTACAGGTAGGGAATAAGAGATTTTCAATTCCTCAAGAAGTCTTTTTAACCAGATTCCTTCACAAATACCATGGGCTAGAGCCCGAAATTCTGCTTCTGCACTGCTTCTGGCAACAACTGTTTGTTTCTTGCTTCTCCAGGTCACAAGATTTCCCTTGACATAGGTACAATACCCTGAAGTGGATCTTCGGTCCATTACTGAGCCAGCCCAATCTACATCTATATAGATTTCAATCATCCTCTTGTGTCCCCTTTGAAAGAACATTCCTCGACCAAGGGTGTTTTTGAGGTACTTGAGGATTCTATAAACTGCACTAAGGTGTTTTTTCTTAGGAGAATGCATGAATTGACTAACCATGCTAACCGCAAATGCAATATCAGGCCGAGTGTGAGATAAGTAGATCAACTTCTCCACCAACCTCTGGTACTGTTCTCTATCAACTTCTTTCTCATCTTCAATTTCCAATTTAATATTAGGATCAATTGGAGTCTCTGCTAGCTTGCACCCAAGCATTCCTGTTTCTTGCAATAGGTCTAGAATATATTTCTTCTGAGTTAAAGAAATTCCTGCCTTACTACGAACAACCTCCATGCCAAGGAAATATTTGAGAACTCCAACATCTTTCAGTTCAAATTAATCAGCTAAACACTGCTTCAAAGAGTTTATCTCGTCACAATCATTTCCTGTGACAATTATGTCATCAACATAAACAATGAGAATAGCAATTTTGCTACCATCAAAGTGATTATAAAATAGAGTATGATCAGTCTGAGCTTGGAGGAATCCTCTTCCCTTCACAGTTTGGGTAAACTTCTCAAACCACTCTCTAGGGAATTGTTTAAGCCCATAGAGAGACTTCTTCAATTTGCATACTAATCCATCTCCCTTTTCAAAACCAGGTGGTGGATCAATATAAACTTTTTCATGTAAATCTCCATTTAAGAAGGCATTCTTTACATCTAATTGTTGCAATGGCCAATCAAGGTTGGTAGCAAATGATAGTAGAACTCAGATAGTGTTAAGTTTGGCAACTGGGGCAAATGTTTCTTGATAGTCTATCCCATGAGTCTGAGTGAATCCCTTAGCAATCAATCTTGCCTTATACTTGTTGATGCTATTATCTGTATTAAATTTTATTGTGAACACCCACTTGCAACCTACTGTTTTCTTTCCTCTGGGTAATGCTACAGATTCCCAAGTTCCATTTTTTTTAAGTGCATCCATTTCTTCAAAGACTGCATTCCTCCATTTTGGGTCATCAAATGTTTCTTGGATGTTTTTGGGTATTTTTGTACTGTCTAAAATAGTGTTGAAAGCTCGAAAACCTGGGGATAACTTTTCATACGAGATATGATGAGAAATAGGGTGAGCAGTACAAGATCTGGTACCTTTTCGAAGAGCAATAGGCAAATTTAGGTCGGTTGTATCAGTGCATTCAGGTATTGGGTTGCTGGAACTAGGACTCGAGCCAGAATCTTGTCAGTCTAAAGGCTCCTGAAGTGTTTTTCGCCTGCTGTAAAATTTTCCCCATTTACTAGGAGGATCTCCCGTCTTTGGCACAATAGCTCCCCCTATCTCCTGCACAATAACTCCCCCTGTCTCCAAAGGCAAAGGTAGAACAACAGACTCATTTGATTTCCAAGACTTATCTTCATCTACTCCAATTGACTCCCCTTGAAGAGAAGTCGAGGGAAAAAAGGATTGTATCTCATAAAATGTGACATCCATAGGAACAAAGACCTTACGGAGAGAAGGTGAGTAACATTTGTAACCCTTTTGGTTAGGAGGATATCCTATGAAGACACATCGAATAGACTTAGGATCGAGCTTGGACTTTTGATGGGGAGGAACATGTACCAAAGCCACACAGCCAAACAACTTGAGAGGAAGGGAAGAATGAGCTCGAAAAAAAGGAAAGGTGTTGGTAAGACAAGATAAAGGAGAATGAAAATTTAGGACACGAGAAGGCATCCGATTGATGAGATATGATGCATGCAAGACAGCTTCCCCCCATAGATATTTAGGGACGTAGCATGGTAAACAAAAGAGCTCGAGCAACTTCAAAAAGATGTCTATTTTTTTTCAACCACCCCATTTTGTTGAGAGGTGTTAGGATAAGAACTTTGATAGCGAATACCATGCTAGGTTAGATAGTCTCCACGAACAGAATTAAAATATTCTGTACCATTGTCAGTTCGAAGAAGTTTAATAGAGGTCTTGAACTGAGTTTGAATCGTAGCATGAAAGTTTTTAAAGGTGGATGCAGCATCAGACTTATCCTTTAAAAGATATACCCAACATACCCTAGAATGATCATCAATAAAAGTAATAAACCAACGAGCACCGGAGATATTTTTCTCACGGGCTGGGCCCTATATATCACTATGAATCAAGGTAAATGGAGAAGAATCATGACGAACTCTAGGAGGATAAGAAACACGAGGATGCTTTGCAAACTGACAAATATCACAAGAAAAAAAACTGGGTTTTTTATTGATAAATAAGTTTGGGAGCAACTTCTAAAGATAAAAGAAATTTGGGTGTCCTAACCAACGATGCCACAACAAAACATCATTACAATCATCAGACAAAGAGAATGAGTGATGTGCAAAAAATTTTGTTTCATTAGGATCCTTTTCAAAATAGTAAAGCCCTTCTTCCTCTCTAGCACTGCCAATTTTCAACCCCGAGTCCTGTTCTAGAAAAACACAAGCATGGACAGAGAACTTCGCAACACGATTTAACTCAGATGTAAGTTTGCTGATAGAGATGAGGTTACAAGTAAGAGAGGGAACATGAAGGACTGAGTTCAAAGTAATGTGTTCAGAAAGTTTAATGGATCCCTTTCCAGCAATAATTGAGAAGTTGTCATCGGCTGTTCTTATTCGTGACAGTTGATAGTAAGGGGTATAAGAACAAAACAAGGTTGCATTACATGTCATATGATCAAAAGCCCCTGAATCAAGAATCCACCGATTACTACCATTAACATGGAATGTCGTACCTTGTTGAGCAACAAGACTAGTTGCTTCAGCAAATTGAGGCATCACCCTCTGAAATTGCTCATACTCAGCCTTGGAGATGAAAACACCATCAAAATTAGGAGAGATACGAAGCTCCTCACTCGTGTTATTAGAAGAGTCCATAAGTCACCTCAAACCAAAAGAGGGTAGGCCTTTTTTTTAAAAAAAAAAATAGGCTTCAGAGTTGCACAACGATAACAAGAAAACCTGCTCTTGATACCATATTGTAATACGAATACTCTTTCATTCTAATTCAGATTGAAACCCAAATGGTTCATTATATACAACTTATTCTAATATTCTAAAATATTCCACAACTAATTCTAATACTCTAGAATATTCAACAACTAATTCTAATACTATAGAATATTCCACATATACAAACAATAACATATAGAAAATATGAATGTTTTAGTTTCAAACAACAATAAAACCAAAGAGGAATATGAAGAATACAAGCAAACAAACAAACAAAAAAGAATCCACAGTACATCATTTTAAGTAAATAGCATGTGTACTTCCACAGCTTAATGCTAATAAGTATGTGGGTCACTTTATTCCTATCAGGTTCATTAGGATCTAAAAAATTTAGTTGTTCATCTAAATTATACATTATACATTATATATAGACACAAGACAAGCCTACCTCGTGAAATACGAGAAGAGATGGCAAATATAGGAGGATACACCATTTCTCCTAAAGTGAGAGAGCATTCCACTTTCAGAACTTTTCCAATGTCATTATGCTTTGGCCAGTAAACCTAAATATCATACAAATGTCATGAACACAAATCACATGAACAAATATACAAAGAAACGAAAATATGAAGCAGTGACAATGATGTAACAAACTGATTACCTCATCAGTAGCATCTGGAATAGGGATAAAATTTGAAAGCGATATATCACCACAAAACCATTGATATTTTAAAACTAATGGTGGGTCTGTACTAGCTGCACCATCATGAATAATTGTGAAATGACAACGACATATATCTTCTTCCACAGGTTTATCTATGGAGGCTTCTTTGAGAAAAAACCCCGGAGGAATATGGTGCTTCCACTTCTCAACTAAAAAGCAGAAAGTTGACTCTGCAGCATGCTCAAGGCGACTAAACTCCCAACCATCTCTAATGCACAAAGCTGTATGTGCAGGATAACGCTTTGCTAGTGCCACTTCCTCACGAGAGAGATCTGCAAAACTTTTCATATTCAATAAATAAACTATCTTAATATATGATACAAGAGCTCAATGATGCCAGTAGAAATCACTTGAAGAAAACATATATGGCAGGTACTCCTTAACCTATAGTAAAAATTATTTGTCTATCGATTCAACCAAAAACTAAAGATGCCAAAGGCTAAAAACCTTACTACTCATACCTCTATCATTGAATTTTTTCAAAGTAGGTCCAACTAGCAATATTGAGGATGCTTCTAAATGAGGCATCTTAAGTATAGGATTCTCCTCCACTCGCAAATGCTACAGTACAGAGAAAATCAAAGAAAATAGCATCAACCAGTCTAAATTTATGTATGCACCCACATATGTAAAGATAACATTAATTTAAGTCTCTAAAAGTTACTTGAAATTGAAACATGTAGGTTAACTACCATGTTTATCGAGTGAGATGAGAGAGAAAGGTAGTGAGAGAAACAGTGGGTGGGTGAGAGTGAATCATAGAGGTAGGTTTAGGGATAGGTCTAAGGTTAGCCCACGTCTCAACTTCGTCGGAAAAGGATACAGGCAACACGCTTCGGTGTCTGTGGAGGCTCGGAGATGGGCTGGTAACAGGAAAAGCTGGAGGGACGCGGCAGACGTTACATCCTTCTACTTCACTAGGTTCCCAGAAGAGATGAGAGAAAGCAATCTGTGGTTTGAATTCAAAAAATGGGGTGACGTGCGGGAGATCTTCATCGCAAAACAGAGGAACAAGAGTGGAAAAAGGTACGGTTTTGTGAGGTTTAAAGGGGTCAGCGACATTCGCAAACTAGAAAGATCGCTAGATAACTTGGTGATAGGGGGTCTTAAACTCCATGTCAATCTTCCCAAACATGACAGAGCTTGGACGCAGGGGGCAAAAATGATAATGACTGAGCAACATAGTAGAAGGACCATGGAGGTTAA
>CM023949.1:10241953-10316178 GCA_013407115.1 Glycine latifolia
AAAAAAATTAAAGATGGTGGTGAAAAATGAAATTAATCGAAAAGGAAAATAACAAATTAAACAAAAATTGGCAAAATGCAAACTGGGAAGTATAAATTAAGAAGAAAGAATGAAACACAAGAAAAATACTAGTGATGTAAAGTGTGAAGGAATTGAGATCAAAATAAAGGTAATATTTTGGTTGAATGGTCAAGGAAGAAGGGTTTCAAATCCAACTATTTCTAAAACAAAAAATGCATTAACAAATGGGAGAGAAAATACATTTTTACCCAAAAAATAAACTAAACATTGTTTCAGGGGTAAAAAATAGGTTTCTGAGGCCTATATGCCGTTATAGCATGTGAAAAACTGCTATTTTGGTCACTATTGTGGCAACAATTGCCACTATTTGAATCCCATAGCAGACACTCCACTTAGCTACTCTGCTATAGAGTGCTAGTAATGACTACTAGAAATAAAATACAAATAATGCACCATGATGCACAGCACTTTTTGCTTAAGGAGTTAGAGTGTTGAACACACCAAAACCTATATAATGTGTTGAACACTCCTCATAAAGTGTCCTCTTAAAAATAAAATAAAAAATATGTTTATTGGTTCAAACATTGGAATCAACTACATATGGATGGGCACTGCTAATATTTTTTTAAAACATTTAAAGTAGTCGGCTTGAAAAGTGACAATATTAAAAAAAATAATGTCTATCTGCTGGAAAGTCACCTGAGTTGCAGTCCCCCCCTAAGCCGCAGTGTCTCGAAAAAGGCTACCTACAAAGGGGCTGACTAGAAAGATTGAGTTAAGCTCCATGATGTGGAGCCACTAAGACATCAACTTTTAGTAGGTTGAGATCCCACATCAAACTAAAGACTGGCCTATGTAATGCCTATAAGGCTTGAGCAATCCTCACCTTATAAACTGGCTTTGCGGGGTTGAGTTAGGTCCTTAATCCAAAATTTTAAATCAATATCAAAGCATATCCTAGATCCATTGTTAAGTCACTTGCATTGTCAACTTGCCACGCTCCAAACCATAGCCCTAGGTGTGAAGGGGTGTTGGAAAGTCACATTAGTTGCAGTCACTCCTAGGCCACAATGTCTCGAAAAGGGATACCTTCAAAGGGGCTAACCAAAAAGATTAAGTGAAGCATCATCATGTGGAGCCATCGAGACGTCAACTTTTAGTAGGTTCTTATTCCACATCGATTAGAGAAATGGCCAAAATAGTGCTTATAAGTCTTGGGCGTCCTCACTTTACAAGTCAGTTTTGTGGGACCGTGTTAGAACCTAAGTTCAAAATTCTAAGACTATCAATACGTTTTTCTAAGGCTCGCTATCATAAGGTAAATTAATATACAAGAAAATAGAAACCTTGATCACTATTTTAGATCTTTTGTTGTGTCACTTACATTTGACTTCATGTGATATATGACACTACTGGACACAACATTTGATATATACATATATCATGCCCCAATGCCGTATATTTTTTACATTAGCCATGTCAATGACATGTTTAAGCTTTCATAGTTTATACATAATGGGGTACCAAGAAAGAGGTGCACTTTACTCAAACCTTTTCTTTCTTGCCAATGAATAAGTTGCCCTACTCTGTTTTTCAATACAGATTGTGGAGAGAGCTGAATTCCGAAATATAAAGAGAAAAGAAAAATGATAGAAAATAATCACAGCAACAAATAGAGAGCATATCCATATAAATCTAGTCATGTGACAATGCTCATTTGCTATATAGGACGTTAATATAATATGGCCATTGCCTGGCATAAATTAATTTTTTTTTTACAACACTGCCATAAACAACTTTGAACATGTTCTCTAAAATAAATAGTGAGCTAAACAGAAGATGCATTTACCTCTAGGTTTGAGGATAAGTTTAATCCACTGGCATTGAGACTACGAACTCTGTGTCCCCTAAGATCCAGTCTCTAATAAAATATCAAGATGAATCAAAAATCAGAATTAGATAATGACTGCTTCTGAAAACTATCATAGTTGCTCCATTTCATGATACACCAACTAGTAATAGTTACTGAATAGTAAATACATAAAACCGGGTCAATCAAACTTCAACAAGCAAGATCGTGCACGCTACTATATTAACTCCAACGTGGAGCCTTTCCCCAACTCATTCCAAAAAAAAATCATTCAACTAGTATACATAATTCCTTCCTTTTTCAGCAATTATTTCACTTCTACTGTTCCACACCTATGCAGCTATTATTCCTTTTTTCTATTCCATCCCCAATCATTCCACTTTCACTTGAAAACCAACAGTAACTCACTAATGACATCCTAAACAGTAAACTACAAGTGCTGCCATAATCTCAAAACTTACCAAATCATCATTGGGCTTAATCTCAACCTGCGGAAGAACAATCAACCGCGAATCCCTGCTATCAGCAGTGCCTCCTTTCCTCCTCCCAGAAAGGGACGACGACGTCCTATCCTGCGACGTCGACAGGGACCCCGCCTTCAACCCGCTCGAAACCGTCGGCGACGAAACCCTCGAAACCGTCCTCCGAGCAGAACCGCCGCTGCTGGCAGTGCTATCCACCGACGAAGAACCAATCCTTCTCGAAACAGATGAAGCCGAACTCGAGGCCGACAATGCCGGCTTACTCACCGTTACCGGCTTCTTCGTCACCTCCGCCTTACTCGCACCGGAAATCCTCGAAGCCGAACCTGCCGGCGAGGCCACAGCCGGCTTCACCGCAACTCGCGAAGAAGTCACTGAACTTCGCCGGAGCTCCGGTAGCGACCTCCGCACAGGCTCGCCCGCCGACGAAGCGCCGCTCCTAGCTCCGGCGGCAGATTCGGCGCCGGTTTTTCTTCTTCCATCGGAGATCGACGCTTTCTGAGACAATCCTCCGGTGCTGTTCCTTCTAGGCGCAGTAACCACACTCGCAGAACCTCCGATTGAACCCGATCTCATTGTCGCAGCCGTGACCGAACCGGTTCGCGGTTCGACTCTCCTCTTCGCAGAAACCGAACCGCCAGGTTCCGCAACCGTTTTCGCAACTCTTCGGGAAGCTTCTGGAAAGTTCTTCTTCGGAGAACTCTGAAGCTTTTCCAGCGTCACGCCTTCGCCGGATTGCTCCGACGACACCTCCATTAGTACGAACTGAAAACCAAAAGAAGAAAGCAGCGAGTTAAAGAACTGAACTTAAAACTACAAAACGCCGCGTTTTAAACTAAACGGCTTGGATCTAAGTGAGAAGAAGAAAAAAAAGTGAAGTGACAAGCGCAATGTGACTGAGAGTAATTAAAGAGTGGTTGTTTCACGAGCTCTACCTAGAAAGAAAGTGTAGAGATCTAGAAAGACGGTGAAACTGGAAGTGAATGTGAGTGAGCTAGAGCTTAGATAACATTTGATTTTAGTTTATTTGAACAGAGAAAGAAAGAGGATCCAAAGAAGAGGGGAAGTGGGTAGTGTAGTGGGTGGCAAAAAGGAAAAGGGGGGTGTGAAAGGGACAGAGGAGCTAGAGGCAATAAACGTGAGTATAGAAATGGGAGCAAAAGTGGAAAGGGTCACCCTTGTGGGGTAGGGTATGGTAACTTGAAATTTTTCAAATAAAATTTGTCGATGAGACCCGCGAAGGAAAGGGCGGGTTCGGACAGGAGCGTAATTTGGTCTCAAATTTAGCAAGGAAAAAAGGCTAACAATAAAGTACTCTTTTTTGTCTTTCTCAATTCATTAATTTTCTTCGCTGTATGATTAAGCTTTGAATTTAATACTACAAAACTTCATCTGTTTTGGTTATCTGTAATAATAACGACAAGACATTAGGATCTGTCTTGAGTCTTAATCATTTTTTAACTATCTTATTTTTGGTAGAAATCGTGTATGGCTTACAAAAAGTTACACTTTGCAGTAACATGTTTAACATAAACTTTCTAAAAAAAAGTAAATGAGTGTAGGTTAGTAAATCTTTAAAACAAAGATTATAAATTATATTTGAAATATATAAATATATATTATACAAGTTATTTAAATTAAACTAACTTTAAAATAAGAAGAAAAAAAAAGTGTGTTTTCTAAAGAAAATTACTAAGAATTTAGGTCTCTTGTAACAATGTTTTTTAATTTTGCAAGTACAGATAAATTGTTAAAACATATCTAAAAAACTAGTACAACCAGTATTAGTGCATTTTTTTCCTATAAAAACTTTATATTCAATTTAGCTAGTAAATAAAAGATAGGAAATTAATTAGATACTTCATTTGTCCAATTTAGACTGGAAATATATATAATATTATATTATTTCTTACAAACTCAATAGCCAACTTCTAAAGTTTAAATTTTTTTTTGATCAAGATAAATATTTTATTAAAAATATAGTAGCAGCAGTACGAGTAGTACTGCTAAGATTACATCCTAGCAAGAGCCAAACAGAACAAAGGTAGCTTAATGAAAAGAAAACGACACCAGAGTTCTGATTTCTGCTAGGTCCAAAGTCGTCTCAAAATAGAGTTGTACAGACTAAACCCTCCCTGGAAACATCAAAAAACTATCCCTCATATTGTTAGACCAATGGTAAAGAGGGATGTCAAAACCTAGCTCTAGATTTTTGAGCCACGACCAACAAAAAATATAGTGTCCTCCAACAACTTCTGTCCATTAAACGCTTCATTGTGGTAGATAATCCTATTCCCATGATACCAAATGCACCAAGTCAAAGTGACCCACCAAATCTGCCACCTCTGTAAACTGGAACCTTTCATATGGTAGAAAGAATGTTGACGAAAATGTTCTTTTGGAACGGTAGAAAAACCCCCGACTATGTTTACCCATGACCTTGATTCCCACCATAGTGGCAAAATTCTATCACAACTGAAAAATAAGTGGGACGCATCTTCCTCTTGATTTCTACAAAAAGGGTAATTAACATCTATGATTTCCACATTCCTTCTTAAATTAGCCTTGGTAAGTAATCTATCCCTCATCAGTCTCGATGCAAAGCACGAGGCTTTACAAGGGATTTTTAGCTGCCAAAGATCCTTGAACACTTCATCCTGAATTTCAATTAATCTGTAGGCACTCTCCGCTGTATATACCCCGCTTGAAGCTAGAGTCCAAGCCCACGAATCTGGTTAATGTTCTTGTATCACAAATCCCTGAATTTCCTCCAAAAATTTTACTGCAATCCATTTTAAAAAAAAAATCCCAGCCTTATTTTTACTTAGTAATAGTAACTTTGATTTGAATTTCAAACCCAATTTAATCATTATTGATTTGAAGACTTAGTCATAGTATAGTTGGTTAACATTTATTAGGGTTGCGAGAAAGATATCTAATTATTAGGATATTTATGTACTTAGAAGGGATAATGAACTTTTCCTAGTTAATGAGATATTTATTCTAAGACCCTAAACCTTCTTAACACCATAGGTTAGAAAGTGGTTAAGGATAGTTTTTTGTGAATAAAATACTTCATAAGACTTGAAAGTAGAAACGTTAAAGGACCAATTCATAAGATTAATATAACGAATTTTATTTATGAAATAAAAGATGATAAAAATTGAATGGATATAGTAGGTGTGTCTCACTCTCAGCCTCTTCGTGATAGGAATTGGTTATTAAACCTCCTACATGGTTGTTGTTGGTGGAGCATAGAATCTTGAGGCCGACCATGGACATTAAGGTGGGTATGGAGATCCCGTACTCCTTACCACAAGAGTAACTAAGCACTCCACCCAGGAAATCTTCATTGAGTTGTCCATATTGATATTGTGTTTGTAAAGTTGTTGATTATGCTCCATGGACATTGTTGTGTTGTACTTTTTATGGAACATTGTTGATGTTGACGGTGTGCACATACATGTACAAGTATGAAGTGTGTGGTTGCGTTTTAACTTGAGTCATAGTTAATGGGGGGAAGTGCTTTTTATTCTTGATTCTTATTGGACAACATTCCGAACAATAAATAGACAAGTTATATCATGGCGAAAATTCTGACCAAAAATTTCTATCTAACATTTTTCATTAATTAACTATAAAATATTTCAACCTCTGCAATCTGTTAACCACCACCGCATTACAAAAAATGTCACTGTAGAACGTAATTATCAAAATGTCTTGGTTGAATTACAAGTAGGCCGTGAACAAACCTGACAGTGCCACACCTTCCAGAAAATTGAAACTTCATTCAAGGATAAATTCCTTCAGAAATGGGAAGAGGAAAGCCTGCTACGGAACTAGATACATCAAAATTTTGCTTGATTCTTTATAGGTTGCTAGTTGTACATGCGAACCATGCTCAGTAGTAACGCATTAAAATAATACTTGGGTTGTACATGAGAACCATGCTCAGTAGTAACGCAAAGCTGTTAAAAATCCAACTCGTGAATTCTTACCGGTCATTTCTTGGCACCAGAAGAACATAAATATCGCAGCATATATTCATTGGAAGAACATGTATCTGCTAGATCTTGATGAATTCTAGTGATTGCTTTCTCCCAAGATTTTAATGATGGTGACAGATTTCTAGAGTTCTGCTTAATAGAATTCCCATGGGCTTCGAAGAGCTCCTGCCATATCAAAGATAAAAGATAATTTTTATACAACTACTATGAACCTAAGCAAACTTATTACAAAACTAGATGTAAGCAAGAATACCTGAGACCATCTAAGTATAAATTCCAAATGTGGGCAGTTTTCTAAAAGATCTGCAAGTGCCTCAACTAATCGCTGGATATATTTGTAGGGGATTGATGTGGCAACTGCTGGAATATCGGCTGGACTAACCGCAAATATACATTTTTTAATGAAAGAATCCTCGTTCAGGCGAAGGCTAAGGATCAAGGCTTTACTTGGTTGATTTTCCCGGAGAGCTTCTTCAACAGCCTGTTAAGCAATGCCATCCCAAGTTACTAGCAACATCAGAAAAGGAAACAGTACAAAATGAAGCATGAACATCATATACAGCAAGATGGAGTGAAATTAAAATTATATATGCTGCATTTTCAAGCTGCTCAATGTTGATTTTGATTCCTTGTTTTGATGATTGAAAAGGAAAGCATGAAATATTGGAAATCATTATCTTGACTATTATCCACAGAAATTTTAACATTTTCAATAATTTGTTGAAAAACAAAATTATACTTTTCTTGAGTTTTGTATTGACTTGTCAAAAAAAAGAACAATGACGTGAAAAATCCACACTACAAGAGGAAAATTGCATCACTTCTTACAAGTATATGTCAACAACCACCATAACAATTCAAACACAAATTTTTGCAGGTTGTTTACTCATTTTCAAAGCAGGTGTTCTCTACATCATTTCCTACTACAGAAAATAGTTTCTGCGATAATCTTATATTCTTTGAATTAAACAAAGCCCTAGTTCTTTCAAGAAGATAAAATACCTCTGGTGTAACATTTATGTCTAGGTCAGTTGGATCAAATATGAATGATTCATCAACAGAATAAACCAAAACTCCCTCAGTTGTTGCTGCAACAAAACTACGCCCCGTTGGTGCAATTCTCAGGCTTTTTGTCTGAATAATAGGCCTTCCACGGTTAGCCATAGATCCTGGCAAGTCTAATCCTAGCTTCCCTCGTGTTTGTTTGTCAACACCTTCTTCAATGTCACTGCTGTCATCATCAACCAAATCTAGTGGGCCAGCTTCTGTCATATTCTTTGAGTTTAAAATGTCAAGCACTCCATCGAATGAGAGATTGTGAGTTATCTGGAAACGTCGAAGCAAAACCTGAACAAAAGAGATTCCAATTAATAAACAGAACTGTGATGTCATATGATATGAAAACAAGTAGAGTACAGAGTAGTCCATTTTAAATATGCATCCACTTTGAACACCCCATAAATACAGACAGACAAGGGATGTGAATAATAAACTCATTAAATCAGCATAAAAGTTTTGTAAGGCAACAGACAGAATCAGGCACGGATGAAAGAAGATTTTAGGAGTCACATTTTAACCATCAGATACATTAACGTTCAACATAAATAATCTAAGTGAAAAGTGATTTCAGAGAATAAAAACAAAAGGCTTTCCTCAATCTTTGCATCACGTAGATGGTTTGTCCCTCACCTCTAAAAGATGAACTGATTTGCCTATTGAGAAACCTAGGTATAAAATAAATTAATAATGGAGGGGTTACAGCAGACAGATTGTAACAACGAAAGGTCCCATGGATGGGACACTTCACACCCGGATGTACACTCTTCAGGTAAGATTCCGCAACCAACAAGATAATTTTTTTTCGATATCCTATAGCTGACCAAAGGAAGTTCCTCATCATCTCTATCTTGAGTATTTCGAATAGGAAAAAATGAGAAAATGGACAGGAATACTGGACTAGATTGATCTAAGGAATACGCACCCTTCCAATTATCTGGCACTTGGAGATCTTATTCATGATTGGATCCTGGAAAGAACTAGCCCTAGGACTGGCATCCAAGGAAAACAAAGTGGTTCGATAATAAAAATGCCCTTATGAAAACTAGGAAACAAGCGAAAACAAGCCTGCAAAAGAATCAATTTGTTGTGGAAATGGCTAGTTACAGCTCAAGGTGGAGGAGGTAGAGAAACACATTGCCAAAAAGAAACAAAAGTCTTCTTCAATCAAGGATTTATTTTAGTAAATATCACAAGAATGGATCGACTTTGTGAGGAGCGATGAGGCTCAAAAGTCTTCACTCTGCAGCATCTAAGCTACATCAACAACACAAAGGTGTGTTCGTTAGGGAAGGTGCAAAATGATATGCATCTCAAATTTTCAACCTATCCATTTACTAAAGGGCAACAGTACATATTGACCCCAGACAGCATTCAAGCCTCAATAAACAAACAAACGATGAAGCCTTATCCAACTAGGTGACATTTAAGCCTCAATATTTAGACAAAATGTTATGGCAAAGACAAGGGCTTTAACTTTATATAATGTGTCAGTGTGTGTATCAGTATCATTATAATACAAATGATTGCAAAATATTGCATTTTTTTTGTTGTTTATGAATTATCTAATTGTCCCACATCCAAAACATATATGTTTAACCAATAATGTGATGGACTAAACTGAACTGCAAAAACTCATGGAACATAAACATGAACTGTGCAATATAGAAGCTTTCTAGAGGATCAAATTTTCAGAAATAATTAACAGTTGATATGCTGTGACTTCTACATATGTGAAAATCAACCAAGGTGCAAGCAGGCCAACCTGATCTGCAACATCATACATGCAGATGTATCTGCTACTTCCCCCAGCTAATATGTAGCTTCCATCAGCTGAATAACACAAGGTTGTAAAGAACTTCCCTGAAGTTGAGTTAGCAGCTGATCTGCGGTCAGTCATAAGACGCCCACCGGCTATATCTCTAGAACCTTCTATGGTGTACATTAGCAAACCATCTATTGGGTCCCAAAAATGAATTTGCCCATCTAATGTGCTGCAAGCTAACTGCCTTCCATCTGGACGATAAACCACTGTAAGAACATCATGTGTGTGAGGAAACGTTTCAACTGCTCCTTTTCCATCAAAGACATTCCACAGACGAACAGTTTTGTCATATGATGATGAAGCCAAGACAGCCTACAAAGTGAAAAGAGATGATGCTAAGTTGTTTTTAAAAAACATAAAAGAAAATACAAACTTTAGTCATTCCCTTCGTCGTCATATCTCAAGAGACATCAGTATTGATATTTGATCATACTACAGGCTTAGAAAATAATATTATTTTAAAATGAACCATGGCTTCCCAGAAATTTCTACTAGAGGCACTGTAGCAACAGAAATTTTTGGAACCAGCTTAAAATAAAACAGATGAACAGAAGATAAGACATTAACTTATGCAGGCAAATCAGCAGAAGAAAATATAACTAACATTTGTAGGAGAAAACACCAGTCCATGAACAGGAGCTTCATGACCACTAAGCACATCCATCAAGCGCCCCGTTTTCATTGACCAAACAAACACCTGTTACATATCATTGAGCAAAAAGGCTGAGTGGTAAAATAAAATAATGATATAGTCAGAATCAACCTAATTTGTGCAAAATTATACCTCAAAGGAATCTGAAGTGCCAGCACATATCACTTCACCACTTATATCAGCTGTCAAAGAAACAAACTGCCTCAGAGAAGGGGTTGTAAACGTCTTAAAATTCCGGTAACGTAATAAGTCCCATGCACGAATGGTTCCATCAAGAGATGCACTAAGCAGGACATTATTACTTGGCATAAAATGTAGAGCCGTAACAGCATTAGTGTGCTCAGAAAATGTAATAAAGCAAAAGCCTGAGGAAAGAGTCCACACCTGTAACACACAAGAACAAAACGTTCACTTCTGAATATTCAATTTCCAAAATAGTGCATGCAATCCACACACATAATCAAAGAGGCAATGTGCAAAGCAAGCAGTTAAAGACAGATCAATTTTTCAAAAACACAACCACAAGCCACATTCAATCACCTTCACTTTATTATCATCTGCTCCGGTTGCAAGCAGCTGCGAGTCCGGCGAATACGCAACGCAGTTCACATCAAAGTAGTGACCCTGCTGCTTCAAAATGTAGCTCTCAGACCTCCACTCCCACACAAGCAGCTGTCCCAATTTGGCACAGCCAAAGGTCAACCAGTTGCCAAGCTCATTAAATACGGCAGTGGTAATCTTCTCCCTCGAAATAGACAACAAATGAATGCACACAAAATCCGGCATCTGATACAACCCAAACACACCATTAGAAAATCCAACAACCATCATATCCAGCCCTCTATGATAATCACACGACGTCACCTTCGCCCATCCCTGCATAAACCCATCCTTCCTCAACAACTCCCACTTCCCTCTACTCAAGTAACCCTCATCACCATCCTCAATATCAATTTTCTTTCTTTTCTTCACACCATCATTCTCACTAACCTCAAAATTCTCTTCCACATCCCTCTCTGGCGTCCCCGGCGAGGGCGGTTTCAATCCCTCACCACCATCTTCCTCACCCTCACCATCATCATCAGAAGTAAAACCCCAGCTAAACAAATAACAATCCCTAGTAACCGTATAAGCCTTACAAACCCTATTAGTCTTCGAATTGACACCGAAGAACGAACCTACAACAGAATCCCTATGCCCTAAAAGCAAAAAGGGCCTTTTCTTAACACCACCACTGTTCAATTTTTTCAAGCACAAGATTCTCGCGGTCAAATCCTTGGACCCGGCAATAAGATACTTCGAGTCAGGGCTCCAATCGAGGGAGGTGACCTTCGAGTCGAAGTCCGCAAAGGTCCGAACGAGCTCAAAGGGGAAGTACTCGCGGCGAAACGCCGGCGAACGCCAGATCTGGACGAGCTTCCCGGCGGCGACGGCGATGAGGGCGCCGTCGGGGCTGAACTTCGCTGCGGCGACGCGGTGCTTGAAGGTAATGCGGTGGAGGAGGGCGCGGCGGCGGAGGTTGATAAAGAGGCAGCGGTTGCGGTCGTCGATGGCGACGAGGAAGGTGGCGTCGGGGGAGACGGTGATGCGGGTAAGGTTGGAGGAGGACTGGATGGGGAGCGTGGTGGTTTCGGACTTGAGGAGGTCGGTGACGGCCACGCGGTTACCGACGGGGGAGAGTAGCACGGTGTTGCTCGAAATGACCACGTTGCCCCCTCTGTAGGGGGCACCCAAGAGGTTCTGGAACCGGAAGTTCATGGCTTTGTGGAAGTAAGTGTTGTTGGGGGCGTTCCCTGCATGAACTGCGAGAGGTCACTGTGTGTGGTTCGAATGGAGGTTTATGGGTTTAGGGTTTTAGGGATTCTCCGTAGTTAAAGACGAAACCAAACGGTAGCGTTTTGATTATCTTTCACATAATTAAAATAATTATAATTATAATCAATTATCAACCAATAGGGTAGGTATACACGTAAACAGACTGGTCCATATTGACCAAATTATTAATTTAAAAATACTTTATATAAAAATTATTTTTAAAGAAGGGAAAAAATTTATAAAATTAAAAGAAAAAAATTGGACTTCATTTTTAAACTAAAATCTATTACACTATTTTAAACATAATAAATTAATAATAATAACTAAAATTAAAATATCAAAATCTTAATATAACAAATTAACAATATTTACACATTAACAAATAAAAAAATAGTTCGTGAATAAAATTTTCTAGGTGCCCATACTTAATGGGCCAAACTAAAAACAATCATAAAAATGTTGGGTCAAGTTAGATTAATCAAGTCTTAATAATTTTTAAAAAAGAAATATTTTGTAGAAGTTAAACTTTTAAAAATAATAATTTATTTTTGCCTAAATTTTTATAAATATATAATGATTAAATGCACTTAAAAGATATTAAATTATCATAATATTTATATAGCAGATTTTGTACCCAACATTAAGATATTGTATTAACATAAGAAAACATAAATAAAATTAATATAGAGATTAAAAAAACAACTTAAAAAAGAAAAAAATATAAATGTTTTAATTTAATAAATTATATGAACTAAAAGTTAATGTATTTTGTATTTAATAATTAATTTATATATAATAATAAATTTAATTATATAATATATGAGTTGGATTATGTTAAGAAAATAAAACTCATAACTCAATTTATATATGACAGGATCTTAATTAGATTGCGTTAAATTAGATTCAATATAAACACTTAAAAATCTAATTTAATATAATTAGATCAAATATTCATTATTTCATCGATCAATTGGTGTTAAATGTGTGCTAATGCCTTGATTATATATATATATATATATATATATATATATATATATATATATATATATATATATATATATATATATTGGTGTTAAATGTGTGCTAATGCCTTGATTCTATATATAAATATTGTTACGGATTCGATATATGGGCTCAATATTAAGGCCCATCAAGAATTCAAAACCTTGAACTGCTGAATATAACAGCAGAGAAGATTGTGGATAATAACTGCCAAGAAGACGTTGATATTAGGCGGTTAGAGATATTGGCCAAGCATATCGGAGAGAATCCTCAACTGACCTAGAGGTAAGTTTAGTATAAATAAAGGTTGCTTTCAAAGGAAAAAGGTACACATCACTCGTTCTCTCTTCTCTTTTCCATTAACACTGTGCACACAGCTCACCCCACTGGTTGAGTATTGCTTTGTGCATAATAATCATATTTCTGGAGGTATTTCTCTTCCATAAATACCTTAAGAGAGAGCTTGATTCAATACCAAAATCACCAGCATCCTAGCTGGACATACTTGTTCGTAAAAGACAGAACATTGGCGCCGTTTGTGGGAACTGTAAAGTTTAAATCCCACGGTTCACGATGGTAAATACTAGAAGTAACCAGACTCCACACCCACGTTCCGATGCGGGTAGAAGAGGTGAATTATCCCATGGCAACCAGAACGCGGTCCATCACGAAGCCGTGCATGTGAGTGAGGCAGTTTCAGAGTCAACCTCGTCTCCTGCTTCAGCGGGACGGGCAATCCCTGACGCTTATCAGATGAACCCAGTGATCATGGCGAACCTTGAACCGGAGCTTGCTGAACATCTTATGAATAATGCTCTAAATTCGATCCTGGCTCGAATGGAGAATATAGAGAGAAGATATGCCCTTCAAAGGCAAGAGGACATAAAAAATATGACGCTCCAGATAGAGGAACGTAATGTGGAGTGGAAGCGCGAAGAAGAACAACGCATACAACGCATGGAGCAACGTCTCAAAAATATGGAGAGCCCAGTCCATAATGAGTATCACGGACAGCACGACAGCCATGCAGCCAGGAATGGGACAAACCACCAGGCCAGTCAGGTCTCGGTTGTTCCAACAAATCGTACCGCGGAAATACATGCAATTCCCGTTAATTCGGAAGGACCAATCAGTCGATTTGAAATTGGGGGCTCATCTCGAGTGAAGATTCGAAATGACAACCCGGTGCATCAGGACAGTGAGAACATGATACATGCACAACCGGCATCTCCAACCCAACCTGCCAACGCCGAGATCAAGCAGACAAGTCAAGCCTGGATGATAGTTCAGAATCCCGCTATTGAAGTTGTACCTCAGATAAGAATGGAAGAGGGGTGTATTGGAGGAAATACAGTAGAGGGCAACACAATAATAGTCCTTTTTCTGACGAGATTGTTAACACCCGATACTTGGAGGATTTTGACGGTTCTTTTTTTTTTTTTTATCAAAATACGACGGAAGCCAGGACCCACAAGTACACATCGATGAATTTGATATGCAGATGTGTGTGCGAGGAATTGACGAACCAATCATATCCCATATTTTTGTTACTACCTTATCCGGACTGGCCCAAACGTGGTTCCATACGTTGCCACCACGGTCAATCCGCAATTTCGAAGATTTCGGCCAAAGGCTCTTGCTGAACTTCGCAACCAACAAAAAACAACTGAAATCTGAGTTCGCACTCGGTAAAGTACAACAACAACCTGGCGAGACATTGCAGAGTTATTTGGATCGTTTCAAGGAAGCAGTGTTGCAAGTGCACAGACTAGAGGAAAAAGTGCACGTACACCTTATCTCTGCCGGGTTGAGTGGATCATCCTGATTGGCGAAGTCAATATATAAAGACCCAGTGAAATCATTGTTGGAATTTCGAGCCCAGTCGAAAAAGTATTTGGAGTTGGAACAGATAAAGATCGCTAATGCAATGGGTAGAGAAAAGGAAAGAAGTCCTAGAAGGAGGAGTCCACTGTCAAGAGGCAGGTAACATTAGGGAATTCCTAATCAAGGTAGAAACCCGGATGTTAAGTTCAAGTCGGGGAAATATGAAACAAAATATGAAAAATATATGCCATTAAATGTATCCCGGTCACAGGTTTGGAGGGAGGTAGCTTTGACTAATATGAAAAAGGTGGAACGACCACGTTCATTGTATAACAAGGCCGAGGTAGATCAATCCCGATTTTGTGAGTTTCACAATGGGCCAGGACATACCACTGACCAGTGTTGGGATCTTCGAGACACGATTGAGAAATTTGTCAGAGAAGGAAGGTTGAGGCAGTACGTGATAAAGACCCAAGGCCTTAGGAACAAGCGCAAAGGTAGAGAAGTTCAACCTGGGAAGGAGAAAGAAGACAAGAGGAAAAAGCAAACCAATGATGATGAATTTCTAGAGCCGGAGTTTGAATGTAATGTCATCCCTGGAGCTCTAGGAGGAGGAGGAGATACTGCTAACCAAAGACAGAAGTATCTGACAGAAGTTCTTTCCGTGAGAGAGCAGCCCAAGTTGAAAGGGAAAATCGGCAAACTAGAGCTTCCTATTCTATATTTTACAGAGGAGGATATGAAGGATGTGGTGCCAGGTCATGAAGATGGCTTAGTAATTACTGGAACACTGGTCAATTGTCGAGTTAAAAGGATGTTTGTAGATAACGGCAACTCGACAAATATTATCCTCTGGAGTGCATTCAGAAAGATGAATTTGGATGAAGAAGATTTGAAGCCGTGTAAAACGATGTTGATAGGCTTCAACGGAGAAAATACCAATCCCAAAGGTTCCATTTACCTTCGGATGACATTAGGAACTAAAGATGCATTTAAGTCGGAAAGAGTTACATTTGTTGTGACCAACTTTCCCTCACCGTACAATTTTATTTTGGGAAGATCGACTATCCATAAGTGGGATATGTTGATGTCTACTAAACATCAGAAGATAAAGATGGTAGGGAACAAGAATGTGGTGGTGACAATCTGCGGGGACCAAAGAGAATCCTGGCAATGTTATTACAATACGGTCAAGGAAAGTGAGGGTGGTCCATCTTCACCGCCCCGGATACGTCAAGGGGATCATGTTGGCCGGAAGATGGCAGAGCGTCAACCGGGAAAACCAGTAAATATGGTAGAACTGGACATGAGGGAAGACTCCGACAAATGGAGACCAGAACCGGAGATGTGGAAGAATTGCAGATAGGAAACCAATCATGGCAGATCACCAAGATAAAAAAAATGGTTGACTCAGATGTCAAAGTCAAACTCATGGAGTGCCTCAAGAGGAACCAAGACGTTTTTGCTTGGAAAGCATCGGAAATACTGGGGATATATCCAAAATTTTGTTGCCATAAATTATCGATGTACCCCGGATCAAAGCCGATCCAACAGAAAAAACAAAAACTCGGCCCCGAAAGAACTCAAGCATTGGCCACACACATCAAAGAGTTGTTGGAAGTTGAGTTTATACGAGAAATCCAGTACATTACTTGGTTATCCAATGTAGTAATGGTTTGGAAATCTAATGGCAAATGGAGAGTGTGCACAGACTATACCGACTTGAATAAGATGTGTCCTAAAGACGCTTATCCAATGCCAAATATTGATCAACTCGTGGATAACTCGTCTGGGTTCCGGTTACTGTCATTTATGGATGCTTACTCGGGGTATAACCAGATAGCCATGTATCCAACAGATCAGGAAAAAACAACCTTTATAGACGATAAGGCAAACTACTGTTATAATGTCATGCCCTTTGGGTTGAAAAATACGGGGGCCACATACCAAAGAATGATGAATAAGGTCTTTGAGCACCAACTCGGTCGGAATATTGAAGTCTACATGGATGATATGATTGTAAAGACAGCTACCATGAATGATCATATAAAGGACTTGGAAGAAACATTTAGCAGGTTAAGGGAATATAATATTCACTTAAATCCGCTCAAATGCGCTTTTGGCGTTTCGGCTAGAAAATTCCTGGGGTTCATGTTAACCCATAGAGGAATAAAAGCTAACCCAGATAAATGCAAAGCCGTGCTGGACATGCAGTTTCCAAAAAACTAAAAGGAGATTCAACAATTGACGGGAAGATTGGTCGCTTTAACGCGTTTCCTCCCGAAATCAGCAGAGAAGGCACTTCTTTTCTTCAAGCTACTAAAAAAGGAGGCTAGTGTGGGATGGAATCCGGATTGTGAGGCAGCGTTCATAGAGATAAAAAGATGTTTGGCTTTCCCACTTGTATTATCGAAACCAGAACCCGGAGAGATATTAATATTATACTTATCAGTGGGAGATGAAGTGGTTAGTGCGGTATTGGTAATGGAGGCCCACAAAATGCAAAAGCCTGTTTATTTTGTAAGTCGGGCCCTCCGAAATTCTGAGTTACGATACCAAAGGTTGGAAAAGGTGGCCTTTGCCTTGTTGGTAGCCGTGAAGAAGCTTCGCCCCTATTTCCAAAGCCATACGATCATTGTCAGAACTAATCAGCCAACTCGGCAAGTAATACACAAACCGAATTTGGCTGGAAGAATGATAAACTGGGCAATACAATTGTCCGAGTTTGATTTGAAATACGAAGCCCAGCATGCTATTAAATCTCAGGCATTGGCGGATTTCGTCATGGAATTAATCCCGGCTGGAGGAGATACAGAAAATGTTTGGAAATTATATGTCGATGGATCGTTTAATATGAAAGGGAGCGGTGTCACGATCATTATTGAAAACCCAGAAGGGGTGGCCGTTGAACAATCTTTTCATTTAAATTTCTCGACGTTGAACAACCAGGTCAAGTATGAAGCACTGATAGCCGGGTTGTTACAGGCGAAGGAGTAGGGAGCGAAGAAAATAAAGGTGTTCACTGATTCTCAGCTTGTCATAGCTCATATTGAGGGGCGATATCAAGTAAAGGGGCCCTTATTGGCCAAGTATTTGAATAAAGTCAAAGAAGTTATTGTTGATTTTGATGAGGTAATCGTGAGTCATATCCCTAGAGAAGAAAATTCACAGGCCGACATTCTGTCGAAACTGACAAGTACTAAGAGTCCGGGCAACCATAGGACTGTTATTCAACAGGAAATTTCCACACCAACGTATGTCATGATAATCTTGGCAGGTGAAGATTGGAGGAGGCCTATGATTAACTACCTGGAAAGGGGTATATTGTCGGATGACGTAATGGAGGCCATAAAATTGGTACGCGATGCAGCTATGTACACAAGTCTAGAAGATGAGTTGTACCGCAAAGGACTGCACACCCCGATGTTGGTTTGTTTGAACCCGGATCAAATCGAGTACGTGTTGACCGAGATACATGAAGGTATCAACGGTCAACACATGGGAGCTAAGGCATTAGCGAGAAAGGCTCTTCGAGCCGTATATTATTAGCCGACAATGGAAGCTGATTCTACAAGGCACGTCAAAAAATGCGAAAGTTGCCAAAAGCATGCCAAATTGCTGTGGTCTCCCCCTGCCGAGTTGCAGTTTATCTCAGCCCTATGGCCCTTTTTTAAGTGGGGGATGGATCTGTTAGGACCATTCAAGGCAGTAGAAGGCCAACTAAAATGGTTGATAGTGGCAGTGGATTATTTCACAAAGTGGATCAAAGCAGAACCTTTCGCCACCATCATGTCGGCTTGAGTGCAAAGATTCTTTGAACGAAACATCATTTCCAGGTTTGGAATCCCAGGTGAAATTGTAACAGATCTTGGAACTCAATTCATTGATAAACGATTTCAAGAGATGATGGTCGGGTTTCAGATCAAGCATCATTTTGCTTCAGTAGAACACCTGTAATCTAACGGGCAAGCTGAAGCAGCAAATAAGGTGATCATAGATGGGTTGAAAAAATGAATGCATGAAGCCGACTCTAGTTGGGTGGAGCAACTATATTATGTTTTATGGGGACACAAAACTACGACTCAAATGTCCACCAAAGAAACTCCGTTCAGAATGACTTATGGTTGCGAGGCAATAATACCAGTAGAGGTTGGCCAATTATCTTGGAGAAGAAAGCAAGTACTCTAGGAGGGCGAAGGAAAGAACAATGAGGCGTTGGCCATTGAGCTGAATTTGAAAGATGAGATCTGGGTTAATGCACATTGCTGGGATCTATTAGCAAAACAACTAGTAGCCGTAAAGTATAATAAGAAAGTCAAGCCGTGACATTTTGAAAAAGGAGAGCTAGTCCTTTGAAGGGTGGATATTGGAAACAAACACGCTCGAGAAGGAAAGTTAGCAGCCAATTGGGAAGGACCATACCGAGTTTCACAAACACTCGGACAAGAAGCTTATACATTTGAAACCTTCGATGAAAGAACAATAAAATGAACTTGGAATGCGGATAAACTGAAATTATACTATAGCTAAATCCAGGTTTGATGTTCTGTTGGAATGAGCAATAAGCCGTGAGCATAGCATAATAAGTATTTGTTTTCCTTTATTGGAATTAAACAATGTAATTCATAATTCTTGTGTTTCTCTTTTATTGAGAGTATGAGCCGGGGTACGACAAGTTTTTAACCCGAAATTCATATTGTTCTCTTTCATTGTGATCATGCTGCATCGTAGTTATTATTATCTTGGCAACGAACGACATGCTATTTAAACCCTGATCAGGTTGAAATGTAGGACCATTTAATGATATAGTGAATGTCTACATATTGCATGTTAATCGTTGTCAGGATTCAGTCCAGAAAGCATAACTCGGAACGTGTTACAGAAAATAATAATCTGTACTATAAAATACTTGGTCATTGAAACCAAACGAACATTTATTCAGCATGCAAAAGATATTGTTACTTTTGGCCAAATAATTTGATAAGAATTCGGATTAGTACGGGTTTATACGTATTTGGATTATAAATAAGGGCGAATATGTGAATAAAAATAAATTATGTCGTTTAAAAAGCATGGATATAAAAGTAAAATTACAAATTAAATCAGCATCCCGCTCCTTCAAGCACCTATGTTGCCGGGGATTGAACTTGAATGTTAACTTGTTGGGTAGAAGTCACTTCTTCTCCTTGAGTTGGATCCTCATCCATTTGGACTACGGAATCTTCATGAGGAGAAGGAGGGACTAATTTATCATTATCCACGTAGGCTCTGAAATGCATACCTGTGGTATTTAGTTCAATCCCCGGGTTTAAACAATGTATTTGGTCTAGGGTATTTTTGAAGGATCCCTCCACCACCGTAGCCAATGCCTCCCTCACCATAAGAGCATCTATCTTGGCAACCTGCAGCTTGGATTCAACCTTTGAATACTCCAACTCGGCCTTATGCAACTTGGACTCAGCCTCTTTGCATTCCAACTCTGATTTGTCCAAAAGAGTTTTTAGTTCATTGAAGTGTTGAGTCAGGAGCGCGTTCTTTTTCTGGGCTGTTTCCAAAGTTGACTGAGCACTTTCGGCAGTATCCAAGGTAGTTGGGAGCTCTTGGCGTAAGGAGGCAGTAGTATCCTATGTCACAAGGAGCTCCTCGTGGGTTTTTCGGGTCTCCTCTCACGATACCTGGAGCTCGTCCAATAGTTTGTCGTGCCTAGTTTTCAAAGTTGCCAGACTTTGTACTAAGGCAGCACATTTGAAGGCGTTCTCTTCAATGTAGCCGAGCTCTTCAAGGTCACCGTGCGAAAGGAGACTCGAATCTGAGAAGCGATTGGGAGCCTTGACGACACGAATTACATCTTCATTAACTCCTTTCTCCCAAAGGCATCCCGGTGACAACCCGGAAGCATCAGTGGAGGACGGAGGAGCAGAAGAACCAAGGAGTGGAGGGGACAGATTGGGTGCAGCAGTTCCTTGTGGAGAAGAAGGTACCGGGTTATTTTTTGGAGCCACTTCCAACTGCGCTGGTTGGGCAACCTTGCTTTTTTTTTCCTTTCCCTGCCCCTAAGATGACAAGAAAAGGTGGAGGTTGTGATCGCTTTGGGGGGTTAGGATGCCCAGTCGCTGAGGCGAAAGGGGTTGTCTTTCCCAGCCCTGTAGCGGGGGTGGTTGAAGCGACCTTTGCCGAAGTAGAAGAGCCCGTGGCAGGGGTCGCAGTAGAGCCGACTTGCATTGGTTTAGCGGAGGATGGCACCTTTAGTCCCATATCGTCAGCTACAAAACAAAAATAAATAGTTAGAGCAAATTAGAGCAGAGTAAGTTATACATCACAGATCAAAGTCAGACATGTTCGTACTTAATTCCGTAGAGAACCCGGGCTGATAATGGCAAATATAAGAAGCCACACTTGGTTGACTGTTAGGGATTTTTGGACCCTTGTTGGGGGTCTGTGATATGCTGTTAGCATACATAGTTTTAGGTTAGTTTTATTAGGAAAATAGAAAGAATATAGGGAATAAATGTTAGAATAAGTGTAAAAGTCATTAGTTTTATGTTTATTGGTGATTCTATGCTATTTTGATGTTTAAGGTCAAGAAAAACAAGAAAAGAAGCAAAAGAAAGAGCCAACTGAAGCTGAGATCTCACGCTAACCGCGCCAAATCCACGCCATTCGCGCCAGAAGCACTGGAGTCTCGCACCAGTCGCGCCAAACTCGCGCCATTCACGTAAGAAGTACTGGAGGCTCGCGCCAGTCGCGCAGACGAGTACGGGATTTCTGAATTAGCTTAAAGATAACATAAGATTGATGGGCTTTTAGGGTTTTAGAACTTAGATATAAATATAACATTAATAGGATGCAAAAATAAACACTAGACACTGGAAAAACAGAGCAAGAAGGCAAAATCAAAGAAACAAAGATTGAAGGCCAAGAAGGAGCAAGAAGAACAAGAAGGAGGCAAGATTGAGGGGTTTGTGACTCTGCATACCTTAGCTTCTTCCTTTTCTCCTTTCTTCCCATTGTATTAGGCCAGGCAGCATTATGTCTGGCTAATTCTTTGTAATTATGGTTTAGCCAAAAACTAATGTGAACTCTGTGTTTCTTGAATTGAGTTTAATAAAGTTTCTTATAATTGTTCTACTCTACTTTATTCTTCCAATATTATATCTAATTAGACTTGATCAATCTATTAGGTTACTTAGGGCTATAATTCACAATAGGAATATTGGGGTTTTAGTTTCTGAACGCAGTAGAGTAACAGTTGCGATATTACCTAGGGATAGGGATAAAGGACTGCAGATTTATTATGCTAGTTTCATGCTTAATCTAAAGGGAATTACTATGGGATTAGGATTCTTAAATTAGGTTAAAGGGTAAAATGACTGAGGAATCAGGGTTTAACTATATTAGAAAAGCATACATTTGAATAATTAAATTAAATAGAGTTAAATTATCAATTCAATTACATAGAGTGAACTGCGGTGATTGTGCTTTACCATAATTATTCTTGAGTCTTGGTCAACATTTAATTTACATTATTTTTAATCTCCTTTTATTTACAATAATTAAATCCAAACAACAATTCAATTCTCTCAACAATTGCATTCTTTCTCCAATATTAAGAATTATAAATTACAATTAATATTAGTGCCTCAATCCTCGTGGAGACGATATTTTCTTATCACTTTATTACTTGGAACGATCGGTGCACTTGCCGTGTCGCAACAAGTTTTTGGCGCCGTTGCCGGGGATTGATTACGCTAATTTATTTGTAATTTTGTTTTTAATATTGGATTTTTTGTTTTACTGATTTGTTTCTTTAGTTTATGCGAGGTTTAGTTGGATCAGAAGAATTACAGTTTGACCCTGAAATAGAAAAGACTGTGAGAAGAAATAGAAGACTAGCCAAGCAGAGACGAGAGACAGAAAAATCTAATTCAAACTGCGAATTAGAATCAAGGATGGCCGAAAGACCACCAGTACAAGGAGAGGAATTAATGGAGGATATTCTTGCTCCATTAGTCACAAGATCCAATCCTAGTATAGTCCGACCACCAATTAAGGCTAACAAATTTGATATCAATCCATCATTAATTACTTTGGTGGAGAGAAGTCAATTTGGTGGAGAAGACGATGAAGATCCACATAATTTTATTGATAGATTTTTGCGGATCTGCGATACAATCAGACACCAAGGAGTATCAGATGATGCTGTGAGGTTAAGATTATTTCCCTTTGCTATTAAGGGAAGAGCACTTCGTTGGTTAGATAGACAAACTCCAAACAACATTAGTACATGGGAAGACTTGGTTACTAAAGTTTTCTCTCAATATTTTTCTATGGAGAAATACAATAGGTTGGTGAACGAGATCACCAATTTCACTCAAAATGAGAGAGAAAGTTTATGTGCAGCTTGGAATTGGTTTCAAGAATTGATTAGAAAGTGTCCACAATATGACATGACCGTGGGAAGGAAAGTATGTATATTCTTTAATGGGATGACTCCAGAATCAAGACTTATAGTGAATGTAGCAGCTGGAGGTTCTATTAGATCAAAGACAGCTACTCAGACATATGAATTAATTGATTCATTAGCTCGCAATGAAAATAAGAGTATCAAAGTTCAACCAAAGAGGGAAGTTATCCAATTAGGAAGTAGTGATGCAATGTTGGCTAAACAAAAACTTTTGTCACAACAATTATTAAGATTGAATGAGAAATTGATAGGATGCAAGGTTCAGCATTCAATTATTAGGTCACAGCTACCTATTTGTGAATACTGCCAGGGAGAGCATGAATCCAATGAGTGTCCTACTTTAGTAGGAGCTGATCCAGTGCAAGTTAATGGAGTATGGTACGATCAGAGAAATCATTCAAACTTCCAGAGGAATTCAAATTATGTTCCAGGTAATAATAATTTCCAAAGAAGAGTTCAGGGAGGAGGTTTGGATTACAAATCCAACAATTAATTGCAGCCTCCACCCATTCCACCTAAGGAACCATCAGAATTAGAGAAGGCTATGTTGCAGCTGTCCAAGACTACTACTGAGCATATTCAGGTTACTAATTCTTTTATCAAAGAGACTAATGTTTTCATTAGTGAGACTCGAGCTCATCACAAGAATCAGGATGCTTCTATCAGAAATCTTGAAAATCAAATTGGTCAGTTGGCTAAGCAATTGACTGAAAGGTCTCAAGGACAATTCCCTAGTGACACTATTGTTAATCCAAGAGAACAAGCAAACGCAGTCACAACTAGAAGTGGACTTGTTACTAAATCTCCAGAAAAGCTTGATATGATTCAAGGAGAAGTTGAAGAGAAAACTACTACAGTTCCTGATGAACAGGTAGTTAAAGCGCCTTCAAGTCAGCCAGAGAAGAAACAGTGGGATTTTTCTCGTTTTGAGAAACCACCATATCCTATGAGGTTGAAGCAACAAGCTTAGAGGCAACAGTATCCAAAATTTCTAGATATGTTTAAAAAATTACATATTAACATTCCATTTATTGAAGCTTTAGCTAATATGCCTAACTATGCAAAGTTTATGAAAGAATTATTGTCCAGGAAGCATAAATTATAGGAATGTGAAACAATAGCACTTACTGAAGAGTGCAGTGCAATTATACAGAGGAAGCTTCCACCAAAGAGGAAAGATCCAGGGAGCTTTAACATTCCTATTGCTATAGGTAATGTTGATGTAGGAAGAGCACTATGTGATCTGGGAGCTAGCATAAACCTGATGCCATTATCTCTATGCAAATCATTGGGAATTACCGAACTCAAGGCCACAAGAGTTTCATTGCAGCTTGCAGATCGTTCATTGAGGAAGCCAACCAGAGTGGTTGAGGATGTCTTGGTAAAAGCTGATAAATTTATTTTTCCTGCAGCCTTTATTGTTTTAGATATGGAAGGTGAAAGTGAAATACCTTTGTTATTAGGTAGATCATTTTTAGCTACTGCTAGGGCATTAATTGATGTAGAGCAAGGAAAATTAGAACTTAGAATGGATAATGAATCTGTTGTTTTTGATGTAATGAAACATCCTACTGACGAACATGATTGTTTTAGATTGGATATTTTAGATACATTAATTCATACAGATAAAACAGATGATCAAAAGTTGGAAGAGGATCTTAAAGTATTAGGAACAGCTGAAATACAAGAGGAAGTGGAGACAATTATGGAAGTGTTAGAGAAACAAGAAGTTGACATAGTAAAAGAAACACCAAAGATGGAGCTCAAGGAACTACCTAACAATTTGAAGTATGCATTTTTGGGGGAGGATGAGACATTTCCAGTTATCATCAACAAAGAGCTGAAGTTAGAAGAAGAAGAAAAGCTGTTAAAAGTTCTTAAGGAGCATAAGACCGCAATTGGGTGGTCCATATCCGATTTAAAAGGAATTAATCATTCTTTCTGCACCCACAAAATTTTGATGGAGGATGATGTGAAGCCTGTGAGACAACCTCAACGGATATTGAATCCTACCATGAAAGAGGTAGTAAGAAAGGAAGTGGTTAAGTTATTAAGATGCAGGAATGATTTATCCTATATCTGACACTGCATGGGTGAGTCCTGTCCAAACAGTTCCTAAGAAAGGTGGGATGACTGTAATCGAAAATAATAAAAATGAATTGATTCCCACTAGAACTATCACGAGATGGAGAATGTGTGTGGACTACAGGAGACTCAATGAAGCTACCAGGAAGGATCATTTTCCACTTCCATTCATTGATCAGATGCTGGAAAGATTAGCCGGTCATGATTATTATTGTTTCCTTAATGGATATTCCGGCTATAATCAAATTCCAGTGGCACCTGAAGACCAAGAGAAGACTGCTTTCACATGCCCATTTGGAGTCTTTGCATATAGGAGAATGCCATTTGGCCTTTGCAATGCACCAGCAACATTTCAAATGTGCATGCTTTCTATTTTTTCTGAGATGGTAGAAAAATGCTTAAAGGTTTTTATGGATGATTTTTCTGTTTTTGGATCTAGTTTTGAATCATGTATATTTAATTTATCTAGAGTTTTAAAAAGGTGTCAGGAAACAAACCTAGTTTTGAATTAGGAAAAATGTCATTTTATGGTTCGTGAAGGTATTGTTTTAGGTCACAAAATTTCTAAAAAAGGACTAGAAGTTGACAAGCCTAAATTGATGTTAATTGAAAAACTTCCTCCTCCAGTTAATCCTAATGGGGTGAAGAGTTTTTTAGGACATGCAGGTTTTTATAGGAGGTTCATTAAAGATTTTTCCAAAATTGCTAGACCTCTTAGTCAACTTTTAGCTAAAGAGAGTGATTATAATTTTGATGATGTTTGCCTTAATGCATTTAATATATTAAAAGAAAGACTTACTATTGCACCTATTTTAACATCACCTGATTGGAATTTACCTTTTGAATTAATGTGTGATGCAAGTGCATATGCCATTGGTGCTGTTCTTGGTCAACGAAAAAATAAATTATTGCATGTTATATATTATGCTAGTAAGGTTTTGAATGAAGCACAGATTAACTATGCAACTACTGAAAAAGAAATGCTAGCTGTAGTTTACGCTTTAGATAAATTTAGATCCTATTTGATAGGTTCTAAAGTTATTATTTACATTGACCATGCTGCTATCAAGTATTTGATAAATAAACAGGATGCAAAACCAAGATTGTTGCGTTGGATGCTCTTGTTTCAGGAATTTGACCTGGAAATCAAGGACAAGGTTGGAGTAGAAAACAAAGTAGCTGATCATCTTTCAAGGATTCAGGAGAAGGAGTTACAGGATAGACCAGAAATGGTTATTAATGAATATTTTCCTGATGAGAAAGTGATGATGGTAATTGATATGGGTCCTTGGTTTGCAGATATGGCTAACTTTAAATCTGTAGGTGTTTTACCTGGAGGTATTAATTGGCAGCAGAAGAAAAGATTCTTTCATGATGCAAAGAGGTATGTATGGGATAACCCTTTCGTTTATTTTAGATGCACTGATGATGTTATCCGCAGATGTGTAGCTAGCCCAGAAGTGCCAAAGATTCTCTGGCATTATCATTCTTCAGATTATGGAGGGCATTTTGGAGGAAATAGGACAACACAGAAGGTATTACAATGTGGATATTATTGGCCTATGCTTTTCAAAGATTCAAGAGACTATGTAGAAAAGTGTGATAGTTGTCAGCGGACAGGTAATATATCTCAGAGAGATGAGATGCCTCTAAATAACATATTAGAGGTGGAGCTGTTTGATGTATGGGGAATTGACTTCATGGGACCATTTCCCAAGTCACATTCTAACCAATATATTCTAGTAGCAGTATATTACGTCTCTAAGTGGGTAGAAGCAGTTGCTTTACCTACTAACGATGCAAAGGTAGTTGTTTCATTTTTAAGGAAGAATATATTCACTCGCTTTGGAGTACCAAGAGCAATCATAAGTGATGGAGGTGCTCATTTTTGCAACAAACAATTCTCAAAATTGCTTGCAAAATATGGAGTTACCCATAGAGTGGCTACACCTTATCATCCGCAAACCAGTGGACAAGTTGAAATTTCCAACAGAGAGTTAAAGCGAATTTTGGAAAAGAATGTTGGAAGTTCTCGGAAAGATTGGGCAAATAAGCTTGATGATGCGCTTTGGGCATACAGAACAGCTTTCAAAACCCCAATAGGTATGTCGCCATTTAAGATGTTATATGGTAAGTCTTGTCATCTTCCTGTTGAATTAGAACATAAGGCTATATGGGCCACTAAGTTTCTTAACTTTGAACTTTCTAAAGCTAATGATAAGAGATTATTGCAATTGAATGAGCTTGATGAGTTCAGGTTAAATGCTTATGAGAACGCTAGATTATATAAGGAAAAGACGAAGAAGTGGCATGACAACAAGATCCGTTCGAAAGAATTCGAACCTGGACAACAGGTATTGCTTTATAATTCTCGTTTAAGATTGTTTCCAGGAAAATTGAAGTCCCGATGGTCTGGTCCATTCATTGTACGTGAAGTTTATCCATATGGAACGATTGGAATTTCTCCATTGGATAGTTATCGTTCTTTCAAAGTAAACGGATGTCGACTGAAGCACTATTATGGAGGTAAAGTGGAAAGACACACTGTTTCTATTCCACTAAATTCACCTGAGGATTAAGGTTTGAGGCGTCAAGCTAAATGACGTTAAATAAAGCGCTAATTGGAAGGCAATCCAATAAATTTTATTGTTTCAGTTATTTCGTAGTAGAATCATTATTTAAGTTTTAGATAGTTAAGTATAGGTTTTGTTTGAAATTAATTTTTACATTATTAATTGAGATGTTTTTAATTCAGCTTAGTTAATTTTAGAAGTTTTAGGTAGAAGTAGGTTATAAACTTAGGAAAAATTGAAAAAGCAAAGTCAAGGTCTGGCGCTGATCGCGCCAACTACACTGGCTACCCACGCGATTCGCGTGGTACTGGCGCCATTCGCGCCATGTACACTAGACCTTGGCGCGATTCGCGTGAGTTGTGGCGCGAGTCGTGTGAGAACTCGCAACTGCATTTTAAAATTTAAAAATAACTGAACCCTAAAGATAACTTCTTATCTTTAACTCAGCAGCCACGACTTGGCAGTTCCATTCAAGGAAGTTCAAACATTTGAACTGCAAGAAACTACTTCCATATTAATAACCACCATAAATCTTCTCATTCTGAAAGTCTACAAATACAAAGCCATATTTACTTTATTCACATACGATTGCATTATACTTCTGAGCAAGCATTTGAGAGCTTCATCTTTGTCTTTCTTTAAGCACATTGTGATTTTCTTTCAAAGTCTTGAGTGTTCAAATGGCAAAGGATAAGGTACACATTCTCTTTCTTAATCTTTGTATTTTCTATTCTTTAACGTTTAGATTAGAAAGCATATGGTTAAGAATATGAGTGAGATTGATTGATAGAAGTTGAAGCAAGAATGTGATAAACAGTCTAAATATCCAGGTTTTGCAGCCCACGCGACTTGCGTGAAGTCTGGCGCCATTCGCGTCACCTGGCATTTATCAGTATCCATTATATGCAGCTCACGCGAATCGCGCGAGGACTGGCGCTATCCGCGCCAGCTGCACATCCATGAATTGTTATGCTTATAATAAAATAGCTATGACAATGTTTAATTCTGGGATGATTACTCTAATCTATGCATGATTTAGAATAGGATGATAAGCATGCTTAGACAGGAAGAATTTTGAGTCAATTGAGTGAATGCTATTTATTCTAATGAGTAGATTAGAGTTGTATCTGAAACTTAAACAAGTGGAATTCAAAACCTAAGTGGGAAATAAAATCTGGGAATGGTCATTAATTTTGTTAAAGATTCTGTTTCTTTAGAGTTAAAGATTTTATTTCCAATTGAATGATAAAAGATGTTTAGTATACCTTTTGAATTTATCATTGATTCATATAGAACCAAATCAATCTGGGAATTATTGTGAAGGAGTTATTTGGATATTAATTGTTAAATGCTTGTTCAAAATAATACATGATAATTATATATGATGTAATTTCTGTTGTTAATCTGAAATAAAGAAATATTTGAGATATGATTGCAAGCAATCTGGAATTCGTTGCATATAGTTATGAATGTTTTCTAAGTTTCAGGGTAAGCAAGTAGAGAAGGAAAAGAGGAAGGGTGCTGCATCTGGCACCAAGAGAGCAAGAACTACTGACTTTGATGAGTTTAGATTCAGAACAATCGAATGTCAGCAGAGGTACCAGAATTGGTATGCTCCGAAGAAAGTCATTCCGGAGAAGATGATAGATTGGGATTTTTTTTCCTGAAGATTCACCAATTTTGGAGGTAATCAACAGGAGGGAGTGGCAGATCTTGGTTAGCTTTCCTGAACCAAGTTCCAGTGCCATTTTAAAAGAGTTCTTGGCTAATGTTAATAGAGAAAATGTAGACAGAGACAGAGTCAGCTGGGTTCGAGGAGTAGAGGTTCCATTTAATCATAACACTATTGAGGAATTTTTAGCCACTGCATATTATCCATTTCAAGCTTGTGCCTTCAGGGCTAATTTCTATAAGATGCAGCCTGTCAGTAGCAAAAAACATCTTTAGACATAACATGCCTCAAATTGCAGATGAGATAAGAAGAGGCATTACAAGGTTGTATACTACATGGAAGACCAAGTCAGGAATGGACTATGTTCCTGAGAAGTTAAGGAAGCAAGACTTGACTGGGGAGGCAGAATTTTGGCACCAGTTCAACAATCACACCATTATTCCATCAACTAATCTTACTGATGTGAATGTTGAGAGGGCAATCCTTCTACATGTACTGCTAAGCGATGACAACTTGAATATTGCAAGTATCCTGTCTGATAGGATATTGCACATGATACATGATGGTAGCAGTAAGTCCCTCCTTGCTTATTCTTCTCTGATTTCTCATCTTTGTATGAAAGCAGGTTTAGAGATTCCTGATGAGGAACCCATGGATGTTAAAAATGCATCCGTCATGACACACAAGACATATCTGGCTGCAGTAGAAACTCAGTGGCAGGAGCAATTGATTAGAGCCTCAAAATTATCACCTGAGGAGATTGCTGAGAGGAGTCCTCGTGCAGACATTCCTCAACCTGAAGTTAGAGCAGTGCCACCACCACGAGCATCTTCTTCTACTGCTACTAGAAGGCCACGTCATGAACTAATCTATGAGGATTCTCAAAGCTACGAGCAGATTCAGTCTGATTTGAGAGCTCAAAATAGACTGTTGGAGCATCAAAACAGGATGATGGAGGATTTGTTCAGACATTTCTCCATTGAGTTCACTCCTTACCAACCACCTGATTTAGCCGCACCACGAGTTTCTCCTGAACCTTCACAGCCATCAGCTGTTGTTGATGATACTATAGAGGATTAGGAGTAACATTGCAGTTTAAAGGACAATCATTTTATTTGCTTTATGTTTAATGGTTCTGTACTTTAATTTCAGTTTGTTTGGCACAATTTAGTTTGCTTTTAAATATTTTTGTTTGGCACAATTTAATTTGCTTATATTGGTTTTAACTAAATAATTCTGTTGGATGGATGTTATGCATAAAGATGATTTTTTTTTCTTTTGCAGAATTGTGTTTTCCCTTGAATAGAAAAGTGATTGCTGGGGACAACAATGTTTAAAATCTGGGAATGGGGAACGCATTCTGCATTATTTTGAAAAATCATAGTTGATATCTAATAGAATTTAGAGAATAATAGGGTATTTAGATTCTTAGATTACATAGAATTAATTAGAAAATTAAAAATAAAAGAAATTTGGATGAGATGATGTTAGAGAATAAGTTTAGAAATTTGTTTGATAATAAGTTAGGAATTCTCTTTAGAAGTAGATAAATAAAATGTTAAGAGATGTGAATAATTTTAGATTATTGAATTGCCAATATAGTGATAAGTGGAATTAATGATGATTGTTTTGGAATGATATATGAGATAGGTAGAGTATAAAATTGCATATTACTTGATTAGAATTATTATAGTTTTTGTGATTGAAGTGCATGGTGAAAAGAATAGATGCTTGATAGGAAATCAAATGAATTTAGCTTGATACCATAGCTTGTGAGGATTGAGCCTATACAGTAATTCTTTTTCAGAGTTACCCCATTGTGAATAATACTCTAGAACTTGACTTGTTTCTCTACAATAATTGCAGGGTTGATATGATAAAGGCAGTTTCTTCTTTAAGCTAGAGCTAAATGACCTTACCTTAATAATTTTCCATTGTTAAACCTCTTTGAGCTGAGTCCTTTTCTATTCATTCACCTGAAACTTAAAACTTATCCTTAACCACCTTGAGTGAGATTGGAAGAAGGAGAGTTAGAATCAAGTCCACTATATATCAAAAATTTAGAAAGATGAATGTTCATAGAATGGGAAAGAAGAAAGATGTTACCCAAGAAGACAATCCTTGTTTAAGGTTGAAGTGTCAATAGAAAAGATCTGGAAAAATCAATTACAGTGAAAAGTCCAGTTGGGAAGTAACAAGTTTGAAATACCAGCTGGAGGATCTAAATCTAGTTGGGAAGTAACAAGTCTGAAATACCAGCTGGTGGATCTAAATATATTTTCCTCATTCTTTCTGTTACAGTTTGTTTGAAAAAGGAGACATAAGAGAAAAGAGAAGATAGAAGAAATAAAGAAAAAGGAAGATCACATGAATAAAGATAGGCAAAAGAATAAGAGAAGTGGATTAGCTAAGTAGACTTGAATAATTCTGACAAAATCCAATCTCAATAACTAGCCACTATCCAAATTCTTCCTACCTGAAGCCAGGCCAAGTTACAACCTTGAAAAGACCTTTTGATTAACTCTGCATTTATTCATATTTCTTATTTTCAGGAATTTGAGAATATAGTCAAGCATATGGTAGTATTACAGCTTTGGAGGAATTGAGAGATTATAATTACCCAAAACACTTGAGTGATGAGTGGTTTATATCTCTAGTGAGGGGTAATCAAGTTGAGATTCTATGATTGATGGACTTAAAGAGTATTCTTGACATTTTCACATAAAATTCAATTGCATTTAACAGAATAATTATGGGATTGTGTATGTGATAATATGCTTGAACTGTTGAATATGATTTCCACTACAATTAAGTTTTATTTTATTTTATTGCTAGGGACAGCAATATTTAAATCTGGGAATTATTTGATATGCTGTTAGCATACATATTTTTAGGTTAGTTTATTAGGAAAATAGAAAGAATATAGGGAATAAATGTTAGAATAAGTGTAAAAGTCATTAGTTTTATGTTTATTGGTGATTCTATGCTATTTTGATGTTTAAGGTCAAGAAAAGCAAGAAAAGAAGCAAAAGAAAGAGCCAACTGAAGCTGAGATCTCACGCTAACCGCGCCAAATCCACACCATTCGCTCCAGAAGCACTGGAGTCTCGCGCCAGTCGCGCGAACGAGTACAGGATTTCTGAATTAGCTTAAAGATAACATAAGATTGATGGGCTTTTAGGGTTTTAGAACTTAGATATAAATATAACATTAATAGGATGCAAAAATAAACACTAGACACTGGAAAAACAGAGCAAGAAGACAAAATCAAAGAAACAAAGATTGAAGGCCAAGAAGGAGCAAGAAGAACAAGAAGGAGGTAAGATTGAGGGGTCTGTGACTCTGCATACCTTAGCTTCTTCATTTTCTCCTTTCTTCCCATTGTATTAGGCCAGGCAGCATTATGTCTGGCTAATTCTTTGTAATTATGGTTTAGCCAAAAGCCAATGTGAACTCTGTGTTTCTTGAATTGAGTTTAATAAAGTTTCTTATAATTGTTTTACTCTACTTTATTCTTCCAATATTATATCTAATTAGACTTGATCAATCTATTAGGTTACTTAGGGCTATAATTCACAATAGGAATATTGGGGTTTTAGTTTCTGAACGCAGTAGAGTAATAGTTGCGATATTACCTAGGGATAGGGAGAAAGGACTGCAGATTTATTATGCTAGTTTCATGCTTAATCTAAAGGGAATTACTAAGGGATTAGGATTCTTAAATTAGGTTAAAGGGTAAAATGACCGAGGAATCAGGGTTTAACTATATTAGAAAAGCATACATCTGAATAATTACATTAAATAGAGTTAAATTATCAATTCAATTACATAGAGTGAACTGCGGTGATTGTGCTTTACCATAATTATTCTTGAGTCTTGATCAACATTTAATTTACATTATTTTTAATCTCCTTTTATTTACAATAATTAAATCCAAACAACAATTCAATTCTCTCAACAATTGCATTCTTTCTCCAATATTAAGAATTATAAATTTCAATTGATATTAGTGCCTCAATCCTCGTGGAGACGATACTTTCTTATCACTTTATTACTTGGAACGATCGGTGCACTTGCCGTGTCGCAACAGTCTGCATGTCACCGCGAAAATGAAGAACCAGTGGTGCTTTTGCATGCATGTATATAGGGTGGGACGCTGAGAATCGTGGTGCTTGGAACCCCGAGAATGAAGAACCAGTGCAAAGCTTCGAACAAGTAAGCTCTTTGTTCTTGGAAGTCGTCCCCCTGACGGCGTTCCACCATACTTCGAGGGAGTGATGGTTATTGTATGTCATGATGCATGTATTGAAATAATGTGTTACTTCTTTGATTGAGAACATGTATATGATTTGCACTATGATAATATGTTGTGATTGTGTGAGAATTCTCTGGCCAGTAGAATGGACAAATATGGACTTCCTTTAGAGCCAAAGTGATGTGGAATAACTCTAAGTAGTCAATTAGTATATATGAAAACCCTGAGAGAGAATGCCCATTAAGTTGGATGAACCTCTCTTGGAATAGCCATATACGTCCACGTAGAACCCAGAGGGAATGTGCCCATTAAGTTGGATGGTCTTCCTCAGGCAAGGGATGTACGAGAGCATGTGCCCATTAAGTTGGATGATCTTCTCTCGTATGATCCGTGTGATTGTATACATGTGTTATATTGCTGAAAACCGGGATGACTTGTTTGTGTAATGCCTGTTTTAATACTATGTATCGTGGAAGTGAATGATAAGCTTTTGTCGTGTCGCTTCAAAACAATTAAACTATGCTAATTATGTAGCATAGGATTAACCTAGGTCGACTCAAAGACACTATCAATATGGTTCTATCTTCAATTCACTACTAACAGTAAAGGGGATTTTTGTCAAATAGTTTGTAGGCGCGAAGTAAAAATTGCAAAAACACAAACTATGATTAAAGATCAATGCAGAAACTAACAGAATTGATAACAAGTAATGTAAAACGGATTAAAGAGCATCAATCCAATTCCCCAAACTAAGCTATTCCAATTATCATCGTTCTCAGAAATTTATCCTATTGTGAAAGTTCATTCAATTTCATTAGAAGCAGTTCAATCGAATTAACCCCTAAATTAATTGAAATCACAACCCTTATTGAAATATCATCTAATTAATCTGTGATTTTATATTCAAAATTAGGAAATGAATCCACAACCTAATCTACTTTCAAACTAAAGTAAATAAAAAATTTAAAAGAAAAGTATGAACAAGGAACACATATTTTTCAATGAATCATAACAATGCACAAAATTGAGAAAGATGAAAGACGGAAGAATAATATTACGGTAACAAACAATCCATGAAAACATGATCACAAAGTGCAAAGTGAGAAAGTAGTCAAGTTTAGAATTAAGAATGTACCAAGGTGATAGAAATCTCTCAATGGGGTAACACTCAGCCTCATATAATGTGTATGGCTTTGTGTTTACACTCAAACACCACATGTAACTAGCACATCCAAGTATTGACAAGACTCTAATTCATTCAACTTGAAATACACATGCATCAAAAGATCAAAAGGACTTTATTAGCTTGTAATGAATGACTTAGGTAAAGGTGGATAAGAAAAGGATATTTAGGCTAAAACTAAGAATGATAGAAAAATATTTAACTAAAGGCACTCCATAAGTGAACCCGGGGAAGGAGAGACCTTCTGGAACCCGGAGTTTACTGAGATTATTATCTCACCCCAGTTGGGGATTATATGTGTTTGCAGGTGATGAGCATAGGGAAAAAGGTGGATCCCAGGGCAATAGGCCCTAGTAGCAAGGAAGTCCGAGGGATCCCAGACCAGAGGCCGAACCGGGACGGGTTCCACAGGGAAATTAGTTTATTTTGGGGCATGCCGGCTATGTTGTATATATATATATATATATATATATATATATATATATATATATTGTTTTGTAACGCGGCCCCTGTTATGTAACTCGGCCCTAAGGGGTGTTAATTTCACGAGTATTGCCATGCATAATGTACATATATTATTGTATATATATCGACGTGAGGTGATGTCACTCTTTTGTTGCTTCCAAAGTAACTGTTGTTAATTTAATTGCTGCGTTTAATGATCGAATTTGAATGTTAACAACCGGATGCATACGGGGTGTTACATTTGATGGTATCAGAGCAGTTGTCCTAGGGAAGCATTATGCATGGTGATTTGTGTGTGTGATTCACTATTGTTTTGGGTGTCCTATATGTATATTGCATGTGTGGTCGATAAGTGTGGGCCTAATCAACTCACCCTTTTGTGATTGACATATGCACTATCATGGTCAGAACCTAAAACAATAGCAAGATGGCAGATGCCAACGCACACCTAGACCCAGTGACAGCTGCCTTAGTAGCTATGTAGCAGGAGATGGCTGCAAACCAGCAAGCGAACGAGGCCTTGATGCAGGCCAATCAGGTTTTGATGGCAGAGCTGAGGTCTCTGCGGAGGGAGAACCGAGTTTCCCCTCCCCCACCTACTATAGAGGTTGAGGGTAGTCACCACCTAGGTGGAGGTAGCCATCCTCTTGAAGGGCCCAGCCACTTTCGAGGGGATCAGATTCACCAAGTTTAGGCCGAGGAGGACATGACAATGAGGGGGAAGATGCTTATTTCCTTCCGCAAGCATGACCCTCCAGCTTTCCAAGGGGGCTACGATCCCGTTGCTAGGGCCAAATGGCTGCAGGCATTAGAGAAGATCTTCACGGTGATGGAATGCCCGGACCATCAGTGAATCCTCTATGCCACTTATCTGTTACAGGGTGACACACACGAGTGGTGGGTCACCACTTCCCAACTGTTGAGGGGTCAGGGTGAGGTCATCACCTGGCCGATCTTTAAAGCCCAATTTCTGGACCGATACTTTCCCAGAGATGCCAGAGAACAAAAGCAGGCCGAGTTCGAGGGCCTTGTTTAGGGATAGATGTCCGTGGATGAATACCTGGCCAAGTTTAATGAATTGGCAAAGTATGCACACTTCTGGAGAGCTCTACCAGATACCGAGGTCCTTGCTGCTAAGTTCTAAAGGGACTTAGAGAGAACATTGAAGAAAAGATTGCTGGTAGTGGATCCCGGGATATAGGTAGCGTGGTGAGGCAATGTCGCTAGGTAGAAGACATGATTAGGAGGCAGAGTGGAGGCCAGTCTACTTCCTCCGCGAGGCAGGAGGAGAAGAGGCCCAGTGGTTGAGGCCTAGCCGGGAAGGGCAAGGGCCAAGATTTGAGGGTGAATTCTCCCACAGACCAGTTCAAGAAGGAGCACGGTCAGAAGGGATCGACACGGAAACCTAACCAACCTCCTAGATGTGCCTCTTGTGGAAAGACTCATTGGGGAATGTGCTCAACGGGCCAGTTGATATGTTTTAGATGTGGCGAGCCGGGCCACTACGCCAGGGATTGCCTGCAGATAGACAGTCGGGCAGTAGCTGCTCCAGTGATCCTGGCAGCACCCTCCACAGGCCGCGTTTACACAACGGATGCTAGAGAGGCGGCCCGAGCTCCAGATCTAATCCAAGGTACGATTCTGATAAGTGATTATGATGTAAGAGTCTTATTCGACTCTGGGGCTACCCATTCCTTCATTAAGGATAGTACTGCTTTAGGATTGAACTTACCTATGTTCAAACTTTCTCCTTCGATGGAGGTTACCACCGCTTCTAAGGAGCAGTGCCGGGTTGATATGTGCTGCCGAGATGTGCAGTTTTTATATGAAGGCAAAGTGTACAGTGTTGACCTGTACTGCCTTGCAATGCCAACCCTTGAGATGATTCTTGGGATGGATTGGTTGACCAAATACGGTATTATGCTAGATTGCTACAATAAAAAGGTCATAGTACCTTTGGAAGGAATGAGGCCAGGCTCTGCTTCATTCTGTTCAGTCTTGCAAGTCCGCAAGGAAGTGGAGACCGGATGCCTGGGTTACCTGTGGTTGTATGCAGCAGAGGAGAAACCCGGGTTAGACCTATCACGGATCCCGATCTTAATGAGTTTGTTGATGTTTACCGGGAAGAAATCGCGTAACTCCCACCCGATAGGGGAATTGATTTTTCCATTGCCTTAATTCCCGGCGTGGGGCCGATCTCCATAGCTCCTTATCGTATGGCTCCTCTAGAATTAAAGGAACTGAAAGTATAACTCGAGGACTTGTTGTCCAAGGGGTTTATAAGGCCGAGCGTGTCGCCATGGGGAGCACCGATCATATTTGTGAAAAAGAAGGACGGAAGTATGCTGCTATGTGTGGACTATCGACAGTTGAATAAGGTAACCATAAAGAATAAGTACCCCTTACCCCAGATTGACGATTTGTTGGATCAGTTGAGGGGAGCCCGGGTGTTCTCCAAGATAGACCTACGATCTGGATACCACCAGATCCAGATCAAGTCCGAAGACATACCTAAGACAACATTCCGGTCTCGGTATGGGCATTATGAGTATCTGGTCATTCTTTTTGGTCTCACGAACGCCCCGACCGTGTTCATGGACTACATGAATCGGGTTTTCAGACCTTACTTGGATTTATTCGTGGTAGTGTTCATTGACGACATACTCATTTACTCCAAGAGGGAGGAGGAACATGCCGGGCACCTCCAGATTGTCCTACGGATGTTGAGAAATGACTAGTTATATGCCAAACTTCCAAAGTGCAAATTTTGGCTAATAGAGGTGAAGTTCCTGGGTCATGTGATCTCGGCAGCCAGGGTAGTAGTTGACCCCGGTAAAATAGAGGTCGTGGTGTGTTGGGAAAGGCTCCAGAATGTTGCTGAGATCCGGAGTTTCCTTGGACTTGCCGGGTACTATCGAAGATTCATTCAGGGATTCTCGCAAATGGTGTTGCCTTTGACTCGCCTTACCCGGAAGGGTACTTTTTTTGTTTGGACGAATGAATGCGAGAAATGATTCCTCTGTTTGAAGGAAAAATTGACCACAGCCCCGGTATTGACCCTCCCTAACCCGAAGGGAAGTTTCGAAGTGTATTGTGATGCTTCTGGGCAAGGACTGGGATGTGTGCTGATGCAGGAGAAAAGAGTGGTTGCCTACGCATCTCGGCAGTTGAAATCACATGAGGAAAACTATCCAACGCATGATTTGGAGTTGGTCGTGGTGGTCTTTGCGTTGAAGATATGGAGGCACTACCTGTATGGTGCAAAACCAGTAGTGTTCAGTGACCACAAGAGTCTCAAATATTTATTTGATCAGAAGGAGCTAAACATGAGGCAAAGGAGATGGATGGAGTTCCTCAAAGACTATGATTTTGAATTAAAATACCATCCCGAAAAAGCCAATGTGGTGGCAGACGCCTTGAGCAGGAAGCATATGAGCACGACTTGCTTGATGATGGTGGAAAGCAAGATGATAGAGAATTTATGGGATATGCACATGGCCGTAATTAAGGATGATCGGGGTCTCGAGTTAAGAGCAATCCGGGTTAATAGCGAGCTGATCCGGAAGATTCGAGAGGCCCAGGGATGTGACGAGGATGTGAAGTCCCTGCTCGGACAAAAAGACATATCTGGGGGAGCCCATGATTTGATAGGATTCAAAGGGAGAGTGGTGGTGCCAAAGGGCGAGTTAGTGAATAAAATTCTGTCCGAGGCACACAAGGGTCGATTTAGCATCCATCCCGGTGCCACCAAAATGTACTGGGATCTAAAGAAGAACTTTTGGTGGCTGGGAATGAAAAAAGGATATAGCTGCGTATGTAGCCAAGTGTTTAGTATGTCAAAAGGTAAATATTGAGCATCAGAGACCGCCAGGCTTGCTACAACCTTTGCAGATCCCAGAATGGAAATGGGATAGCATCTCGATGGACTTCGTGACCGAGTTACTGAGAACGCAACCCGGATGTGATGCAATCTGGGTGATCATTGATAGACTGACCAAGTTGGCCCACTTCTTGCCTGTACGAACTGGTTATACCACCGAAAGACTAGACCAACTTTATGTTAAAGACATAGTCTAGCTACATGGTATCCCGAAAAACATCATCAGCGATCAAGATCCCAAGTTCACCTCCAGATTCTGGGGTGCACTTCAGGAGGCTTTTGGGACCCAGTTAAGACTCAGCACGGCCTACCACCCACAAATCGACGGCCAGACCGAGCGAACTATCCAGACTCTAGAAGACATGTTAAGAGCGTGCACCCTTGAGCAGGGAACTAGCTGGGATAAGTATCTTTCACTGGTGGAGTTCTCATACAACAATAGTTTTCACTCTAGTCTGGGCATGGCACCTTACAAAGCCTTGTACGGTCGAAGGTACCGGACTCCTACGTGCTGGACCGAGGTAGGGGAGGGTCAACTCCTCGCATGATCCGGGATAAGCTATTGCAGGCTCAAAGTCGACAGAAGAGCTATTATGATAGCAAGTATCGCCCATTGCAGTTTGACGAGGGTGATCATGTGTTCCTAAGACTATCTCGAGTCACCGGGGTTGGACGGGTTTTGGGAGTAAGGAAACTCAACCCATGGTTCATAGGTCCTTTTCAAATTCTCCAAAGAGTAGGACTGATGGCCTACAAATTGGCGTTGCCCCCCAACTGTCCGGATTGCACGATGTATTCCATGTGTCCCAACTAAGGAAGTATGTGCCTGACTCATCGCATGTAGTGGAGCCAGACATGGTACAAATGAAAGAGAATTTAACGTACCCTACGTGATAGCCCGGATCCTCGATAGAGCAGAGAAGAAGATCCGGAGTAAGACTATCCCCATAGTCAAGGTACAATGGGAAGGAAGAACACCCGAGGAGGCAACTTGGGAATGGGAACAAGAGCTAGTGCGGTTGTACCTCGGGTTACTTGACAGGTAAGATTTCAAATTTTGAGAACAAAATTCTTTGAAAGGTGAGGTGAATGTAAGGTCTCAGGTGTCCACGTGGCATTTGAATGTTGTAATGATGTAATTACATAGTAGTTATAATAATAAATATGATGACTTGTGTCTAATCCGGGTTCGTGTGACCGGGGTGTCATACAAAGGGGTGCAAATTGGAACTCGGATAAGGGAGGGGTGTAGATAGAAACCTTGTAAAGTTGGAATTGTGCTAGGTATGTTAGTAATTACAAGGAGACCGGGTTCGAGTGTGACCGGGATGTCGCTTATGTATTCTGGGAATAAGTGCTATAAAGAATTGAACCCGAACAAGGAAGGAAAGAGTGACCGGGTAGCGATCCCGGGTGGGCTCGTATCCTTCTTTCCTTCGAGCTACCGAGTAGAGACCTCAGACAAGCTCGTGTACTCTTTCCCTTCGAATTACCGGGTAAGTAAGGTCGGATGATCTTAGACAAGGGCGGAACCTTGAACTTGGGAAGTGTCAAGGTAGAAGCCCGAACGAAGTCAAACAAGGTCGGATGATCTCAGACGAAGGCGAAACCCTGGACTTGGGAAGCGAAGGTTGAAGCCCGGATTAGGTTGGATAAGGCCAGAAGAGGGCAGAAACACGGATTGTTGGGTGCTAAGGCAGGAACCCAGACGAGGTCAGACAAGGGCGAACCTCGGGGTTTATAAAGTGCCTTGGCTAGAGTCCAACGTTATGCAATCAATTAGAGACGCTCTGGACTCACTCGATATCGTGCACGTACACGAGGGTATCCGGGTTACTAATGCCGAGTTGCGCAAGGTGGGAACCTGGACAAGACTGTCTTGGTGGCGCACATTTTATTATTATTAAACCAACCTGGCAGCGTAGTAAGAATAAGAAGATCCCGATATTCTTACATGAAACATGTCTAACTTGCCAACCCGGTAGTTTATGCTTTTGCAAGCTTACCTTATGCACGTGATCCACATTGCCTACCAGGTTACTTAAGTGACACGTGTGACCTGAGTGACGTATGCGACGTGCGTTGACTCACTGGGTATATAAGCAACGAGCGTGAGGGCCATTCCTTACATAACCTATTTCTCTCACTAACCTTCACCAAAGAAACTCTCTCTTCCTCCTTCCGCTTCCTCCATTAACGAACGAAGGAAGCTTCAAGTTTAGAGAAGAGAAGGCGATTTTAAGACATTCTAGCTTGGGGAAAAGCTGTACGCCAGTTGTGCTAACACCTTAGAAGTAAGAAGCACAGGTAAAAGCCTTAAAATCTGACTGTTAGGGATTTTTGGACCCTTTTTAGGGGTCTGCATGTCACCAGTTGGGTGACTAGTTCCTGTAACCTGAAAAGAAATTGAGCTTCTTCACATGCAATGGTGGAGAACCACTATTAATCTTTTGCATGTATGTATATAGGGTGTGACGCTGAGAATCGTGGTGCTTGGAACCGCGAGAACGAAGAACCAGTGCAGAGCTTCGAACAAGTAAGTTCTCTGTTCTTGGAAGTCATCCCCCTGACGGTGTTCCACCATACTCCGAGGGAGTGATGGTTATTGTATGTCATGATGCATGTATTGAAATGGTGTGTTACATCTTTGATTGAGAACATGTATATGATTTGCACTGTGATAATATGTTGTGATTGTGTGAGAATTCTCTGACCAGTAGAATGGACTAATATGGACTTTCCTTAGAGCCAAAGTGATGTGGAACAACTCTAAGTGGTCAATTAGTATATATGAAAATCCTGAGAGAGAATGGCCATTAAGTTGGATGAACCTTTCTTGGAAGAGCCATATACGTCCACGTAGAACCCGGAGGGAATGTGCCCATTAAGTTGGATGGTCTTCCTCAGGTAAGGGATGTACGAGAGCATGTTCCCATTAAGTTGAATGATCTTCTCTCGTATGATCCGTGTGATTGTATACATGTGCTATATTGCTGAAAGCCGAGATGGCTAGTTTGTGTAATGCCTGTTTTAATACTATATATCGTGGAAGTGAACCTGGGGAAGGAGAGTTCTTTAGTCGCCGCCTAGATTGATGCCGAAGCAATCGTCTTCATTCTGGTATCAATCGTCCGATGACTCTGAGGAGGCTTCAACAGGTTGCTTGGATGAGGAACAGGCTTCTTGATTCTCCTTTTCTAAAAGATTAAAGATCATCCTTATGTTTTCTGCAAGCTTCTCTTTGGAGGAAGAAGATGCCAGGGCTGATAACACTTGTGATCTTTGATTGAGGAATTTGCAGGCTTTTGGGTCTGCAGCTTTGGTGAAAGTAGGATGTTGTTTAAGCCAAAGCGAAATCTGGTCAGGACTGGCTTTTGCATGGTCAAACTGGGGCCACCACTTTACCAGAGCTTGTCGTTTGAGGATTTGTAATTGTCCTTTGGTGGGGGTATTACCAAAAGTATATCTCCATTGGAAGATCCAGGCGAGAGAAAGTTTGCTGAAGAAGTGAAGATCCACCGGGAATGGGTCATTGTCTGGATGTTCAAACTTCTTCGTGAATGTTGTTAACCCAGATACCACCTCAGGAGGGAGTATTTCAAGGATTGGTCCATAGAAATTCCACCACTGGAGGAACCATTGAGGGAACTTGTACTAGACATTCTGTTTGAAATAAATAAGCCAGGAATGCATAAAATCTTTATTTTGAAAATAAAAAACATTATTCCAGGCAGTTTGATAATCCTAGTATGAAAAACCAATGAGATCATAGTTTTGGGAAAAACGTTTTATCTTATTCATGTCTCCAAATTCTCTAGGTGTTAAAACCTTAAGAATTTGCAGAGTTGAATAAACGATTAGCTCCGAGTCCGTTTTTATGATGTTTAATCTGGACTGAGTTGGTGTCAATCAGAATAAACTCATAAAAATGCCTTGTCTTGAGCATAGAGGTCGGCACATAATGGAATTGGTTTCCCTGGATGTCTTTAGGAAAAATTTTTAGGGACACTTTGTTTGGTTTGGAGTCCCAAAATTCAGGTTCTACTTGGACAATCTCCTGACATTTGAGTTTTGAGATATATTGTGTTTGGGGTTTTGGTTTTTGGACTGCCAATGGTTCTGGTTGTTGAACAATGGCTTTGCCTTTGTGAAGGGTTATGGGAGTTTGAGATGCAAGGTTTTTGACATCTGTTTAGATGCAAGGTTTTTAACATTTTTTTGTAAAATCTCTTTAGCAGACTTACAATCAACACAAATTAAAAACCTTTGATTAAGCAAATCAGATTGAAATTTAGAGATGCATAAAACAATTGCCAAAACTTCTTTTTTAACTGTGGAATAGTTCTGCTGAGCAGGATTCCAATACTTAGAAGTAAATGCAATTATTTGTTCTTTGCCATTAATAGACTGCTTAAGAATACCACCATAACCTATGTCAGAGGCATCAGTTTCAACAATCTTTTTGGCTGAAGGATTGGGAAGATAAAGGCAAGGAAGGTTTTGGACCTGAGATTTGATTTGTTTGACAATGTCAGTATGGATATTTGTCCAAGGAGGAGGAGCCTTCTTGAGACGGTCATATAAAGGTTTAGCAAGATTACTCAGCTAATGGAAGAAGTCACCCGTATAATTTAGACAACCGAGAAAATGCTGGAGTTGGGTTTTTTCGATAATCTGATCTGGAAATTTGTGGGAAAATTCAATGGCACGATTAATGGGAGTTATAGTTCCTTGATGGATGTTGTGACCAAGGAAGCGAATCTTTGTTTGAAAAAGATTGATTTTAGTTTTAGATAAAGCAAGACCATTTTTCTTGATTACCTGAATGAAAATGTTTATGTGTTTAAAGTGTTGGTCGACCGATTGGGAAAACACAAGGACATTATCAATATAGACAATAATAAAAGAAGAGTATGGATTAAAAATGTCATTCATAATTTTTTGGAATTCTGAAGGAGCATTCTTTAATCCAAAAGGCATAACTCTCAATTCATATTGTCCGAAAGGAACCGTAAAAGCCGTTTTGTAACAATCCCTTTCACTGATTTGAATTTGCCAAAATCCAGATTTCATGTCAAATTTGAAAAGATTTTAGCAAAAAAAAGGCGATTAAGAAGATCCTTCTTATTAGGAATCGGATATCGGATCCATCGAAGGGCTTGATTGAGGGGTTTGTAGTTGATGACCAAACAGGGAGATCCACATTCAATTTCTGCTGGTTTGTTGACATAGAATGCTGAACAAGACCAATGACTCTTACTTTTCCTGATAAGCCCTTTCTGCAGAAGATCTTGTGTAACGACCTAAAATTATTCTAGATATTGTATTTTTATTAGGGTTAAATTTTTAAAAAATTGTTAGATAATTTTTATTGCTATTTTATTTTTACTGAATGGGTCCTAGTATAAATTCTAAAACATATAGATTATAGAAGTTGTTACACTGATATATATATTATAAGTAGTCACAGTCCTTGTTACAAAAGTCATTATTAAACAAGTACAGAATTTTCCATACACCGGCCTACTTCAAATCTTCATTTCTACACCATCACCAATCCAGGGTATCAAGGAAATTGACCACTGTTGCCATCTAAAAAAAAATGAAACAAATCTAGTGAGAAATAAAATTTCTCAGTAGGCAAAAACTAAACCACCGAACACGTTAGTACGTTAGTAAATAATTAATATATTCAAATGAAGCAATAAAATAATTATGCAAACTATATGGATGTATGAGATGAATTTTCCCAGAGTGCACATGGCTTCTACATATCGTACTGTATGTAGCTACACCTCGTAATAGATGTAGACGCTGCGATCGTCTTACGCAAACATGCATGATTTTTTTTGCCATATATTTGCACCTGGTCACTACATATCGTACTGTATGTAGTATCAAATTTTGTTTCACAAATCTCGTACTGGACTTGGAAACATAAATCAACATATCATCAGTCAAAATCCATTCATAATAAAATCCATAAGCAAAATACATACCATCTTATGGAAAAATTGTTGTTGTCATAACATCATACGTACCACAAGTATGGTTAAACCACCATACCTTATTCAAATAAGATCATTACCACTTAGGCATGACCTTTGAATATCCTCAAGCTATAAAAAAATCATGTTAGTAACCTAACTAATAAACCACAATATATCTCTAAAATAATTTCTAACACCTTTAAACTTTCACAAGAAAATTATAACCTAGCATGCATTTTAATCTCCTTTCACCTATCACCTTGCTACTTCATCCTCAAATTTAATCACTCAAACATTTGAACCATTTAACTACATACCATTCAACCTCTACTTCAAAAAAATTAATTCAAAACAATCACATAATGAAAATATTAACAAACAGCCCAAAGGTCATCAAATCACTCACAAAAATCATCAAATGTGATTCCAAATATCACTAATATTTCAACCTATAAATCATTACCTATCCTATGGTTAAAATCAACATTTCCACATCATAAAATAACCCTCAAATGATATGAAATTACAGCCTAAATAATAGCCATAAATCTGTACATTTAAACATGTAAATTAATCCAAATCAATTCTTAATTAAAGATTGAAGCCTAGCCTACCTCAAGTGAGTTTGAGTTTGAAATGGAAATAGATTAAGGGCTGTCTCCTTGGGAAAATATTCTAAGAAATGAAGCCTTGAAAGAAGAATTTGATTGATGGATGAGGTGGTAGAAGAAGTCACAGTTTGTGGAAAGCAAATAGAAAGCAAGAAAATGAAAGCAAGGTACAAGGAAAATGGAAATTGGCTTTGGCTTTGGATGCTAGATCCTACGTGAAATTTTTTTCCACAGCCCTAGCTATTTATAGTAATTTAATTAGTTGAGTTTTAAGTGGTTCTAGTTAGATTAAAACTGAATTAGGAGTTGGTTTGGTTACAACTTAACTAAATCATCATTACTTTGAAAGATATTTTGCTTAAACCTTATCTTGACTTTGATTCTTTTGGTCAAGATTCTTTCAATCATGGAATTTGGGGGCAGCTGGCCTCCCTACGTGGACTTGGCTGAGCAAGGGTTGCAATTGCTTGGTTTAAATTGCTCCACATGCACACAAGAAGCCTTGATTAAATCTTTTCACTCCAGCAGAAAAATATTTTACAGCAGCCTATGGTTTTGCTCTTTACATTTGGCTTATTGTTCAAGTGCATTCTTTGCCTTATTGAGGCAGTATATGCACGTGGATATTTCTTGGACTGGGCAAGCTCTGATTTTTCACTCTTTTGGAGCTGAACATTTAATTCTTTTGGCCAAAAATCCAAGAGTTGCAAGTTTTACTCAATCCAAATGGTCCAAAGGGCTATAAGCACTCAACCAGATAGGGTTCACTCATTATTTATTCTGTACCAATATACTAGTCCAAAAATTCTCATTTTCTAATATGTTAAACTAGACTTCCTAAGATTTCCAAAATGATATCACATGCCTTATTTGGAGTTATACAACTCGAGATATAGAATTTTTAATCTATACTTCCAAAGCTGCCAGCGAATTTAACTTTGGACAATGACATCCCTTAGTGTTTTTGTTATTGCAAACAGTAGTCAATCTAGATTGGTCTGAAATTTTAATATGTTGTAGTAGACATATAGATCTTTAATTCCATATATCATACACTTAATTTTAATAAGAATTGAGAGAGAAATGATTTTTTCAATTTGGGTGACAGATATGGAAATTTTGGGCAGCTTATGTTCAAATAAAATTTATCTTATTCTTCTTATATCCAATTATCATCACACTTCCATAATTCAATCATAAATATATCTCATAATATAATTTTGAGGATGTTACATCTTGGATTTCCTTCTGGCAATGAACCAGGAGATCTTGGTTCATCTGGATTGGTCTGGCTTTGGTTGGGATTTGACGATCATTGAAATCCTTTTCATAAGGAAGATCAATGATATGTTGTTTGCATTGCCAAAAAGCGTTAGGAAGATCGGCACAGATTGAGTTTTGGATTTGATTGGACAAAAACTTGATTTTATTAATAATAATTGGTTGGTTAAGCAAATTATCAATTTTCTTGTAAGAAATTTCTTCTTTAAGATAATTAATTTGGTTTTGCTTAAAAAGGATTGGGTTTAAATCTCTAACGATTGGGTCTTTAAGAAACCTAAAAGTAGTAGATTTGTTTAAATAAGTCGTAGAAATGCCTTTATCAGAAATGGTTATAGGAAAGATTGATTTGATAAAAGGCGTTCCTAAAATAACAGCATTTTTCAGATTTTTAACTAAAAGGAAATAGGTTTTAATTTTCAAATCTTCCTTTTCAATTAATGCATCTGAAAGCTTGTAATTGACTCGAAGTTTAGAACCACTAGCAGTGCTAAGGCGTTCGGAAGTTTTCTCAAAATACTTAGTTGGAATTAATCCTTCCTGAATGCAGTTTGAATTTGCCCCTGTGTCAAACAGAGCTTCAGTTTCAAGGATGAAGGTTCCAACAATAATTTTGACGTTTATAAAAAACTTTTGGATTGTTAATTGATTAATTAATTCGAAAATGTTTGGAGGAACTACAGGAGTAACTGAATCATTTGGAGATTCATTATCAAAGGGTTGTTTACTCCGGTCGTGATTCTCCTCATCAGTATGATCACCAGATTGCAGAACAGTCAGAATATTCTGATGAACATTCTGTTGTTCTTTAATAAGGCGAATTTCAGCTTTTAGTTGATTAACCTCATGCTGAAGATCCTGTAGGGTTACTGGTTTAACAACACTTTTTTTCAAATTTCTTAAGGGTATTGTTAAGGTTAAACTTGTTAGTAGTTAATAAATTGTTAGCTTTAGAAGATGAAGAAGAAGATGGTTCATTTCAAGATTGTTTAAGTTTTAATAAAATATTTTTCTTCTCTTCAGGGTCCGAAATAGAATTAATCACCTCAAAAAGAAGATCTTGCTCCCGGGTAAGTGTAACGACCTAATTTTCTACTTCATTTTTATTAATTTTTATTATTATTATTTAAAGATAAGTTTCTAAGAAGCGTATATTAGTAAAGATTCTAAAACATAAAACGTACAAATATAGACTTTATATATTATACATAGCCATTGTCTCTAATACAAAAGTCTATATCATACAGGTACAATAATTTTCATACTCCAGCCTAGTACATAGCTTCTTTTATTTATCATCACTACTACAAAGCATCACGGTACCTGACCATCATTGCCATCTAAGAAAAACATGAAACAAATCTTTGTGAGAAATAAAATTTCTCAGTAGGCAAAGCTAAATCCCGAACTCATTATTAAGTTAGTAAATCATTAATATATTCCAACAAATTCATAAAATAAATATGCAAACTATATGAATGCATGAAATGAACTATCCCAGGGTGCAAATGGCCTCCACATATCGTACTGTATGTGGCTACACCTCGTACTGGATGTAGACGCCGCGATCGTCTTACGCAAACATGCATGAATTCTTGCCATGTACCTTGCACCTGGGTGCTACATATCGTACAGTATGTAGCATCAGATTCTGTTTCCTAAAGCCTCGTACTGGACTTGGAAACAGGAATCCACCTATTATCACATCAATATCCATCCATAATAAAATCAAATCCATAAGCAAAATACATATTATCTTATGGAAAAATATTTTTATCATAACATCATACGTACCATAAGTATGGTTAAACCACCATACGTTATTCAAGTAAGATCATTACCAACTTAGGCATGACCATTGAATATCCTCAAACTACAGAAAATCATGTTAGTAATCTAACTAAGAATCCACAATATAAATAATTTCTAATCCCTTTAATACCTTTACAGGAAAAGATTAAAGCCTAATATGCATGATAATTCTCCTTTCACTTATCACCTCATAACTTAATCCTCAAAATTGAATCTTTAGTATTTGAGCAATTTATCTACATACCATTCATCCTCTACTTCTAAAAATTAATTCAAAACATTCCCATAATAAAAATATAAACAAACGGCCCAACTATCGTCAAAATCACCTTCCAAGATCATCAAATGGGTTTCCATTCATTACTAATATTTATACTTATAAATCATCACCTATCCTATGGCTTAAATCAACATATTTTCATTAAAGAATAACCTTCAAACATCACGAAATTTAAGCCTAAATAATAACCATAATTCAGCCGACTAAAGCATATAAATTAATCCAAACCATTGCTTAACTAGAGATTTAAGCTTAGCCTACCTCAAGTGAGTTTGAGTCTTGAAATTGAATGGATAATTGGCTTCCTTCCTTCCTTCCTTCCTTGGGAAATCCTCTTAGAGATGAAGCCTTGATATCCTTCTACTAAGCTTGTCAAGAACTCTTCCTAAGGTTGATAGGTTTTTACGAAAATTCTTTCAAGGTGATGGGTTTTCTTTTCTCATTTGATTTAAGCTTTAAAAGGGAAAGATGAAATGAAGGTGGTGTGAGGGGGAGAGATTCACGAAATTGAGGTAGAGGAAGTGTCTTGAGAATGACTTGCAGTTAAGGTCCCCCCTCCCCTTTTATATAGTGTTTAGAAAATATGTTAATATTCAAGGACTTTTTTGCCCTTCCTAACTTAATGACCTTCATTTGGTGCTAATCTAACTAAATTATCTTCATTTAGTTCAATCCTAACTTAATTACTTCTCCTTCCATTGAAATCTAACTAAGTTCATGATGACTTTTCTTAAAAATCTTCTAAGTGAATTATATACCATACAAGTGTCCTAACACTTGGCTATGTCATAATGGTTGCCTTTCCAAGTGTCCACCCACTTGGCATGCCTTAACAAGTGTCCCAACATGTGTCCAAATTCATGAAGTTTCTCCTAGCTTCTCCTTTGTTCATGTGGTGGCTAGACAAATGGAGAAAAATCCTTGCTTCATTTCCATGTTACTTGAATCCATGCCATACAAGTGTCTTCCACTTGTATTTATCCTATGGCTTGCCTTTCCAAGTGGCTATTCAAGAACTTTCTTCTCCCTTCTACACTATAATTCACGTGATTCATCAATCTAAAGGGGAGGAATACCAATTTTTCTTGCTTTCATGCTACATGTTGTCATTTTTGATGATGAAGAAAAATCTAGTTTCAAATAAGGCTTTACACATGACATTTTCTTAAAAAGAAGTCAAATTTAATGTGAATTCTTTTATCTAAAGATAATTTGTGAATAATAGAACTCTAGATATTCCTAAGAATTTATCTCAATGATAGTTTAAATTAATCACAAGTAGTCTATACAGAGCATTGTATAAACCTTACACACTAGACTACTTTTATCTAAATTTTGATTGGTCCATACTATTTCTAACCATCAAAATTACGAAACTATTTTATTAAATAGGTCTATACATCCTACAATTAAAAGAAAATTTCATAGATTCTATTTATCATTTTTCCATATTTTTCTGCCACCTCAATCTTCCTGAATAACATTTCGAAGTTACTATCGTATAAAATTCCTAGAAATTTTATTCTGAGGTTTTTTTGTCGTAAAATATTTTGATACTTAGTCAGCTAAGTGTATTTTATAATTTCATCTGGTTTCTACAAAATTTCTAAAGATATTTGGGCATTTCTGGCCTAAGGGCATTTTGGTAATTTTACCATTCATCTTAGGGGTATTTTTGTCATTTCTAAAATGTCCAAGGGTATTTTTGTAATTTCTACGTTAACCAAAAATATCCAAGTATTATCACACTTCCACAATTCAATTATAATTACAAATTCAAAATATAATTTTGAGGATGTTACAGTAAGGACATTGATTTGGGAAGAAGAAGGACAGTCTTCATCAGTCGAAGATAGATCATCTTCTTGAATTTGATTCAGATTTTTCGAAGATTGATCCTCAGAAGTCTCCTTATCAGATTCATCTTTAGAGGAAGAGTCTACTAAGAGCTGATTAATCTGTTCTTCAAAAGCTGGATCTAAGTTTAAATTCCTAAGCTTCTTCTTAAGCCTACAATATTGACTTTTATGGCCGGGTTTGCCACAAGTCCAACAGACTATAGGCTTCTTAGGAATGTTGACCTTATCAAATGGAGGTTTGGTCTGGAACTCTCTTCTAAGCTTCCTAGGTGGGGTTCCTGATTTGTGATGATGGTAAACAGATTTCTTGGGATTCTGTTTCTCTGGTTTATGGGTATGCTTCTTGGACTTCCTAGGCTTGGAACAAGGAAGACCAAACTGTTCACAGAAATTTCCCAAATCCCTCCGCTCCCGAGCCTTTTCTTTGGCAAACTGATGCTGAATCTTATCATCTTGACAAATCTTTAAGGCTACTTTCTGGATATAAGCAATAAGTTGTCCATAACTCAATTGCTTATAAGGGATTTCATTATTAGGGTGTTGACTACAGATCTTATCCCCCACCTTATCCCCCAAGGATTTTGGAAGACCAGCGAGGAACTTTTCTTTCTAGAAAGCTTCTTCTTGGCTGTCTTCACGGGTAAAGACTCTAAGTAAGGAAGGTATCCTTGTACCACCTAAAGTCAGCTAAAGTCTTACACCTAAGGTTGGAAAGGAGTTCGGCAAATCTGTCTTTCCAAAGACTGGAATCACCTATGAAATGCTGAACTATGATAAAGATTAACTGGTTGACCGAATCAGGAATGGGTTTACCTTATTTGAGAAGGATAGTGCCATCATTCTCCGTTTTGACAGCTTCCTGGATGACAATTTTATGATCCTCGGTTAAGTAATTGTCCCACCAGCCTTTTAGTTGTCCGGTAAAACCAGAAACTAAAATATTTACAATAACTGCTTCCGAACAGTTAAGGTTTGTATCATAGGCTGTGGCAACCATGGTCATCTGCTGTAGGATGTTAAGGATTTGGTACTCGGTTTTGCCATCTATATTCCATTCATAGACATGATTGGAATTAAAGGATTTGGATTGCTCCCTTTCTTCTAGGAGAAGATTAGGAGGGGTTGCGCTATGGTAATACAGCTTAGAGGGTTGTCTCTAGTTGGGCTGGTTCCTAATGGGATTGATTTGGACAGATCTATCTGAGTCAGAGTTACCATTTTCTGACTCGACTTGGTTGAGGACATTGATTTCCTTATCTTTGTCCTTTTGGGCTTCATGCCTAGATCTGGCTCTAGTAAGGGTTGGTTTGGAATGGGCTTCATGGGAGGTTTGAGGAGTATCTTGAATTATAATGGAAGTTAATCCTTCAAGCTTTTCTCTAAACTCTTCCGGAGGCTGACTATGAGGCTGGTTGAAAGCTTTGAGTTTGGCAAACTCTTTCCTAAGCTTATCAGTCATCCTAAAAGGTTTAAAGATTAGGGTTTGGATGGTTTTAGAGGAGGATGGGTCGGCTTCTAGGCTAATGCTGGGCTTTTCTCCTAATTTTTCCCCAATGGTCTGGAGGTACTTGTTGGTATAGTTGGATTGTTCCATAAGATTCTTGATATCTTTGGCTGATATAGGTTCAGTATCATCTTTAGACTTAAAAGGCGAGGCATAGATAGGGTCATGTTTCTCGTTCCTGACATTAGGAAGGATAAACTTGGTTGACGGAGGGAATTCAGATCTAACAACCTGACCATCCTTAAGGTCATACCTGGTGATGACACTAGTGGTGTTTGGTTCTAAGAAAGGGTAATCTATCTTATGGTAAGCTGCATAAGATTTAAACCAATCAAAGAAGTAGATCTGGGTTTGGACTTGGTTAAGGAAGGAATAGTATTCTTTCCTAATCTGGGTTTTGCTATCATCCCTATAATGACTAAGAAATCACTCTCTTTGAGGAGTCATTTCCTCAGAGTCAAAATCTAGCTTAAGGGCTTCATAATCTATGCAGGTCTTATTAATCATGGATAACTTCATAATCTTGCATAGATGAAAAGGTTGGAGAAGGGATAGATCTAGACTCTTCCTCAGGATTCTCCTACTGATAAACAGGTTGAGGAATAGAGGACGAGGTTTCTACACCCTGGAGCTTGATCCTGCTACTACTTCCACTAGGAGCAGCAGAAAAGGATTTCCTAGAGAAAACAGACCCAAACATTTCAGATCTAGAATCTCTAGTGAAGGAAGACCTAGCAGTGTTGAAGGAGTGGGACCTATTGAAGGTGATCTCTACCCTTCCAGAGTCATACTGCTTAACAGACTCAAAACTAGGTGTGGTTTGCGGTTTTGCCGGGGCAACTTTGTCCATGGCCCAAGTCTGAGGGAAGTTGATGTCTTTCCACTTGATGACTTTAGGAATGACTACCTTGGCTTTGGTGGTATCGGTAAGGAACAAGGTAGTTTCTTCAGTCTTTCTGGGTTTGAGGACTCTGGACACACATGAGTTCATTACCTTTGATTGAACTCGATAGATGATATTGACCGGGATGGATCCAACCTTCATATCAAGGCCATGAAGCTGGACGTCTAAGGTCAAGACATCTAAGATGTTGGCATCCTCAAGGCTGACAGTCCTATCAGGGTAACAGTTGAAATAGATGGGTCCATTACTAAGGCTAGTTTCTATGGTGCCTAAGATGGAGTCTGTAAACTGATTGTGTCGGGAGTCTCTTACACACAAAAGAATTGAGGTGTTTAACCCTTCGATCCCTAAAGGTTTGGCAGCAACTTGGACACATCCAATATGCAAAAAATTATAATTTTGTTTATGTTGTTTTAAAGAATTGTTTGAAAGAAGTTTAATTTCATCAAAATCAGTTTTAAGGCGGATATTGGTTTCAACAGTCCGAATTATAAAATCAGATTTGCAGAAATATCGGTCTTCAGGTTTGTAAAGCTCATTATCTGGAATCCTGGGTATCTTCCAGTCATCCAGATCCTGATTAATATCTTCAAAAGAAACTTCTTCTTTGAAAATATTACGGTTTGAATTGATTAAAGCGTTATCGGCTTGAGAAGGGCCAAAAGAGGAGGAGGAAGGTTGAGAAGATTTGAATGAGAGGCGAGAGGAGAAAGAGCAAAAAAGAGAAGACATGGAAGAAAATATCATGAAATAGTCCCCTGATATCATTGCCATCCTTTGGTTTTATAAAAACATAAAGATAGATCCAAGTTAAAATTTTCCTACTGAGCTATATTCCAGACTTTTTTTTTTAAATCTTTTATTTCTTAATTAAATCCAATGAATTTCAGATCTGTCATTCCAATAATTTGTAGGATTTACTGCCCTTATCCCGGCGGGACTTACTACCCCAGCAACAGCAGATCGAAACATTCTCTGTGTATCATGCTAACCAGTTAAGACATAAAAGTACTTATCTCATGTACAAAAGCATTTAAACAAAATAAAACATTCCGTCTGGATAATAGTTCAGATAAGAAAAAGACAACTCAGATCTAGCCATATATTCCTACTTCCCCATCAGGCTCTGATACCATATGGGGTGGAAGCGAGGACTAGGGAGGAGAAATCAGAACAACCAATGCATATGGAAAGCAGGAATAGAATACGGAATTCACATGGCTATGAACAATAGTAAACACAATTAAAGAAAACCTTAAAGCATAAAATTAAACTCTCAAATATATATATATATATATATATATATATTTATTTATTTATTTTGTTTTGTAACCTGGCCCCTTGTGATGTATTCCAGCCCCTGTTATGTAACTCAGCCTTGAGGGGTGTTAATTTCACGAGTATTGCCATGCATAATGTACATATATTATTGTATATATATCGACGTGAGGTGACATCACTCTTTTGTTGCTTCCAAATTAACTGTTGTTAATTTAATTGCTACGTTTAATGATCGAATTTGAATGTTAATAACCGGATGCATACAGGATGTTACACTGTGGCACCAAGGGAATATTGGGTTTAGAAACTTTAGTTTTCTTCGTGGCATTGGAACCGCCAGAAGGGGCACGCAAGAAGTCTTTTTTCTTTTCTTCATTTGAAAGGGGAAGACCAAAGAGCCAGTATCCAATCTTACGGGGAATTGTTTTGCGTAGATGTGCTTTTTCTTTGGGAGTGAGTTTCATTTTAAATAGATGAAATAGAATTTCACACAGGTGGATAAAAAGAAATTGCGAGAGTGATGAATAAAGAAAATGCTTCAAGGACAAAAGCCCAGGAACAAGAGGAAATAACATGAAAATGACAAAGATGATGCACGATGATAAGAAGAAAGAACAAAATTATAATGTATGATGGAACTGTAAACGGAAAAAGGAAGTTTATGGTAACAAAGATACCTGGTGTGAAAGAAGTCTTGAAGAATTTGGTGGCAAAATGTGATGAATAATAGAGGAAAGAACGCACAAATGCAGAGAATGCAGAGGAAACTTGAAAGAAATGGAGAGAAAAATGTAATGAAGCGATGGTGCATTAAATGTGCAGACTGCCTGCTACAGTTAAGGACAAGACATGATGACGTTATTTCATAGAGACGTTCCCTATTCTAGATGTTAGAAGCATAGAAATGAATCAACCATATAAACATAGAAGGATATTATGTGATGGCACTCCGATAATGGTAAGGAAGTGATTTGGTACGAAACAGAACCTAGATAATGATGGCGGGGATGAAATAAAGAATACCTTGGTATATGACAATTAATAGTCGGTCATAGAAGAGCATTAATTTTTCAAATTGCCGGAAAGGGTGGCACCGGTTAGCATATCCCGGCTGTCTAGAAACCTTGACAACCGGGCTGGGGGGCAACTGTTACGGATTCGATACATGGGCTCAATGTTAAAGCCCATCAAGAATTCAAAACCTTGAACTGCTGAATATAATGACAGAGAAGATTGTGGACCCTTAACATAATAATTGCCAAGAAGACGTTGATATTAGGCAATTAGAGATATTGGCCAAACATATCGGAGAGAATCCTCAACTGACCTGCTAAATGTAAGTTTAGTATAAATAAGGGCTGCTTTTAGAGGAAAAAGATACACACCACCCTTCTCTCTTCTCTTTTCCATTAACACTGTGCACACACCTCACTCTACTGGTTGAATATTGCTTTGTGCATAGTGATCATATTTCTGGAGGTATTTCTCTTCCATAAATACCTTAAGAGAGAGCTTGATCCAATACTAAAATCACCAACATCCTAACTGGACATACTTGTTCGTAAAAGACATAAGAGGTTAATTTGTGTAGGATTAGAATGAAGTTGTGAGAAAATTGATTTTGGCTTTTAATTGGGTAAAAAATGATGATAAAAAATATTGGAATACGTACATTTGTGCCTGTGTGTCATGGTGCTTTTTTCTTTTGCAAGCAAATTTAACGTATAGATTTTAGAATGTGAAAAGCTTAGATTTAGTTTTATTATAAAAATAAAATAAAATAAAGAAGAGTAGCTTTGGATTGTACGGGGACATCAACATGTTTTCTTAGTATCCCATATTCTTTAATTAGCATAGATAGTATAAATTGAGGTTTCCTTTTAAAAACAATATAGTTTTTTAAAAGGAGTTCTTATTTTGTTTTTTATATTAATATTGTAGTTTAAATAAAAATAATAATTTTAACAAGAAAAACTACAAAACTAATGTGAGAAATCGGGTGGAAGAAAATCAATTTGTATTTGTCTACAATGTTTTGTACAATTAAAAGAAATAAATTCTAACTTGTATCATTTTGGATTTTTTTTTATTATTCACGTGAAATATCCAACATATATTGTTGACATGTCATTCTTGATTGTTGGGAAAATAGTTTTAATTAAGTATTGATAAATAATCTTTTAAGAAGCTATTTTAACTTGTCAAAATATACTATTAGTGAAAATTATAGTAACTGTTATTAGAAGTTACATATAGTTAAGTTTGTACCATGTAATAAGGGTTGAGACTTACAAATATTCATGTTCTCCTTGCAATTATACTTAGATCAGACTTAATATATAGAAAAAAATTAACCATAGACCCATGGCAAAGACTTATCAAAGGATAAAAAACAATTAAGAAAGAATCGTCTTTTTCCTCAAATATACTTATTAGATTATCTTTGTTAATAAAAATAAAAGCAAATTTCACGGGTGCATGTACATCTTCTTTTTGCATAAAAATTGACCCTCTTGATGGGAAGCACTAACACAGTTATTTAATTTTAACAATGTAAATGCAAATAAACTCACTAATCTATAAAAACGCATACCAAACAGCCATGACAAAAAGCCTTATAGAATTTCGATTAGGGGTGTTTGCGGGTCTGTTTGGATCGATTTTGGTCAAATTTAGGATCCAATCCAATCAAATTTGATCGGTTTGGTTCGGTTCAATTTTCAGAAAGGAAAAATTGAAACCCAACCCAACCCAATCCGTTCATGATCAGTTCAGTTCGGTTCGGTTCAATAGGTTGTCCATTTAATTTTTTATTATTAGAACTACTATTTTATATCATCATTCTTTTAAATATCCAATATAATTAACACAATATTATCAAATGTATGAAAGTAGTAAAATTGATTCATTTAATATCATCAACATAATATTCTAAAATAGACTTATAATATAAATTAAAACAAAAGATTCTTGAACAAAAATTACTATAATAGTCTGAATCACAACTATTTCTTACAAACTAAGCTTTGCTATAACCAAATTTGTTGTAACCAGATTTGCTGAAACAAACAAATGAACAAAATATGATTCATTAATATTATAAACACGGTAAACAAAATATGAAAAAAAAAGTGAAACAAATAACAATATACCTGAAAGTAATACATTAAGAAGTTCTAACACTTGCAGTTTCAACACTTTGAGACCCAATATTAGCAGTATTTAAAGTCAAACCAAATAACTCTAAAAATTTAAACACAACCTCGTTAACACAAAAATTAATTGATATTTTATACAAATACAAAAAATGAAATAATGGATTACATACCTGATTCAGTCTTTTTCGCTTCATTTATTTCAACTTGCAAGTCATTAACATTTTGTTTAGTAGATCTAAGCCAATTTTGGGCACAAATAAGAGCTTCAACAGTAGTAGGACTCAAAGAACTATGAAATGAATTTAGAATTCTACTTCCTGTACTAAATATAGACTCAGATGATAGAGTAGATACATGAATGACCAATATATTTCTAGCTATACAGGAAAAGATATAATATTTGGATGCCTTCAATTTCCATTAATTCAAAATGTCAAACTCAGGGTTGTCATCTTCAACATCATCCTCAAAATAGCTATCTAACTCATTTTTTTTGCACCTCACCCTGTTTTTTCTTGATTTTCATTCTAAATTCATCATCCCAATCATCATCCTAATCACCTTTGTCATCATTATGTTGTGAGACCATGTTTGAAGCCAATGAACTAGAATTAGCTGAATTGCTACTAGAATGAGAAATGAGATGTTCTAGTACATATTGCTGAATCAGTTTCTGAATGAGGTCTTTCAATATTTTCATCATGTCTATGCTCTTCTCAACACCATACATACGATTAAAACAAAATTAAATGTACTTACATTTATAACGAGGATAAAGGAAAATAGCAACAACCAAAAGGTAGTTAATTCCACCACTTTCCAATATTTGTTAAACTTTAACTGCATATTTGTTGTCATCCTTTGTATCACTATGTCATCATTATGGGAACAAACGATTTTTTAATTTTTAATAAAATTTATATTATTAGTACGGGTTCACAGATTGGGTCAACGGATCTATAAATCTAAACTCATGACTCAACCCGTACATCATTGATTTTGATCAGATTGATTCGATTTTGACTCAAATACATAAATGATCCAACCCAAACAGTTCAAATTAGTTCAGATCAGTTCGGGTTCACAAATAACCCGTACCCGTGAACACCCTTAATTTCTATCAATTCCCCATTGTGTATTTGGACTATACTCACTCGGAAACATACATTCATGCTAGATATGTTCATTTAGAAGAATGAAATTTCTTTAATAACTACTAAACTTTTGAAAATTTATTATACATTTTATCCACGTATCAACTTAGAGACTACGTAGAAGACACTCCATCTTCCATTTTGTTGATAGAATTTTCCATACGACTTTGTGCCTCAAACTCCTTAGCTGTATCATAAGAAGCATGCAACCCGAAGAGAACATAGTAAATTAAGAGAAACACTGTCCACAACCCAAACCTAATAAACGAGTCTTTATCTATAGACCCAAGGAGGAAAATGTTAATGAAAATAGATATGGAAGGTATCCATGGAACCAAAGGCACCCCCCAAAGTTTAGGCTCCTTTGCCTGTGGAACAAAAAGCCAAAGCCCTCCGATAGATAAAGCCCAAATAGGCACAAAAATAGCATATCCAATCCACCCTTCACTAAGAGCCCAATAACATGAAACTCCACATGAAGATGCAATGATCAACACAATGAACACCATGAGCATGATTTGGTTTCTCTTTGTAGTGACCCCACTAGAGTAGTACCTTCTCACAAGGAGAGCAACAGCCACAAGCATAAAGATGAAGAGAGTGGAGATCGATAAGAGGTTGGAGAGAATTTGAAGGTCCGTAAAGAAAGCAATCACAGCTGACGCCACAACCATGGCGATCGTGGCGTTCACTGGAGTCCCAGTATGCTCATCCACTAGGGCAAACCAAGGGGGCATCATATGGGTGCGTGCAATATGGGTCAAGTACCTGGCTTGGCCCACAACACTCACCAACAACACTGTGGTCATTCCCTTCAAAGCCCCCAATGAAACAATGTACTTAGCCCAATCCCACCCTATGGCACTAAACGCCACCGAAAATGGTGCATTCACATCAATGCTAGTGTAAGGTTGCATGAGGCATAGTGTAGCTGAAAGTAAGCAATATGCTACTGTTGTAATTACCATTGATCCCACTAACCCTATTGGGATGTCCCTGGAAGGGTTCTTGGTTTCTTCAGCCACGGTTGCAACAGCATCAAACCCTACATAAGCAAAGTAAAGAACAGCCGAAGCTTGAAAAACTCCTCTTGAACCAAAGGGTGCAAAGGGTACATAGTTTTGAGGCTTGGCATGAATAAGACCCACTATGACAATGAAGGCAATGATAACCATGTGCACCACCGAGGCAATGTAGTTGAAGATTGAGGAGCCTTTGGTGCTATAAACCGCGAGGATGCATATGGCTGCAAGGACTATGACTGCTATAGGATCAAAGTGGTTGTAATTAGGGTTCATGTTGTGAACCACTATGCGAAAATCATCAGGGTTTTTGTTGCAAAGAGTGGCAAAATATGAGGTCCATGATCTTGCTACTGCGGCACAACTTACTGCATACTCTAGAAGGATGTTTCCTGCAGCTATGAAGGCCACAAAGTCTCCTAGCTCCACTCTCAAGTATGCAAATGACCCACCTATAAGGAAAAAAGAGAAATGAAACAGGTGAAGTTAAATAGTAATTAATTGCTATCAAATTCCTGACATTGATTGATGATGATGGCATATGGTATCATGAGTCAATTGTAAGATAATCAGTTGTGTGGAGAAATTTTATGAATTGATCGTAAGCATGGTCATGTTGAAAGAGGAAAATTGAGCAAAGGCAGAAGATTAATCAATTGTATAACTCACTTTGTAGAAAAGTATTACTAGCTATGAATTGATTTTTTTAAGATACATAAAAGTATGATTTCTTTATCTCTAAAGAATGTTTCTCTATCTGTTTTTAGATTTATATGTTACACCTTGAACAACAGGATTCAGAATTATAAACTTAAACAAATTGAAAGTTATTAAAATTATATTTAGTTAAATTAGAATTTAAAAGGATAAGTTAAAAATGGCATAACATTATTTACATGAGATAAAATTAAAAGATTAAGATACTTACTAGTATATATATTAAATTTAATCGAATGTCTCCTATAATAAGGGTATGATGATATTATTTGTTTCATTTGACAATATAATTTTGATGAGAGAATTATGTAACTAATTATAAAATCATAGTTTTTCTTATATCAATAAACTTTCATCTACTAAATACTCTCGTGTGAATAAAATAACATCTTTTAAATTTATCTCTCTCGCTATTTTTTATCTTTCTTTTCTACATCTTTCTCCTTTCATAACTCTCATTTTTTCTATACTCTTTTCATACCTTTATTTACATTGTTCAATAATAGTTTTTGAAAAATTGACAAGTCACAAGAATCATTCACTTTCATTCGTAAAAACAAAAAAACCTTTATTATTAATTAATTAACAACAAATTAAAGGTAGATTAAAGCTAAAATTCTAAATATGTTTTCTCTTTTAATTTATATTTGAAAAATATTCCAACTGGACCTTACAAATATATTAACATGTAAAAATACAATTATGCGTTAAGTCTTGATTTAAAAGTATACTTCATAAACTAAATTAGTCCCCAATTTTTTTTCCAATTATATTAATCTCGGAAGTGTGTATCACATTTATAAGCTAGTACCGTTTACAAGCTATTTTAAGGGTTAAGCGAAGAATGCTTATTTAAGAGAATCAACATATTCTTCGAAAAAGAGAGAGAGAGAATGAACATAAGAATTACTCTTGATTTTTGTAAAGTAGGTTTAATTTAGATTTTAAATAAACTTTCCCTTTTCAAAATTATTATAAGTTTTTTTACCTATTAATAGCTCAAAGTTTTAAGTAAAAAAATCCATAAAAAAAACTAAATTTACTTAACTTTAAAAATAATAAAAAGATTGAATCACATAAAAAATTAATAAAACAAAATGTCACATAACAAAAAAAAATCAACGAAAAGGAGCTAGTAAACAGTGAATAATGTGATACTTAACACACACGTACCAGCGACGGGGATTTCGACGGCAAACTCGGTGTAACAGAAGACGGAGAGCATGGCGGAGAATCCGGACACCACGTAGGACAGCACCACCGCCGGCCCGGCCACCTCCCTTGCCTCGATTCCGGTGAGTACGAATATTCCGGCGCCGATCACCGCCCCGATCCCGAGCCACATCAGATCCCACCAGTTCAGCGTCTTTTTCATCTGGTGGCTGCTCCGCTCCCTCATCTCCCCCACCTCCGCGCTCTCGTTGGACCGAGTCGTGATGCGGTCCTTCAGCCTCCGTGGCGTCTCCATCAGCGCCCTCGCGTAACTCCCCCAGCTCCCGAACGACTCCTCCGGGAGGAACTCGTTCTTCTGAAATGTGCAACCCCTCCTCCTCCGCATCACACCTCCTCCGCTTCTTCACTCGTTCTTAAAAAAAAAAAAAATAATAATAATTAATATTAATATTTATCGATAAAAATAAAATTTAGCAACAGAACTTTTCTGTGCGAATCTTTTCTATACCAGTTTTCTCTCAACTACGTATTACGTACCTATAATTTTTGTTTTTCTTTCTTCCCAACTAATAGGAACGACATGCATATATATAGCGAAATATGTATACTGTATAGGTGCATGCAGCAAATTATTAGCGAGATGGTTACTACGTACTTAATTACTACTATTAGAGCGCAATTTTTGTTTGTATTAACCGTTTGGTAAATGATAACAAAACAAGCTTTATCTAATATTTGCTAACAAAAGAAAATTCTAATATTTGAGAAGAGTAGCTATAACAAAACAATATTCTCAATCATATATACCAATCACACATTACAAAATTGTAAGGATAAGTTTATTATACAAGATGAACAAACACCAAATGACAACGATTAGTAAGAAAATAATAATAATAACAACAATAATTTTCAATAATCAATTAGTTTAACATATACTCAACAAACTAGTTATCAACTTTTTTCATAATTCAGATCAATTATGCTCGAATGATGCATACATCTGACTAAATTTTCAAATGCAATGTGATACCATTCATCAGGAAATAACATAAGCGTGCCTACATGACACTCTCACTTAGAAAAATGATGTAATAACTCATCGAGGTCACCCTGTGGTGCATAAGTTACTCCCCCCATGGTGATTAGCCAGAGTCATAAGGAAGTTCCAAACCGAGTGATATACCCCTAAGTACTCGTATTTTTATCCTAATGAAAAATCGACAGATACTTACTGCCTTCATTTATACTATTTTCATGTATTTATGAAGTATGAAACATGATCACCATTAATGTATTGACCGCGGATAGTTAAAACTTCTAAGCAATCCATTTCCCTCTCCAAGGATACTTAAAATTCTTAAACCAATCATTTTTCCTCCCAAAAATATTCAACAAGTCACTGCACCCCCTATGTATATACATAACAAACATCCATCACAAAAACATCGCCAACATCAACATCATCTTTCATCAATGTCATCATCAACATCAACATCATCTCATCTCAATGTTATCTTATATTAATATAATCATCAACATAATTTCATTTCAATATCATTAACATCACAAACAATTGCATTCCACACACACACACACACACACGCACACACACACACACACACACATATATATATAACAAATGTCTGGGATTCACATTTCTCAGATCTTTGGACAACACAAATCTCATACACTCACAATCCATATAACACGAGACTGATATTTTAGAGAAAATATAAATAAAGAAGAGACTTATAATATACAAAACAAACTCGTGCTCATTTAAAATTTAATAAATAAGTAAATAGGAGAACATATTATAAAATTTTGGACAGAGTCTCATCTTTAATTAAGACTTTTCCCAAAAAAATGTAATCATTACAACAACAACAACATCATTCACAATTTCATTCATCAATAACAAATATATCTCATTCCATTAGTTTAAAATATATTTTTTCTTGAAAATCAGCACACAACAGAGATAAACATACATCTCCATAATTGAGTTCCCTGACTCTAACTATGGTATTAGAAGCTATAAACAAACAATAAAATCCGTCTGTTAGCTCCTTGTAGCGTCGTTTTGAGATCTCTCAAGTTCACATACTTTGGTCCAAACACAAAGCTCTATATACCAAATCGAAGACAATAATATAGATTTCAAAGACAAGGTTAACATTAACATTCGGGGTCAAATACCCACTCAAATTTAAAAGGGACTAAAATGGTATTTTAAAAGTCCACATAAAAAAGATGTCATTTTGAAATTTCGACCAAACCAATGTGACCGGGGTTCAACGAAGGTCACAAAAAGGACATCAATATTATAAACATGTAACTTTTATAACATCTCATTTTCAAAGTTTTTTCAAGGAAAGTGTTAAAACATCCAATAACGGTACCTAAGTCACAAAAGATACTAAGAGAGGTTCAAACTAGCTAGGAGAAGGCATAGAAGACATGATTACCTTGAAGAAACCGCAAAGGTAGGATTGAAGGCTCTATTTTCTACCAAATTCTCGAGTTGAGTTTTGAAGATTTCGCTTTGATTAAAGTGTTCATCTCCCTGCGGTGGTCTGACGACAAGCAACAATAGCTCGTGGCGGTCACCTATGGTCGTGGGTGATGGAGGAGGAGGATGAGAACTTGGGTGAAGGTTTTGGGGAAGAAGAAGGATGAAAATGTGTGATTTCACACTGCTGCACGTTTTTGTAGCCGACTTTACTTGCCCAGGCGAATAGGCGAATTCTATTCGCCTGGGTGAGCTGACCCAATTTTAACAAATTTCACTGCTTTATTGCAAAAATGATATCTCATGCTCCAGATGTTATTTCACAAATCCCAACGGTCAAAATTTGCATACATGAGTTATGAGCCAACCTTGCAAATTTGAAAGTGATCCAACGATTAAAAAATCTAGAATCACAGAGTTCCAATGCAGATCAATCAAACTCCATATAACCTAACATTCATACCAAGCAGTTGAACAAGGATAAATCACACAACACTTCAACTAATCCAAATTAATAAAGTAATTAAATAATACAAGAAATACATCAAATATATATTTTCAGTTATCGAAATTTTATGGCGTTACATGGATAATAAATAGACATGTATGTGTCAATCAACATTTACAAAGTACATGAAATTGGTCACAAGGATCAAAATTTACAGATTTTTTAAAAGTAGAGGACGAAATGTGTTGATTAAAAAATGAGAGATTCAAATTACAAACTTTTTAAAAGTTTGAGATGGAATTTCTCAACTAAAAAATATGAAAACTAAAATCATAGATTTAAGAAAATAGGAGGACGAAAATTACACTTTAGTTTAAAAGGAATGAAATATGTTCGGGGAGTGGAAAATGAAGAGGAAGGAGATGTGTTCGACACAATAGCCAGAGATATTTTGTATTTTTGGTTCAGTTTTTTCATTTTGAAAATTTTGAACATAAATTAATCATAATCATTAAATAATTGAATGGTGTAATCTCAAAGATTTATCATATCATAATAACCCTCGTATGTGAAAATAAGAATTAAATGATTTAATCTCAACTATTTGATTAAAAAACAAGAATTAAATTACAAATATTTTAAATTCAAATTAAAATATCATATAATTAATGAATCTTTGAAATATTTACAAAACAAAAATCAATTTTCTAAAAGATTTTAATCATCGCATGATGATCATTTTCATATGATACGTCCTATAGAGGATATATCATATGAGAGAAAAGTATCTTATATGAGAACAAACAGATTAAATATGAATCATATAATCAAACATGCACATACAAGATTTAATGTTATGTGAACACTTAAAAATTATGTAAATTTTTACATTAAATACGTATGTTTATACGATGCAAATTTAATTATCTCACTCTTATATAAAATATTTTTTCTCATATGATATGCACTCACATCTTATATATATGCATTGTAAAACAATTTTATACTGTCATCAAATCAAAAATCGTTATTTGAATTACTTTAAGATAATGTTCTTAAAAGTTAACAAACTCAATATATGGTAGTTTGTGATTGAATGACTATGTAAAAATTTTTATACTGTCAGTGTATAACTCTCTCTTTATAATATATATATATATATATATATATATATATATATATATATATGAGTTAATTACAATGATCACTTTGGTAGTTTGCTTTTATTACACTCGTCACCCTTTTTCTTTTTTGACATTAATTTTAACCTAATTTGTTAACTTTGTGATACTTCAGTTAGTAAATTTAATAAAAGAAAAAAATGACATTCATTTATCAAAGAAAAAACAAAGACAAAAGAAAATAATGTTTAAATAGTGACATGAAGAATTTTGTTGGCAGACATTTTAATACTCAATTACATGTCATTTTTTTGGTTTACTAAATTGAACTTTAAATCTTGATTTGACTTGTTGAAATTTAATGTGAATCATTTTACACACATACACTTCTGGGTAGCCATTTTAATGTAGAGCAATTGTGAAGTTAAAAGAAATCAATAACGACATTTTAGGCAAAGAAAAGTCATTAAAAACCATATGTTTCTCATGTGACCTTCTCAAACTAAGGTTTCTCACTATTAAAACATCAAAGGGTGGTCAATGAAACAAAAAACCAACAATTAGGATGTTTTTTGTAGGGAGGTGATTATTGAATACCATTTAGGTGTCTACACCTTGAGAGTGGAAGGAGAAAAGAAATATGATTAATAATTGGACCAATTTGCTTAAACTTAATTATTGAAAAAGTAATTATTTAATAAATAAACAATTTTATGTTTTTAATGTGTTTGTTTTAACAGTTTCTACTTATTTTGATAAACAAAATTCATTTATTTATAAATAGCATTTTTTTTAAATACTTATTTTCAAATTATTTATTAAATTTAAACAAATTGACCCAATAATGTAATGTGATGGAAAGAAAAAAGATAAAGAAAGAATGAAAAGTATTGATAAAGTGTTTCAATTTTGTGGGTGTCTAAACATAATCAAAATTTTCTTTATTCTCTCTCTCCCTAAGTGTAAAATAAGTTAATGTTTACACGACTACTAAAAAAAGTCACATACTCATTTTCTATATATTTATATAAAAAATAGTTATTTAAGTTACACCAATTTAATTTGATCTGTTATATATATACTATTATTAAAATTTATAAAAAAAACATTATAATTATTAAAATATTATTTGGTAGTTTATACTATTGAGACTTTGTTTATAATGTTTTCAAATATTTTTATATTTTTTTATTTCTCAATTATGGAATTTTTTAAATCATTGAAAGAACAAAAAAGATTTATATAAAATCATTTGCTCCTCAATTATCAGTTTTTTTAATTAAGTTATTGAAAGAACATAAAAGAATATTTTGAAATTTTTTGTTATTGAAAACGTTCCAAACAAATAACCTTTAGTTATTTTATTTTTTATTATTAGTATTATAGATAATTATATATGAATATTACACTTCAAGTTTTCGTTTTGATAATATCAACACATATGATTGATTCAGTAACATATTTTATGCATAAACTATTTCACTAATTAATTGACTATAATACTAACTATTTTTACTTGCACTTTTCAAACCTATTTTTTTTAAAAAAAAATTTAAATCTACATTTTAGAATAAGAAAATTTATATATAGTTTGTCATGAACCTACGGATTTTTCTTATATGAGAATTTCTTTTTGCAACTTTTTTTTATAAATTTTGTTTTTTTACAATTTTTTTTGTCCATTTTTTTTTGTTTCAAATTTTGCAATAACTTTGTTAAAAAATATGATTGTTTTCTTAATTTTGTTGAAAATTTTATAGATTTTTCTCTCTTATATTTTCATACAAATTTTGTATCATTTAAGAAAACATAACATTTCTTTCAATCTTTTTACAAAAACTTGTAGTTTTTATTCAGTAATAAATGGGGATAAAAGTCATAAGAAAACTTAAGAAGTATTATTAACAAAGTTTATCATAAAAGACATTTTGTTACAAAAAATAGTTAATATTTAAATAATATTATTGAATGATAAAATTGTCTATAAAATATCATATCATTAAAATTATTATGTTTAATTTATACATTATAATTTTATTTATTTTGGCCCTCCAAATTATTTTTTAAGCTCTGCCACTGCATAAAAGCCTTAACCCAAGTTATTTCATAAAACCGGTTTGGTCTAGTCTTGATATAAATGGCATGTTTGGTTCAATAAGAGACCAATACTTCAATGGACAATCTTGCATATGGTTCACTATGAACCACTGTTATACACCGTTGGATTAATCCCATGTAAATAGAGATTTAGTGTAACATATGTACCAAAACATCACCCTCCAAAATGAGTCATGATTGATATTTCTCATTGGCTTAAATATATTATATTTTTAATCTCTGATATATATATTTGAATTTTGCATTTGGTTCGTAATAATTTTTTGTTTTACGATGAGTCCCTAATATTTGAAAAATTTTGTGCGAGGTCCCTACTGTTAGAAGGGATCCGTTACACTACTACAAATATACTGTTTCACGACATGGCTTCCACGATGGTTGTGCCAAAACCGTCTTCTTAGGCTAGGCGGTGACAATTTTGCAATTATTTCAAAAATTACAATGACGGATTTTTGGTAAACGTCCTTGAAAGGACAAAACTAAGACAGTTCTAAGTAGACCGTCATTGTTTTAGAAGCTTCATGGATAGTTTATCTAAACCCGACATCATTTTGAATGATTTCAAATACAGTTTTTATAGCAAACTGTCTTTGTATGTCCCAATTTTAAAATTAGGTTTTAAAGCCTTTGCCCTTCTCGACATTTTTGCACACCATCATCTTCCCCAGCTTAGTTCCGGCCACACCTTACTTCAAATCACTTTTGAAGACCCCCACAAAGCGTTCTTACAACTTCAAATACCCTAGGCGCCTCCCTTGACTCTGACATTGGCAAGCAGAAGGTTTGATAGTACGACGACGTTCGTCCCCATCTCCATTTCGTCGGTCACCATTGGAGCCACATTCGTGTTGCTTATGCCTTATTGCTGTTGTCATTTGGGTAAGCAACTACTTCCATTTTAATGCTTTGATACACATACTTATGTATGGAAAAATTAGGTCACAAGATAGAAAGTGGTTGTACCACTGCTGAAAAGTTTTTTTTAAGTTGATTTTATAGCTCTTTTAAGGATAAGGAAACCAGAAATGCATATTGCAAGTTTTACAGTTTAATGGCCTAACTATTTTAGAACCATTGCCTGGTGTGTTTGCATGACGAAAATAGGTGTCTGCCTGTAGCAATTTATTTTCTTTTTTTTTTGGATTTTTTTCATTTGTTTTGGACAGAGGAGAACCCTCTTTTTTTTTTAATAGTGCCTCACTGCCTTTGGAAGAAATGGAAGTAAGTCTTTGAGGACTTTTCCTGAGTGCTTTGTATTGAATTCATTAATAATAACGATACTGTTAATTATAAAATTTCTTTTATTAAGTTATTGTTTTCCCTCATTCTGTAAATCTATATTTAGAGAACTTCTTGACACTTGAATGAATCATGTGGTTGATGGAGAGTTTGAGCAAACCATAAATTGTTTCAGTTGACTTATAATCCCATGAACTTAATCCACCCAATAACGTGACACATCATTCACAATTAGATACCATGTATATTTGTCATTTGGTCTTATTACTAAATGAAAAGAAAGTGTTTAAGTCCCTGTCTGGAATCTAGTGAGGCATAACTCTGAGTAGGGATGAAGTAGTTGGCCCCGCTACTGCCTCGTCAATTATCCAGTGTCTGTTGGTGACCATCTCCAACCTGTTATGTTCTATCATGGTATTGTTACGTATGCATACATAGAACCAGCCACTAGCCCTCTGAAAGCTAGCTAGAACTATTTGTTTCTAACTTGACGTGTAAAACATCACAACACTGTGAAAGCAAACACGCTACAATTTATATTTGAGGACCACAAGATCGTCATGAGAAAACAGCTGAGATGAAGCTTGTTTTGCTGCTGGCCACACATTTTATCGCTATGTGAATCGTGTGGGAGAGGAGGAACGAGTTGCAAGAATCATGCTTGCATTGGGAATGAGTATTTGGATAGTAGCAACAGAATGAAGGAGGTAGCAGAGAATTAACAATTGGTTTTGGACTGAGTAGGGAAGTCTGGTTCTCTCTCAGTAAGAGTATCTTTGCATTTTACCTATCTTCTATTGTTCTTGTAAGGGAGCTTTGCTTCAATCCAATTCTTGTTTTCCCCCTAATTCTTAATCTGTTACCTGATACATACTGTAAGAGGATTCCTCCACTAAGTGTTCACTTTTAATATCAACATGAGTTTTCTTTTGTTCTATCTCTATCTCTGGTTCCTATCATTTTCCATTTCATATTTAAATTCCCCAAATAAGTAGAGACAAACAAATGTTGTCTAGTAGCAGAGCTTAATTATTACCACATGGAATCTGTCAGATAATAATGACTTTTAGCATTAATCCCTATGGAAAACAGGTGGCTCATTTAGCCCATCCAGGTCTACTGCTACTTATTTCTAAGGGAGGTTTCTCCAGAACCCTTTCTTTTTGCAAGATTGCTAGTAACCCTTAGCTATTAGTTGCCATATTTAGCTACATGACTCACTTACTTGAAATATTAAATACAACAAATTATTTTTGTATATATATTCAAGTAAATGGGACATGTGACTAAATATTAGCCACTGATAGCCATGTGTGCCAGTACCCTCGTAAAATAAAGGGTATGAAAGATCATTTGTAAATTATAATGTACTAATAATTAGAATATGCCAGTTCAGTACAACTGTACTTTTATGGAAATTAATGAGACCATTTCAATGCCATTATGTTCCAGACTTTGTGCCACCTATTTTAACCCCATAAATTCTAATATTAGCCTACTTTAAAAACATTGACACAAAAGTTCTACAAATCAATCTACACGACAAGGTTTAACTCATACATGAAGACAATTTTGTTGAGTTTAAAGGAAGCTGCAAGAGGAATTGAACTAAGGTTGAAGACTTGATTATGTTTTAGCTTTTTACATGCCCAATCATTTTGATGGCATATGTAATTTGTTTAAGGGGTCCAAGTTAAATGCCTTGTGATTTATCTTTAGCATGTGCATTCTCATGATCAAGCATACATGGTTTTTAAATCTTAAAGAAATCAAATGGTTTTACAAAAAGTTAAGTTCTCAAAGGCTAAGTTCTTTAAAAAAGAAAATATTACTGCTTTAATTGATTACACAATTAATTTAATCGATTAAAGACATTCAAACTATTCTGGAAAAGCCTTGAAGAACAGTTTAATCGATTACTAATTTCTTGTAATCGATTACATAGTGTTTTATGAAAAACCATGCATCACTGGTTTAATCGATTACCTCCTTCTATAATCGATTATCTTAATTCATTTTTCTTAAATGTTGTTCTGGTTTAATCGATTATTGTATTCATGAAACCATTTTTCCAGAAAGCTGATGAATAATTTAATCGATTATCTTGTTACTTTAATTGATTACATATGGCAATTTAATCGATTACACTAACGGATTAATCGATTATTGTCAATTAAATCTATTTTATATAAAGCTTGGTGAGTCTTTTTCTTATAAATATACATTGAGCGATTTACTCAGTACAAGAATGACTTACCCAAAAGTTTTTCTGAGCTTTCATAAGTGCCCAAATTTCTGTTTACTCTGAGTTCAAACAACTTCTTGTGTGATCAAGATTTTTGAGTTTTTTAGAGAAGATGTTTTAAAGAAAGAAGGTTTTCAAGATTGTGTTTCTGAGCTATTATGCTTTACAACCTGAAGAGTGTGGTAATCTCATTTCATTTTATTCATTCATACATGAAAGATCTCAGGTTGTGTTTATCTTGAACCCATCTTTTTAGAAGTTCTAACATTTTCTGTTGTAATTGTGATATATCATTGGTTTCTTTTCAAGCTTGCTAGAGTAGGGTTCTTTAGGTTGAGATTCTGAGTAGGGTTCTCATTATCTTGTGATTTGTATTCTAATAGGGTTTTAGAATCAGTATCTTTGTCTAGTGTTGACAAAGAGGTCACTTGTAAACAGCTTGTAAAAGATTCTTTGATTTAGTAATTACTCTAACCCAGTGTGGGTTGGAAGCAACTGAATGTAGCCTCCAAGGTTGAGAGGTGAACCAGTATAATTGCTTTGTGTTTTGTTTAGATTTCTGTATGTTTCATACATGTCTTTGTGAACTCAAGCATTATTATCAAATAAACATTTTTCTGTCATTGCTTTCATAACTAAGGGTGATCTTGGGTGAAGAAAGATTTCTGAATTTAATAAAGGTGAACTTGTGATACGATCCTAAGTTTCAATTCCGCAATTTGTTTAAGAAAGTTTTAAATTTCCAGTTTAAACCAATTCACCTCCCTCTTGGTTTATTTGCAGTGTATTCATAGTATTTTCAAGTTTTTTAGGTGTGGTGAAAAACACTTGTCATATATTTGTATTGATATGTTAAAAGATGGGTTTGGTCCAAAAAAACAAGAATAAGAAAATCATTAAAACTAACAATCTATGTTAGTAGGTAGTTTTTAAAAACTCAATTTTCATTTTTTATATTTCATTTAAAAAAATCAAATTGACATGCATGCTATAGTGCATGTCACAATACTAGCATAAAATTATACTTTTGAGTTTTGGTTATGGTTATTCATCATCTTCATGTACTAGTGAAAATAAATACATATTCAAAATCATTTTCCTTGAAGGTTTGTACTAAATTGGAGACTTTCCTGTACTAAATTGTACATTTTTGAAAAAAGTTGACAATGCGAATTTAACTTTGAGTTTGTTTTGGATTAACCATTTAGCCTTTCATTATTTTCTTTTAAAAAATACTACTCAAGAAAGCAAAGCATAAATAGCTCCCCCCCCCCCCCAACACCCAAATGTTGTTCAAATCATTAGAGAAAAGCAGTAAGGTATACTCACCTTCTTAGGTCAACTTTCTAAGTCTTAGAATTTGGGCTTAAGGCCTAATTAATCCTACAAAAATCAGTTTGTGAGATGAGAACTAGTCAAGCTTTATAAGGACTACATTGACAATATCTATAGTTGATGTGGGATCTAAGCAAACCCCCTCATGCCTACGACTAGACATTGAGAGCATGGATGAATGTGGATGGCCCATTAACAACACCCCTCATGTATAAGAATTGACATCTAGTGCGCAAACAAATATGAATGGCTCAATAACTAATCTAGGATAGACTTTGATACCATCTTAGAATTTGGACTTAAGATCTAATTCAACCTTACAAAAATCGTCTAATGAGGTTTTAACTGCCCAAACCTTATAAGTAGGGGCAGATGCACATTGGTGATTATAGGGGCAATTGTCTCCATAAAGTAAACTTTTTTACTTGATTATATTAAATAATTATTGTTTTTTCCCCCTAAAAAAATGGGAGTTGCCCCCATAAAATGATTTTTTAAAAGAAAAGAATGTCAAAGGTTGATCAAACATAGTTTGGTGTCATCATAAAATATGTACATGTAAGTGGCAATACTGGTTTTCAATTCTACATTGTAATAATGCATAGGTTTCTCCTGTTATAAGAAAACTTTATGTATGTTATTCAGCATAAAAAATAGGTTGGATAAGAACTTTCTTATTATTAGCAAAACATTAAGCATTTCGATGTATTGAAGCATAATTGTTACTGTCTCCTTCGAAGATTTAGCTATAAAAATCAATTTAGAGTAGGTCATGTGTAGTGATTTTGATTTTTTTGTTATGAATATGTTGATATTAAGAGACAATAATAAAGAAATTAATCCAACACTTTCAAATTTCCAAATTTACAGAATTAGAAGTACCAAGGAGGGAAAACTGATGATCTAATCAATTTTGTTTTGCTCAACTAATCTTTTGGTTCTAGGTGAGAACTAACATCTTTTTCCAATGGTCAAGTCTTCCACAATTTTGTTGTATCCCTTAATCACTTCATGTGAAAGCAAGAAAGACACACTTGAGATGGTTATCATTAGTTTATTAAAATGAAAAAAGGGGTTGTTGTACCACTATTAAGTTTATTAATATGATTCACTTTACAAGATCAATCTAGGTAAAGAAACTTACCTTAGTCACTTTGGTTTGGAGTCAAACTGGCCTTTAAGTGTCTTAGATGGCCTTGCATATCTACTAGGATTGTCTAGAACTGAAAATTATGGTTCACACGGTTTTCACAAACCACTATGATACCATATGACAGTGAAAGTGAAATTGGACTTACACTTGGTTGAAATCTAACACATATGATTT
>CM023949.1:10316278-10329087 GCA_013407115.1 Glycine latifolia
ACATTGTATTTGGTCCTTTGAATGGAGGGGGCTACCACGTCCTAAAACTAGTGACAAATCATAAAGCAAGTTTTCGATTATAAATCATTTTATAAGTGCTTGTTATGATATAAATCACTTAGCTACCTTACTTCTGATAAAGTGTTAGATATATGACAGACAACAACCCTTTTAAAATTGTCTCATCATGATATAGGTTAGACATAATTATATATATAGTAATGTCCCAGAAAATAAAATTTTTGAAGCAACCACTTATTCAGGAATCTATTAAAATCAGGTCGATTCCGCTTATGGGTTTGGTAACAACCCTTCTTCATGACTAAAAAATGGGATATTTATCACAACGGGAAAGTGAGGCTTCAACTGAACATATATACCCCACAATATGTTAAAATACAGGGTAAAGTTGTAACTTTCATAAGAATGAAAGCATCATTCAAAGCCAACTTATTGGGAAATGTCATTAAACTTTGTAATACCCCTAATTCCTTGAATTACACAAGAGGAAAACTTTACTTCTTTTTCAACATCAACAAATAGTTATTTCGGCTTTCCATCTTTGTCCTACAAACATCTACCACCATAACCTGCATTTTTGAATCTCAATTGCTTTATCTCTTCTTGGTTCATACAATTTCTCTGCTCTGCTACCTAATACCATGAAAACAGTAAGTTATAAGAAGTAAATAACACTTTTCATTTCAAGCGTGTAAACAAATATAATTTGAAGTAAAATATGTTACAATTACAAACCTCTGAGGAAGATGCTTGCATTGAAAACTCATTGAAGCTGCTTATAACACACTGGTGAATCTCAAGGTCTAATGCTTCTAAGGTGTTCACTGTACAGTAGTAATCCTGGCTTTCTGCCACAACACATACTAATCCTTGTGTCCTGGTCTCTTCTCTCAACATTAAATTGCAAAAGCATTACCCACTACACAAACATTTGTTCAGGAACTTGCCCTATGATTATGGATGAGTTTAAGGGTTTGACTAAGTGGTTAAAAGTAAGCATACCTTGGGGAAATTTGATACCATTACTTCATTCAATGTAAGCTCATTAGAAATGGCTAAGAGGTTTATCTGATTTGTTCACTCCTCCATTTATATTCTTATTGCAACTTACCTATCCTTTCTAGAAGCTCTTTCATGTAATCAATGGTGTCTCCAAGAATGGAGGTCGTGTCAATTCAGCCAATGTTTGTATTCTCATGTTAGATCAAATTAAGGTTTATTGTAACAAATCAAACAACAATCTAAGATATTTGTATGAATAAATAATAATCATGAAAAGACAACCTTCTTGAGAAACCCAATTTTATTTCCATTGATTGAGACATTCAGAAATACCCCAAAAATTGACAAGCTAAGAAGGAAGTAAAAAAATAAAAAAGTAAAACATAATCCTATATCTTTTGTACAACCTTGCTACTCTTAAGGACTATTGACCTTAGCATGGAAAGACGGTCATTCAAACCCTTTCTTCTCCTTCGGTCTGCCATGAGATACTTTGAAGGCTGCCATTCTAGTTTCTTTGATTTGGATTTTATCTCCCCACACAACCCCATGTTCATAACTGGAATCTCTGTCACTTGTTCCTCAATTTTGCAGCCAATTATTGCTTGTTCCAAGCTCTCGTTATCCCTTCCCAGAAAACCAAACTCGTCATCCCCTTGTGGCAGTCAATTGGTGCTGACTCATCATTCTTGGTGTATGAAGAATCAAGCTCAGGCAATGTGAAGCCATCAACAAAAGGGTATGCTGCTTCACTTCCATAATAGTTTTCAAATCTGTGGTCTAGTTGAGTTGAAAATGCAGCAAATGAGGGATTCAACATAACTAAACCTTGGTTCTCATCAAAAGAGTCAAAGGTCCAAGTACTAATCCAACCCAGTGGTTAACGCACTAATCCAAGTACTCTCTTCATACACAAGTAGCTCACCCAGAAAACCAAGTTGAGAAAGCTCCATCCTTTTGCCATTTCTGTCACTCTCTCTCCCTCTTCCTTTTCCCTAACTCTCTGGGAAAGAAGTGAATTGTGAAAAAAGCAAACATGGAACGCACCTATGATTACAGAATGTATTACAATGAAAAGTCTAGTGAAATAGCACCTAGAGGTAGGCTCAGATTAAAATGGAATGTCTTTTTCTTTCTTTCTCTTTTGTCTCTCACTCACAAGGTGAATTAATGTCCTTTTCACCGAAATAATCACCCAAAGAGAACTTGTATTTAATTTACCATGTTTACCTTATTAGCTAGCTAGGTTTCAAAGACTTGAAATACTGTACCTTTTTCTCTAATATGGGAAACCTAACATTTGTTCCGGGACTATTTATATAAGGAGGTGGCTTAAAAACAGCTACCTGCAACACCTTGCCTTCAACATAAAGCCATACTTCCAAGCCTCATTCAATTATGACCTCAATGGTTAGCTTCACTATGCCAGTTCAACAATTATGATTGGCTAAGGCTTAATCTCCCTAACCAATTCAGCCAGCTTCCTCTCATGGCATTTTCCAAAAACATGCCTTGTTATCCCCAACACAGTTGGATTACTCACCAAAAAGGACACGTTATTTAAAGAGTTTGTATTTTCAACCTTTAAATTTCATGTAAAAAACTATGAAATGTGACAATATTAGTGCTGTCACATTTAACAAATTTGGGATCTTGACAATAATGCTACCACATTCTTTATTTGTTGAGGTAAACATTAAACATAAGAGTACATTGAAGATAAAACGTCCATGCATTGCATTATGTGGAGACATGTAGTCAATTGTGTACCGTAATTGACTGTAGCATACTCAATAGTCCCACCTTATTCTGAAGTGGAATTCCATCTAGTATCACCATGGACCATTCTTTTATTCAGCTTTTCTGTCATCAGGTTCATGGCAGACTTGACCAATTCCTTCTCAGCTCTTTCCTCCTCTTTTTCACCTTTTTAACTGAAATTATCATGTTATGAAGAAGCTTGTGGGAAACAGCTTCCCGAGCTAAGTCCTAAGTTCTTTCTTCACTGCTGCTGCAGTTGTTTCAGACATGTCAATACCTGTTCAAAACAGATATCCCTAGAGTGGACAAATTGCAGCACCATTTCCATTTGGTTCTGTGACTTCTATTGCCTTTCCACTGAGTGATATTATGCTGACATGGCTGCTTCTCCCACTGTTGACATGGCTTCTTCTTGCAGTGCTAACATGGCTAGTATTTCTTTCTCTCCCATTGTTAACTTCAATAGAATGCAGGTTAGAATTCAACATATCAGAGTATTACAAACAATCATTCTCATTCCTAATGCTATTTTAGCAGCTAGAAGTTATCTATGCCATGGCCAGTACATGCCTCAAAGGCCATATGCATGCCAGGCCAGTAAATTATAGTCATGTCTAAGCTTAACAACAATTTTCAATAACATGTAGGAGCTAGTCGAAATCTTTGATTCTCCTTGTCTTTAAGTCGATCAAGTTTCCTTAGGCTATCAGAAACATCTTTTGGACCTCTCAGTGAAACAAAATTGTTCACTGCCACTGCAATTGATGATTCATCAGGCATATCTTGTTTAATCACGTCTGTATAAGCTTCAATAGCATATTGCTTATGCCCAGGAAGCTGTTCATCCATGATAAATTAATATGTCCAGCTCTTTGAAAAAATAAAACTTGTTTAAAGGAGAAATAAATTTTTAAACTCTAAAATTTTACCTCCTGAACATAGTCTAATTGTACAGCTATAGGATACAATTCAATTTCTATGTCATCATCTAGGGGTGTTCACGGGTACGGGTCACCCGTGAACCCGAATCGATCCGAACCGATCTGAACAGTTTGGGTTGGGTCATTTATATATTTGGGTCAAAACTGAACCAAACCGATCAAAACCGTTCATGTATGGGTTGGGTCACGGATTTAGATTTACAGATTCGTTGATCCGATGACCCGATCCGTGAACCCGTAATAATAATATAAATTTTATTATATATATATATATATATTAAAAATTAAAAAAAATAATTTGACAATAAAAAAAAGGTAAGATATTATAAATGGTTAAGATTGCATTAAAAAATAAGATAGGATATTTTTTTATATTGCATTAAAAAATAGGATAGAATATTTTTAAGATTGCATTACATAATATAATAGAATATCTTTAAGATTACATTGGATAATATGATAGAATATATTTAGGATTGCATTCAAAAATTGGTTAAAATCATATCTTTAAATTAGTATAAATAGAAACATATTTTGGTGTTCATGTATGCATTCCATTCCAAATAATATTAGAGTATTAGAGAGTTTATGTTTGCATCATTGAGAGAATTGTTGTGAGATCATATAGAAGCGTTTGACAAGTTTGATTCTTCAACTGATTTAAAGATACCTATTTGCTTAAGGAATATAAGCGTAAATGTAACTATCTTATTGTATTCTTCTTCTTGACTTTGAAAAAGGTTGCAGCTGGGAACTAGGATACCAGTTTTGTCTCTGTTCTTGATGAATTGAGACATGCAACTTTTGGCTGGGAAACTAGGATACCAGTCTGATTGGGAAACAAGGATATCAGTCTATCTCTATTCTTGGTGAATTTAGACTAGAGTTTTTTGCTGGGAAACAAGGATACCAACTGGGATAATTGTTGTGTAAGGGTAGACTATTATAGTAAATATTGTTCACAAATCTTTTGTTTTAATTTATATTATAAGTCTATTTTATAATATTATGTTGATGGTATTAAATGAATCAATTTTACTACTTTCATACATTTGATAATATTGTGTTAATTGTATGAGATATTTGAAAGAATCGTGATAAAATAGTAGTTCTAAAAAAAAATTAAATGGGTAACCCGGTGATCCGAACCGAACCGAACTGTTCATGAACGGGTTGGATTGGGTTGGATTTCAATTTTTTTTTTCTGAAAACCGAACCGAACAGAACCGATCAAATTTGATTGGGTTGGGTCCTAAATTTGGCCAAAATCGATCCGAACCGATCCGCGAACACCCCTATCATCATCGGCCAAGTTATCTTCCATGAGGACCTCTTGACCAATTCTGAATGGATTATTTGTCTACTGGTTTCAAAATCTATTATGATATGTGGTCTAGTAGTTGAACACTGTATATATGTGTGTGTGTGTGTGTGTGTTAAACATTGTTTTAAAGAAATCTTGTTTGGTGTTTTAGGTCCAAGTTATTCAGTTGGTTAGCTCGTAAAGGCTTATTTTGGTAGCAACAAATACTCGTTTATACAACTGCAATTACATCACTCATATAATCAATCATATAGTCCATATTTTCAGGTATGTCCTATGAATCTTAATTTAATGTCCTACTTTCATTCATTGTGTCAGCTTTGTAGTTTTGTTTATCATAACATGCATTGCATTTTACAACCTTATTTTCCCGTTTAAGGTTCAAGTCAATGATTAATACGGATAGTTTGGATTAATTGTTGAATTGAATCTTGAATTGTCCGTTTGGACAGTTTGGGAAGTAATGTATTTTATCCATTATTTGCACATTTACATTACATATGGTTTTTTATATTTAATAAAATTTCGGTGCACTGCAATTTGCGTTGTTCTCCGGGTCCATACTGATTGCGGTTGAATAAAACCTCCGCTTTCATGTCATGTACTTGGAGACCAATGCGAAATGCTGCCGAAATTTCATTAAATTAAGCAAACGTTATGTAATGTAAATGTATGAATATTGTATAAAATATTACTTCTTGAATGGGATAGGGCCACACCTTATTGTATAGATGACATACATTTGCATCCATATAAGTTTTTTTTATAGAAAAGGTTTGACAGCAGATGGAAAACATGGATCATACTTGGATGAAAGCACCACGCATTACGGATGAGTACGAAATTGGGGTTGAAGATTTTCTTCAATTTACCACCCGAAATGCACCATCTTTAGGGGAAAAATATTTGTCCTTGTGTAAAATTAAGGAACAAGTGTCATAGAAGGTACCTTTATTAATTATGGAAGTCACATAAATTTGGTTTCTTATTATGCAACTCAATGGTAAATTTATGTCGGGATTAACAATCATATGTTTACCACATTTAGGATTCAGAAAATTGCCCAAAACATGTGGTTGAAGCTGTTATAAGTCCAAAACTATGTGGAAATGATATTAATGCATTCGATGATTTGCTTAAGATCCTATATGAACTTTATTACAAACCTGTAGCGGTGCCATGGGAAGGGTCTAAATTTGGGATTCCAAATGTTGAATCGTCGTTGTTCATAACCTTTTCTGATGTGAATGAAATTATAGCATGGGACAAGTGTTTGAACATATCTGTACTGCAGTTGTGGACCATGTAAGTAAATGTGCAGTTAATAACTCATTATAATAAGTTCTTTTCATAGTCCTTACAAATAAATATGTTTCAATTAAAATTTATAAATAGGTTTATGGATGACTGGACTTCAACGTTGGGTGAAACCTCGGTGTATGCATATTTTGAGCCTCAATCGATACACAATGCAAAGGACAAACATGCACAATGTCAGGAATACATTGAAATATGGATGAAGGGTTCACAAAGACAACTGTACTTGGGAGCATACCTGAATCAGTAAGTAAAATGTACACAATATAACAACATGAAAATGTACCTCCTAATTCAGGGTATTATTTTGTAAAATGCAGGGCCCATTGGTAGCTTTTTTATTATTTGTCCTAACAACGATTCCGTGGTATGGTTGTATTTGTTGCGTAAGAAGGTTGATATTTACATAAAAGCCATAATTAACAAGTAAGTTGTTGAGGACATCATACATTTGCTCAATGACAAAGTTAGCTACACATATCATTTACACGTTAACCACAATGATCATGTGTTTTTAACTAAATCAGTGCAATGAAGACATTGAAGACCACTAGAGATGGTATAGCTAATCCACCTACACCCACCTGGATTGAGTTAAAGGTTAGTCTTTGAAAGAACCCTACATATCCATTGCTTATATTTAACAATTTTTAGATGTAAACAACTGGATATGTTTGTTTCTGAATTTAGAGCCATGTTCAACCTGGAGGATATGAGTGTGGGTATTATGTAATGTATTAGATGTGGAATATAGTAACTGGGGGTTTGAAGAATGACTGGAGCACGGTATAATTACAGTAACCCCTTATAATTCCACTGATTAGTATGAATATGTATTTGTGAATTACATTAAATTGAATTGATGTTAATCCATATTTATCTTGTAGTGGTTTGGTGATGGAACACCATTGTACATTGAACAAATAACAAAAATTCGCAAGCAATTGGTAGCATATTTTTTGGAAATTAAAAGAAGTCAAGATTCTAAATTGTAGAGCATGTCACCTTTCACAAACGCTTAGGCTGTATTTGTTGGTTATTGACAAAATTTTAAACATTGTGTCACCCACAATAGATATTGGTGTCTTGCCTTTTGACTTTGTCCTTGTTTCTACTTCACATGGATTAGTTTATTAAATTTGATTTTTGAATAGATATATTAAGAAGAATGAAACAATGTCCGATGGTACAGTTTGAGAAGTCTATATTAATTTTGGTTTGTGATTTCTGAAAAATGTGGTATTATTTATCCATCTAGTAATGGAATACTAGATATTATCCTCCACCCTGGAGTTTTTCTTCCCCATCCATGTAACGGCTGTACGTGCATCGTGCTTCAATGGTAATAGCAAACTTAACTAGCAGAACTCAGAAATATACAGTCTGCTATTAAGGACTTTCATGATTCATCTTTGTTGGTTACTTGCAAATTACAACACCAGATGTTTCTTATCTGACATTGGCATTTTTCCAGGTGCCTATGTAATGCTTGTAGAGTTGGCAATGGAAGCTGGTTTGCATAGGGGTGTCTTAAATATAGTTCATGGGAACCATGTGTGGATTATTTAAAGTGGATGCTAGGCTCAAAAGCCAAAGAAACACATAACACAAACATTAGGTGAGACAACTTTGTGTGGTCTGAAACCTACAACTAATTAATTGTAGGATAATGTTAAGATACACCATGTGAATTGTTCACAAGCTACTTGTAATTGATTTGTAGATTGCTCAAACTGAAATTAGTAATTTATTGATGTAACACTTGTGTTTTCTGTCATTTGGGTGTATATTTAACTAATATTGTAACAGTGAGAAGACTGACAAGGTGACATCTGTAGGAATGTGTTTCTTACATTTTCAAGTGTATAGAATGGATTCAACGGTGAATGCGGTATGAAAATTATGTTCGTTAGGTTTCTTTTCCTTTGCTGGGGGCTGTTTGGAAAGTTGTGGTTACTGTTAATGCTATGTACAGTTACCAATGGCCAAGGATCTTGAAGGGGCCTTATTTAAAGGATTGGAAGGTCTTCAACCTTGTCAAGTCTCAGAACTAAAGCCTAACACTCATATCTTCGCTGTTTATGGTCTAAATAATTTATTTTCTGTATAAAACTATTTTACATTACATCTACATTGATTCAAGTTAATATTGTTTAGGAGATAATTTCTTTAAGACTGCTAGCTATACGGTTGAGGTAGTATGTGCAAAATCATATGAAGATACCACCAAAAAACTGAAGGACATTGAAGCTCAAATTTTAAGAAAGAGGAATGACCTACGCCAATTTGAAGCAGAATATAGAAAGGTTATTGTTTTCTTCACTAATTCATGGTTAGAGTTTGTCTGGAGACACTTATAGTGAGTGTTGTTTGACTTGTATCTCTTAATGCTTTCTAGGCATTGGAACCCTATCAGGAAGTGACAGACAAATACACAAAAGAAAAACAATTTGTACGTACACTTCCTACTTGTGGTACGGTTACAACACCAATGTGTATCTAGAAATACATGCATTTGCATGATTTTAATACTAATTTTGCCAACAGCTTAGTTGATAATTAGTTGAAAAAATTGTATTTGTTCCATTAAGTTGTGGCAAGCTAGACCTGCCACAAATTTTTCCCACTTAGCTGGCCAAAAATAGGGCTAATAATCACAAATTTTTCTCCAATTTCCGTAGCCAGTTTCAAACTAGAATTCCTTACACTGAAGCTGATTTCTTGCCAGGTTAAATTTTTTTTATGTACATGTCATGGGATTATTTAGTGATCTGATTGGTGTGTCTAATATATAATTTGACATATAAAAAAAGGGTGACATAGATGATATCCACACGTAGTGCTGCGCATTGCGTACACCAAACAACAATGTGGATCCTTCAACACCTGAAATGCTACTCCTGGGATGTGAAGGCACTGGTAGCCACAACTGCTTTGTCTTTGGAGTACGGAGTTTGGTTCACCTTACTAAGTATCAAACGAACGACGTGCTCATAAACTCGCTGAGGCAGCTGAATCAAGTTCGGAACAGGAATGCCTTTGCTGTTGGTGAACTTGTCACGTACATAGTGCAAGTGTTTCAACATATCAATGAGTGGGTGACGTATGCTGCTGATGGCTATGATCCAGAGGACGTGCCTCACTTGACCAAAGTCGTCCAAGCGATCCTTCTTGTTGTATACTGGTCAATTGTTGCCACCGTTGCTTCCACCGGTAACCTCATCGGTGTATCATAAGTTGTTTGTTTAGACCACATGTATCTCTAACTAAAAATAATTTGAATGAGTGAGGTATGACTATCATAGGTGACAAACTGAAATAACTTCACGTTACTTGATCCATGCACTCCGTGGAATTCAATTCATTATTTCATATAATGCATATATTATAATCTAACATATCATGCGAAACACTTCTCAATCTGCCAAACTAATGCCACTAACTTTGGAATTATATGTGTCATAAAATGTGAAAGTAATGCTAATTCTTTATTATTGATTGAAATTTATCAACAAGTGGGATTCATTGAATAAAAAATAAGGCTCAGATTATCTCAATCAGCAAAATGTGTTGCTCATCCCATTATATAACTTAAATTGGTTGTTTCAGGAACTATAAATTATCAAAATATACATTCAAGCTTTCCACTGCTATTAACAAGTTGACAACTCATCTTACAAAAGTCAAAGAGCAAATAGGTTGATAAATTAATTGCTTCCTGTTCTTTCAAACCAATTAAGAGTCATACTGCTATACTAAGAGTTTGTCTTTATTAGTTGCAGCCAATGTACGAGATTACATTACCATCAGGAACATCTTTGACAAGCCTAAAGATATTGTGGATCTTTTGAAGGCTCTGATCTACCCCCAACAAAAGGGAGTTGAGAATCCCAAGATATTTGAAGGGACCAACCTAGTTACAAGGGTTAGTTTGTTTTGTACGCCCTTAGTCCAATTATAATTTGTATGTATGAATAAAAAATTGTTCCAAAATAATATTTACAACAAAATCTGGAAATGAATTAATTTTGCCACTTTCATGCCATGATCTTAAGAACTTAATTTTTGCTTCTGTTTTAAGATTTTTTGTCCATAATGTTGTTGGATTGCTTTTGTTTGGTTTCTTCCAATTTTTGTATCTTTGTATTTATTTCTTGCCCTTGAGCTGCTAGTTCTGTTCTTTCCAAAGCTTCATATCCTGTCATGTTTTCTAGCTGCTTTTCATCATCAGTTTCTACTCCATGCTCCATTGGTTATTGGCTATCCTCTTGGACTTATTCTCTACATTTGTTTTGTTGCTCTCTGGGTTCTGAGTCTTGAAGATAAACCCCAAGTTCTGGTTGGAACAGCTTGAGCATAGCCTCTCCAAAGGTAAAAAATGTGGTATTCTGGTTGTATGTCTTCCAAGAAAATCACCAACTTAGAGCATCACCTCTCAATGCCATCCAAACCCAAGATATCTTCTCCTCCCCATGCATTCTAAGGCCCTTAAAATACATATGTAAATTGATCAACCACCAATATGCATCATCTGTGCTGTAAAATCTTGGAATCATCTTTCCATTAAATTTTGAAATCATTTTCAGTTATTCACTACCCCAAATATTTATAATTGGAACTCTGATACCAGTCAATAGAAACTAGATTAGAAATGGAAGAAAAACAAAAATTCTTTATCGATTGTATGTATCTTTACAAAGAATTCTTTTTCTCTTCAAAAGATCTAAGCCTTTCTCTACTCCCACTTCTTATCCACCCACACTACAACTTCTCCTCAAATTCTCTTCCTATTTACAGGCAGCAACTGGTTTGCTAACATAACCCCACCCAACCCTTAACGGGCGTAACTATTTGGAGGCACATCAACATAACCCTTTGTATTTCTCAGACTTACTATCGCAACTAACTAATTAATAATACACTAACTAATTTATGGAACTGGTTTGATGATCGCACTTGGTAAGTTGGTGTGTTTATATTGAAACCATTTTTCCTCTATACTCTTGCATAATTTAAATAGGTTGTTGTTAAATGTTTCTATATATAATGTCAGTTACCTTTCCATTTCAAGTTATCCCCTCGGTGGTGTAATTGGTGGGACTGTCTATCCTGGTTTGACCTTCACAGCAGGCACCTTATGGCGGTATGCATTTGAAACATAGTAATGTTGGTTGTCATATGCTGTGATTTTCTCTATTCATTTTATACTCAAAATATTAAATGGAACAGATGCTTGTTTCATGCATGGGAATAGGCAGATGATATTTGTATATTTAAATGGTTGTATTTGGCAGTATGGTCCAACACTAACATTAAACAATTTAAATTTTCTATACTATTTAGTAGGATGATGAAGAATCAAATTATGACTATATTTCTTTTTTTTGTTCTACTTCTTGTTGATTCAGGTATATATATTGAGGATATATTTAATTTCAACAGAACCACATGGTTTTGTTGATGATGATTCAACCTTGTGAAGCAACTGTAGCAACAATATTAGCCATATATGTTACTTTCATTGGTGTGATCACTAGGATGTTGCAGGCTATAAAGTAAGATGTTTGTTTTAATGATGTCATGTAAAGTCATTTATATTTACTATAATGTTCCATGGTATTTGACATAATTCCGTGTTGAACGGCATTTTACAGTGCTAAGCCGAATTCCAAATTTTACTGTACTAACAATTTGGTTTGTTATTTATTTTATAGAATAAAAATTCTTTAATGTGGTATTTTTTTGTAAGTGTAAATTCAGTTAAGTCCATTGGTTCATTTGGTAGTATATATAGAAAGCAAATTTGAAAAAAATAACACAAGAGCAACAAAGACGGTTTTAAGTCAAAACCGTCTTTATATATAAAGAAACAAAGATTGTTTTGACTATAAAATCGTCTTTGTAGGCATGTATGAAAAAAAAAAGACAGGAGCAACAAAGACGGTTTTTAAGCCAAAACTCTCTTTGTATATAAACAAACAAAGACGGTTTTGGCTCAAAACTGCCTTTGTATGCATGTAGGAGGAAAAAAACAAAAGGCAGGAGCAACAAAGATGGTTTTTAGCCAAAACCGTCTTTGCATATAAACAAACAAAGACGATTTTGACTTAAAACCGTCTTTATATAGAAAAAAAACAAAAGACAAGAGCAACGAAGACGATTTTTTGCCAAAACCGTTTGTATATAAACAAACAAAGATGGTTTTGACTTAAAATTGTCTTTGTATGCATGTAGGAGAAAAAAAAAATGAAAGACAGGTGTAACGACCTGTCTCGTTGCTACTGTATCATACTCTTAATCATGTTTTCAATCACGATTTATAATTGAAAATCCTTTTAAGTTGATTATAAAGAAAATAATAGTAAATTTTTCGCGTGAGCAAAATTAATATCACGAATCAAAATATGAATATTCAATGTTGTAACACATTGTAATATATATAT
>CM023949.1:10329097-10355829 GCA_013407115.1 Glycine latifolia
ATATATATATATATATATATATATATATATATATATATATATATATATATAAGGACATAATTTGATGATGATTGCAAAGGACCATATCTGAAGTGTACAAATTTTCAAAAGAAATGTAACATCCCGGGCGTTGACGAGGGCGGGGAGTGATCGCCGGTGCAATGAGGCACGGACAAGGAGCGGCTCCTGGTAGGCTTCCAGCGGGAGGGGTACATGAATGAATCGAATACACACCCAAACAAGAGGGATCCAGAGGCTGTGCAGGTATACGATTGTATAGTTGAGGATAACTTAAAGGAAATAATAGGTACTACCTATACAAACAAGGTGCATCTACTTTTTGGTAGCCCATAACTTAAGAACTCCACAGTTAAGCATGCTTGACTTGGAACAATTCTGGGATGCGTGACCTCCTCGGAAGTTTCTCAAGAAGTGTGTGAGTAAGGACAAAGCACGCTGAAAAGTCTTGTGTTGGTATGTGGGGACAGTCATTGATCCTGCAAGTGGTCGGGCGTTACAAGAAACAAAGGATTGAATAACTAAGAGTGAGTTGTAACAGTACAACTCTTGTTCGAGATCTAATCCAATGCCATCCCGGCAACAAAACACATCTATAATTCGGGATCTAATATATCATTACCCTGGCTACTTGGCGGCTCCATCAAAAGAAAGTATCCCCCCATATTGCCTGCTACTGCCCGTCTGTTCACACGAACAAAGTTCGTGATCATCACAGGTACCAAAACCACATGGCACAAGAAAGCAAATGTGAGTTCATCATGTAAAATAACAGGTAATAGATAACATTAGTTAAGAAAAGACAATTTGGTCATTGCAATATTACAACAATATCCAAATATTTCATCACGTAATCAATTATGGACAACCCGTCCAAAAATATTTCACAAACCATTCTATAATGACTAGTCATGATGCATGCTCCTGACTTTTCCCTCAGCATGCAATGTGGTACCATCCCAGAAATAGGCCATCACAGGTCCAAATAATAGCTGCAGCTACGTCAGGGTCACTTTGTCATGCACAGGACTCACCCCACCATGGTGATCAGCCAAAATGTGTGTCATAAGGATCTCCCTACAGACGTGGCCCCCAGTACCTCTGTACTCTACAGTTAATCATCCTATTGCTGTCATGCAAATGAAGTATGTTACATGGGCACCATCAATGTATGACCCAGCCCGGGATCAACTCGTTCTGGCTAGGATAATGTCATACACCCCCCATGTACATATATGCTGACCCATTCACGGGCCCACTGATGCACTGACTGTGGTCCTCGTAAGGTTAAGCACCCAGTCCCGGCATCTCACATCTATACATAGAATATCACCATCAATGTATGGCCCGGCCCGGGATCAACTCGTCCTGGCTAGGATAATGCCATACACCCTTCATGGTATCAATGCATTCAATATCTCAAGCCATCACATAGGCCGACCTCAACATAATCACATACGTCATTCACAAACACTACAAACAAGTGAATCGGTGTGGAGTATTAGGTGTCTGGGTTGGCACCCAACTATAACAACTTTGAGGTAAGAATCCGAACAAGGTCGGACGAGGGCGGACAAGGTCGATAAAGATCGAACAAGGTCGGTCAAGGTTGGATAAGGGAAGACAAAGATGAACAAGAATGGATGAGGTTGGAAAAGGTCGGTAGAGGTCAGACAAGGGCGGTCAAGGGAGTCCTTGGGTTTCTATAAAATACCAAAGACGGACTCAGCACTATGCAATCGATTACATAAGTACTGTAATCAACTATAACAGATAGCACTTGTAAGACTCAGTTTGTATTATCACCAACCTACACAAGGTTGTCCGGGTAAGGAATCCCGGTAGCTCTCAAAGAAAAGGAAGTGAGCCTTAGCAGCTCTAGGGAAACAACCCTGGGTAAGGAACCCAATATACAGACGTCCGCCAGCAAGGACTAAGTCACGTCCTGCATGCACACATGCATGCTACGTAAAATAGCTCAGCTCGGCATACTCATCCTGGTAGCTGATGAAAGAAAAGGGCCTTGAAGCCCGAAGGCATGTGAGAAAAACAAAATTTTTAAAACGGAAACACACATACCACACAAGAATCATTCTTTAGGACATAGATGTTACCTTGTTTATATTCGAAATTTGATGATCAAGGATAGGCTTGAAGATACAAGCTCTCTAATGTTGATCCACACCACTTCTTGTCAAGACTCAAGAACACTTCTTGTAGGCTACCAACAAACACCAAAGGAGGCAGGCTAGGCACACCAATGGAGAGGAAGAAGGTTATGTTTTAAAGTGTTTTTACTTATCTAAGAGGCTCAACAATAGATGATATTGGTGGCTGAATTTTCAGACAACACTCACACAAAGGGGCACGTGAAAATAGAGGAAAGTAGATTAGGGTTTTTCCTCTCAAATTATTAGAGAACTATGATCACAATAGCACACTTTATAGAAGAGTTTGAGTCAGATTTTTAATTAAAAAATCTAATCATGAAGCATCCCACACGTGAAGATAAGATAGAGTTGTTGCATTTCAAAATTTCCAACAACCTCCTATCTTATCTTCCTAAGACCAAGTCAATTACTTGGGATTTAATTTTGCCAAAAGATAATCATATATCAGCCGTGTATAAGCCCATAATCAGCCCTCAAAATTCTTCCTAAAATCTAGGACATGATCATGATAAGATTCTAGTTGAATTCAAATTTAAATCTAGCTCTTATCTTCTCCTTTTGATATGAAACTAACTACTATAGTTAATTCATATTTAAATTTAAATATTTAAATTCAAAATTTAAATTATCAAATTTAAATATTAGATAATTAATTTAACTATTTAAATTAATTAATAATGTCTTGGACTATCCAAGCCCATTAACTTCATTCATGCGCCCCTCTCTCTTTAAGATAAGTATCCAAACTCTTTCTTGGGCCAACAACCATTATTAGGCCCAAAACCTTTAATGCTATAATGTCATGACAATAAAGTGTTAGTGTGTGACCCATTAGGCCCAACATAGCTACTGACATAAATGAGTTTAGGCCCAACAAGGTCACTACTCATTTAATGACAACAACACAGAGCACTAGCAATGCTTTGTTGCCCCAGAACTAGTTAGGTAAATGACAAGATCATCCTATTAAATCTATTTGGTTTCCGTATGTATTTCCTTTCGTCTCGGTTACCTTCCCATAAAACCTAGGGTAAGGAAACGTATCAGCCCTTACGGTCTAGGGTAAGCTTCAATACGAAATAAGGAGTCCCAATTTTACTGACTCTAAAGGCAAATCATCTCATGATTTCTTTTACTATGCATAGATTCCTGAGTCCCGTAAATGTCATCCCGATTTCTCTGGTTTACAGATAACCTAATCTCTCACAGAGATTTGACGAATTCCTTCAGCTAGTCACCCTAGACTCGTGTTCTTTCAGGACATGCCCAAAAGTATACCTATGTGTCTCCATGTTTCAGGCAGACGAGGTATACAATCAAAGCATGTCTTCTAGAACACAGTCTAGGTGAAAACTTCTGGTCTAAGGAAAGACACACCCAAATAATAAAAGGCTACTCTAATGATACTATCTGTGAGATTTCCTCATAGAGTCTCTTTGTGGGTCCGTTCAGTGCGAGCTATACCCTTATAGGTCCACCCACGACTTTAGCTAAGACATCTCCATGTTTGTAGCTCATGAGGTCTTTACCTTGTATCTGCATACAAGTAGTTAAGCCGTGCTAGTCTTACCCGAAATCACTGATCCCCATTCTCAGTGTCTCTAGACTAGGAACTTAAAATTTAGGAGTAGACATCTGGTATCCTTGAATCCTCATGATCGTGATCCCATCACTGATACTCAAGAGATACCTATTCTATTCCAAGAGTTTTATCCAGTTACTCATATGTTAATAATGATATTGAGACAGAATATGAAACAAGATAAAGAGCGCTTACAATTTATTCATGACAATATGAAAAGTACATGTACGTCCTAATCTAATGAAAAGATTGTCTCTAGGATATCCATATACTAACAGCTGACATCTTAAAACACAAGGGATTGATACACATGTTTAACTCGGCCTACCTATCCCGGTAACCAGCGTAACAAACTAGGGTTTGATACATATATGCAACTTGGTCTACCCATCCCGGTAGCCGACGTCACAAACACAAGAGTGTTTTAATTTATACGCATATGTAACATGTTCAGCCAGACTTACCCAATCCGGTAGTCGTCTTCCTCACAAACACACCACATAAAAACATCATCAATTTATTTTACGCAAAACACTAGAAAACATATACCTACTTCATCTCAACCATGATATCTAAAACCATTATCAACACAATAAACTCCCCTTACCTTAAACAAGAATTCTTTTCTTTCAAACTAACGTGAGTTTTGTTTGAACGCAAGTTCTCATAGCAACCAGGGAGGAAAAGGTTAAGCTCCGTTTGCGAGTTCCTCTTAATGTAGAGGTTTTTCCGCTGTAGCTACGGTAGTTTTTGAAAGTTTAGAGAGAGAAAAGAAGAGAAACACGCACAGAAGTGAGAACGAACATGCTTCCATTTCATGCGCTGCTATATATATATAGGCGGAACTACTAAGGCAAGTCACCAACATGCGTGAACGAATAGCTACCATAGCAACCATAGTTTCCAACTTGTGTGTACGAACAGCTATCTTAGCCAACTAATTTGACTTACATCCCTCAAGCACAAATACCAAAGCAAAACACTTAACAACAATTTGCAAGAATTATATTAAATAATTAAGCAACATAAAATATCTATCAACTTGTACATTTTCAGGGTGTTACAACTCTCCCACCCTTTTTGAAATTTCGTCCTCGAAATTACCTACTGTAAACAAAGCTGGGTAGGTTTCCTACATCTGACTCTCCAGCTCCCATGTTGCATCTTCTCCCCCTAGACCTCCCCAGATTACCTTAACCAAAGGAATTTCTTTCCCTCTTAGATGATTTATCCGTCTATCCTTAATCCTCAAAGGTAGTGTTTCATACGTTAGGTTTTCTTTTATTTGAATATCATCCAGTTCGACCACATGAGAAGGATCATGAACGTACTTACGAAGTTGGGACACATTGATGTAAGGCAGTTGAACCCATAGCTATTAAGTTTCCCAAATCTACCTTGCAATAGAACCCAAGCTTCAAGCAAACCTCAAGAACACATAAGCTTCCAGCACTCCTTGAATTGGGGCTGTCTTTAGGAGTTTTAATTGTAGAAAATGGAAGATGGAAGAAAGGTTAGGGATGGAGATGAAGACACCATGGAGAAGCTCTCCAATAAGTCTAGGAAGAATCACCACAATAGCATTGGGAAGCCATTGATAAGACTCAAGAAGTTCTTGAACAAGAACAAGAGAGAAACTCTCACACAATTTTCAGAAATTGTATTAATGAACCAAAGTTAGTTACATTTAGTTTTGGCACCTTTATATAGTCCATGAAATTACAACTAAATGACACTAAAATGTAAGAAAAATGCAAATTGAAATGAAGCCTAAATGAAGCTTGAAGTGCAAGCTTTGCTAAAGTGACCATTGGCTTCCAAAACAGTTGCAGAGTAGCTTAAAAACTGGTTTAATCGATTAATTCTCACTATAATCGATTAAAACAGAGCGTTTCTTATCAACAAGTGTCGTGTAATCGATTACAGACACATCATAATTGATTAAAACAGATAGGATTTGCTAAACAGATAGCATTTGCTTGTGTAATCGATTACAGACACGTTGTAATCGATTAAAACAGACAACACTTTGTTTTTTTACAACATACAAGACTTTTTGATGTGTTTGCATTGCATTGGTGTGCTTTTTCAATCCTAGCTCTTGTCATTGGTCCTTTAAAGCTCACCAAAGGAAGTGCTTCAAGCTCTCCTTCTAGACCTTTGGCTTGGAATGGACCTCCATCACACATGGAATACATTATGGAGATTGGAAAGAGACCGGGGTAAGGCAATCTGGTACGCGACAAGACCAACTCTTTTTAGAATTTGGAAGGGACCAACAAATCAAGGTGTGAGTTTTTGGGTTTTCAATGCTTGGCCAACTCCAGTCCAAGGGGTAACCCTCAAAAATACATGATCGCCAACCTCAAACTCTAGGTCTTTCCTCCTCTTGTCGTGATAGCTTTTCTGTCTACTCTGGGCCATTCTCATCCTATCCCGGATCATCTTGACCTTCTCGGTCATTTGTTGTACTACCTCGGGTCCTAACACAAGATTCTCGCCGGGTTCTAGCCAACATAAGGGTGTTCTACACCTTCTACCATATAAAGCTTCATAGGGAGCCATGCCAATGGTAGAATGAAAACTATTGTTATATGTAAATTCTATCAATGGAAAGAAGCTATCCCAACTACACCTCTGCTCCAAAATACACGCTCTCAACAGGTCTTCCAGAGACTGAATGGTCCGCTCTGTCTGACCATCAGTTTGAGGGTGATATGCCTAGCTTAGCCGAAGCCGGGTTCCCAAGGCTTTATTCAAACTTTCCCAAAATCTAGACGTGAACCTTGGATCCCGGTCAGATACTATACTAGAGGGTACACCGTGCAACCGAATAATCTAGCTAATGTACAAAGAAGTTAGCTTCTCTAAGGAAAATCAGATATTAATGGGAATAAAGTGAGCAGACTTAATCAATCTGTCCACAATTACCCTGATAGAATCCAACCTAGCCCAGGTTCTAGGTAAACCCACAACAAAATCCATGGAAATACTATCCCACTTCCATTGGGGTATCTCTAAGGGTTGTAACTTACCCGATGGTCTCTGGTGTTCTACCTTAGCTTTCTGACAAATTAAACACGTATATACAAACTCACTAACTTCTTTCTTCATGTTCGGCCACCAAAACATAGTCTTGAGATCTTGATACATCTTGGTGGCACCGGGGTGAATACTTAAGTTACTTCTATGCCCTTCTTCTAGAATCACCTTCCTAAGCCCGGATATGTTGGGAACACAGATTCTACCTTGAAGTCTCAAAACTCCATCCGATCCCACATGGAAACTACTAGCACTCCCTGATGCTATGGCTTCTAACCAAGTTTTTAGAAAAGGGTCGGACTTCTGCCCTTCTCTAATCTCTTCTAGTAGCCCGCTAGTAATCCGTAGGGTTCCTAGTCTCACGCTATTTGGGGTAAGTTCACACACTAGACTAAGGTCTCTAAACTTTTCCAAAATATCCAATTCCCTAACCATCAATGTGGACACATGAAGAGATTTTCTACTTAAAGCATCGACCACCACATTGGCCTTGCCAGGATGATAACTAAGCTCAAAATCATAATCCTTAAGAAATTCTAACCATCTTTTGTAGCACATGTTTAATTCCTTTTGGCTGAAGAAATACTTAAGGCTTTTATGATCACTAAACACTTCGAACTTGGAGCCAAAAAGATAATGCCTCCATATCTTAAGGGCAAACACTACAGCAGCCAGTTCCAAATCATGGGTAAGGTAGTTCCTTTCATGCGTTTTAAGCTGCCTGGAAGCATAGGCCACAACCCGGTCATTCTGCATCAACACTCCTCCTAAGCCTATCTTTGATGCGTTACAATACACCTCAAAGGGTTCTTTTGGGTCAGGCAAAACTAACATAAGAGCGATTGCTAGTTTTTCTTTGAGGGTTTGGAAACTATGTTCACACCGGTCATCCTACACAAACACCTGACCTTTACGAGTCTGCTTGGTCAAAGGTAATGCTAACTTAGAGAAACCTTCTATAAATCTCCTATAATATTCGGCCAAGCCCAGAAAACTTCTAATCTCAAACACAGACTTGGGGCGTTCCCACTCAAGGACAACTTCTACCTTAGAAGGATCTACTACTATACCTCCTTGGGATATCACATGCCCAAGAAAACTTACCTTCTCCAACCAAAACTCACACTTAGACAACTTAGCATACAGTTGTCGATCTTTAAAGGTTTGCAGCACAATCCATAAGTGTTTTTCATGCTCCTCTCGTGTCTTAGAATATACTAGAATATTGTCTATAAAAACTACTACAAAACTATCAAGTTAAGGGTGAAAGATCCCATTCATGTAATCCATAAACACACCAGGAGCATTGGTCACACCGAAGGGCATAACCAAATACTCATAATGACCATAACGGGTTCTAAAAGCAGTCTTTGGAATTGTAAATACAATGAATACCTAATCTAATAAACCAAGAGGGGGGGTGAATTGGTTTTTAACACTTTTTTAACTTTTTTCTTGAAATTCAAACTCAGCGGAAGAAATACTTTGGATCGTATCTTTAATCAAAACATTTTTAATAAGCAAATTTCTCTTTTCCAAACACTTAACTCTTGTGCTGAAACAAAGTCTGGATTGATTCACAAACCAATACCACAAGCAATTGAATGTAATGTAAATCAAAACACAATTACACACAAATTTATACTGGTTCACCTCTAACCACTTGAGGCTACATCCAGTTGTCTTCTAATCCAAACCAGATTAGAGTTCCATTAACAATTTTCAATTCTTTACAAGCAATCAAATAAGTCTCTTCTACCCACCCTAGGTAAAATTCTAAATCTAACCCCAAGATTTATCTAAAGACTTAGAACCCGAGCACACCACTCAGTTCTCCCCACTAGAAACCCTATCTAGTTATGCTTTAAAGAATTCTAACTTGTTACATGGAAAATTACAACACAAACTGTAAAATACAAAACTAAAATTCACAAAGAGTTAAGCATAAGGTTCAAGAAGAATATCACCTAAACTTCCTTTTGCAGCTAAAAGGATTTCAAACGTAATTGATAACTTGGTGATGAATGCAATGCCTTCTTGAAAGATCTTGCTACAAACTAATGCATGAATGATCACTAATCACTTCCTTCTTCTATGCAATCTTCATGTTTTTCACTTCTAAGAACAACAAGACTTAAAAGACTCTCTTTAAAGCTTTTTAATCACTCAGAGAACAATAATACTTTTGTATGAAAATGAGTGCTTTCGAAATCTGTCTTTTTTTTTTTTAACACAGAGTCACAGCATGTCTATTTATAAAAAAACAGATATAACAGACTGTAATCGATTATTTCGCTAAAGTAATCGATTATTTTAATGCAAGTAATCGATTAATTCGACTATTTAATCGATTAAAGTGTTCATAGTAATTCTGGAAATCTTGAAAGAACATAATAATCGATTATCTCATCTTGTAATCGATTATTCCAGAACACCAGTGAAAAAACACAAGCAGAGGTAATTGATTAAATGCCTTTTAATCGATTATCACAGTGGAGTGCATTTTTCTCTCTAGCACAATTTAATCGATTACGATTAAATGGTAATCGATTAAAACCACTCTAAGACTGAACAGGATTATGCAGAATGCTTATGTAATCGATTATACCACCTATGTAATCGATTATTTCAGTCTTAAAACATTTTATGCATGTTTAAAACACATCAATGTATTTCTAATCAAATGCATATGTTATTATTTTATACCTAAGCATGAATGCATGTTGGATTGATTTTATTAGTAGCTGCAAAGGGTTATTTAGGTTATTCCTTTTAATGAACCAAGCTTTACAAACAAAATGAAAATTACAAAGCATGAATCAAATATCAAAACTTGTCTTCTTCAGATTCTTCAATCACTTGAATCTAACAGGAATATCCTCAGACTTTACCCAGATTTGATGATAACTCATAAGCGTTTGTCGTGTCGCTTCAAAACAATTAAACTAAGCTAATTCTGTAGCAAAGGATTAACCTAGGTTAACTCAAAGACACTATCAATATGGTTCTATCTTCAATTCACTACTAACAATAAAGGGGATTTTTGTCGAACAGTTTGCAGGCGCGAAGTAAAAATTGCAAAAACACAAACTACGATTAAAGATCAATGCAAAAACTAACAGAATTGATAACAAGTAATGTAAAACAGATTAAAGAGCATCAATCCAATTCACCAAACCAAGCTATTCGAATCATCATCATTCTCAGAAATTTATCCTATTGTGAAAGTTCATTCAATTTCATTAGAAGCAGTTCAATCGAATTAACCCCTAAATTAATTGAAACCACAACCCTAATTGAAATATCATCCAATTAATCTGTGATTTATATTCGAAATTAGGAAATGAATCCATAACCTAATCCGCTTTCAATCCTAAACGCATTCATAATCATGAAAACAGAATAGCAATTGAAGAAGAAAGTGAACATTCACACAGAATTCGAAATACTAAACCAGAACTCAAATTCTTCTCTTGCTTGGGTTGGATCCTTGGATTGATTGATTATTTAGCCTTCCATGATCATCATCAATGAAAGCCCCATGAAATAAGTGCACGAAAATGGAAGAAGGGAAAATGAAAATGAAGAACAAGGAAGAACAGTTGAGAGAAAATAATAGAAATGGTTTTGATTCTAAAAACTTAAAAAGAGAAATGTAAAACTGTTTTGCAAAAAAATGAAATGTAAGTAATAATTTCTCCTAATGTCACTAATATATAGTGACTAAGTCTGAAGAAAAGAATAGGCCATGAACAACCCATCAATTCTAATTATTTATGCCATTTACACTAATAAAAGTCCAACTCGCAGCCCAAAATACAAGTGCAGTGGTTCTGACTTCAAATCCTAAAATGACCCTCCAAATGGTAGAATTGGCCTCAGCTTATTTCTGGCAAACTTGTAGATCAATTCGGAGTTTCGTAGAGCTCTGTAGGTCCTGTACAAGGAAGATACGTCAAGTGAGCATAAAATCCGAAAATACGCAACAATTAGCAATTAAGCCCACTAACTTGCCTAAGACAATTCAACAAAACCTGGTTGAAAGATAACCAGTCCATTCCCAAAATAATATCGATCTGACTAAGAGGAAAACAAATAAGATCAACACGGAATTTCCTCTCAGAAATTTCCACAAGACAATTTAAACACACCTTGGAAGTCACCACAGACCCACTAGCCGGAGTCTCAACTACAAGTTGATTATTCAAAGGAGACACGAAAAGTTTAAGTCTTTCTACACATAACCGGGATATAAAAGAATGGGTTGCACCAGATTCAAAAAGCACAAGCAAAGGAATCCCGTTTATGAAACATTTACCTTGGATTAGATCTCGGGAATTCGAGGCTTCAACACCACTAAGAGTAAATACTCTTCCCTTGGTCCTCGGTTGTCCGGGTTGGTCCTGCTGACTACCTTCATTTCGTTCTCTCTTTTGGTGTGGATAGTTTATTTGAAAGTGACCTCTCTCTTTACAATTAAAGCAAATCAAACTTTGCTTGCATTCAATAGAGATATGCCCGGGCTTACCACACCTGAAACAGGTAACCCGGGTTGGAAAGGTAGAAGGTCTCTTACCATTTCCACCAGAAGAATCCGGAGCAACAATTCTTGGATGACTGGGTTGGTTACCGTATGGCTTACGAGCGATCGTGTAGGGTTTCCCGTGATTTCGTAATTGGTTTTCTTATCCTTTACCAGGCCAGCATTCCAGTAATAGGTCGCTTTGTCCCGGGAATCCTCATCCTATATCCGGCACATGTTGACCAAGATCGGGAACTGATGGATTCCTTGATAATTTATGGCTTGTTTTACCTCGGGCCGTAATCCGTTCAAAAACTTCACGCATTTAGAACTTTCACCATCGCATCCCTGGTAGTGAGGGAAGTATCTTACCAACTCCTCAAACTTAGCCGCATACTCGGCTATAGTCCGGTTTCCTTGTTTAAGCTCTAGGAACTCCATCTCTTTCTTGTTCCTCACGTCTTCTGGGAAGTACTTTTCCAAGAATGCCTCCTTAAAGATCTCCCAAGTCACTACCCGGCCTTCTGCCTCCATGCATTAGCGGGTATTATCCCACCAATACTCGGCTTCTTCTGCCAGGGTATAGGTACTGAAGGCGACCTTCTGCTCCTCAGGGCATGCCATAACCCGGAAAGTCTTCTCAATTTCCTGTATCCAGGTCTAAGCACCATCCGGGTTGTATCCTCCATGGAAAGAAGGAGGATTATTGCGCTGAAAATGGTCCAATCCATGGTACTCCGCTGCTCCTGGGGCTTCTCCCCTATTCTGATTCCCCAATTCCTGGGCTAAGGCTTGGAGAGCATCAACTATCGCACGATCATTCCTACCAGCCATTACTTACTGCGCACAACAAGAAGTGAGAACCCGGAAGGAATACACACAAACACACCAAACCATACTATACAGACCCTCTACTGTTTGCATTCCGAACTGCTTGCCATAATGTTCCCTTGCATTGTCCCGAATTATACAGATGGCTAGTCTGATAACTCACAACAAAGCATAAAAACTTATGGTATAGCAGACTTGAGAAATACAAATATTATATGACTACTCTAAAAATAACATCCTACGCAAGCTCAAACATAAACAAACACAATCCAACACAGCACAACTTAGTTTCTTCAACAATCAGATACTCAACAATCAACACAAACTGCAGACAAACATAGCAAGCTCACAACTCACTGGCCAGAAGATCCGACCTACTTTGATAACACTAATGTAATGACCCACCTCATCGCTACTGTATCATACTCTTAATCTCATGATTTATAATTGAAAATCCCTTTAAGTTGATTATAAAGAAAATAGTAGTAAATTTTTCACGTGAGCAAAATTAATATCATGAATTAAAATACGAATATTCAATGATGTAACACATCGTAATACATATATATATAAGGACATAATTTGATGATGATTACAAAGGACCATGTCTGAAGTGTACAAACTTTTCAAAAGAAACAAAGGATTGAATAACTAAGAGTGAGTTGTCATAGCACAACTCTTGTCTGGGATCTAATCCAATGCCATCCCAGCAACAAAACACATCTATAATCCGGGATCTAATATATCATTACCTCGACTACTTGGCGGCTCCATCAAAAGAAAGTATTGTTCCATATTGCCTGCTACTGCTCGTCTGTTCACACGAACAAAGTTCGTGATCATCACAGGTACCAAAACCACATGACATAAGAAAGCAAATGTGAGTTCATCATGTAAAATAACAAGTAATAGATAACATTAGTTAAGAAAAGACAATTTGGTCATCACAATATTACAACAATATCCAAATATTTAATCACGTAATCAATTATGGACAACTTGTCCAAAAACATTTCACAAACCATTCTATAATGACTAGTCATGATGCATGCTCCTGACTTTTCCCTCAGCATGCAATGTGGTACCATCCCGGAAATAGGCCATCACAGGTCCAAATGATAGCTGCAGCTACGTCAGGGTCACTTTGCTGGGCATAGGACTCACCCCCTCATGGTGATCAGCCAAAATGGGTGTCATAAGGATCTCCCTACAGACATGGGCCCCCGGTACCTCTGTACTCTACAATCAATCATCTTATTTCCGTCATGCAAATGAAGTATGTTACATGGGCACCATCAATGTATGACTTGGCCCGGGATCAACTCGCCCTGGCTAGGATAATGTCATACACCCCCCATGTATATATATGCTGACCCATTCACGGGCCCACTGATGCACTGACCGTGGTCATCGTAAGGTTAACAACCCGGTCCCGACATCTCACATCTATACATAGAATATCACCACGACACCATCAATGTATGGCTCGGCTCGAGATCAACTCGACCTGGCTTGAATAATGCCATACACCCCCGTGGGTATTTATGTATATCCAAACGCATGTAGATTACCATGGGCACCATCAATGTATGGCCCGGTCCAGGATCAACTTGTCCTGGCTAGGATAATGCCATACACCCCCCATGGTATCAATGCATTCAATATCTCAAGCCATCACATAGGCCGACCTCAACGTAATCACATACGTCATTTACAAACACTATAAACAAGTGAGTCGATGTGGAGTATTAGATGTCCGGGTTGGCATCCAACTATAACAACTTTGAGGTAAGAATCCGAACAAGGGCGGACGAGGGCGGATAAGGTCGGTAAAGATCGAACAAGGTCGGTCAAGGTTGGACAAGGGAAGACAAAGATGAACAAGAATGGATGAGGCCAGAAAAGGTCGGTAGAGGTCGGACAAGGGCGGTCAAGGGAGTTCTTGGGTTTCTATAAAATACCAAAGACGGACTCGGCACTATGCAATCGATTACATAAGTACTATAATCGATTATAACAAATAGCGCTTGTAAGACTCAGTTTGTATTATCACCAACCTACACAAGGTTGTCCGGGTAAGGAAACCCGATAGCTCTCAAAGAAAAGGTACGAGCTCTACCGAGTAAGAAAACCCGGTAGCTTACAAAGAAAGACTGGAACTTAACTATTCTAAAGATAATAACCCATCCCGGGTGAAGAACTCGGTAGCACTAAGGAGATGAGCTTAACAGCTCTAAAGAAACGACCCCAAGTAGAGAACCCGGTCGTTCTAGAAGAAAGGACACAAGCTCAACCGACTAGAGGACCCGATGGTATTTTTTTTTCTGAGAAAGCACGAGCTCATCTAGACTAAGGAACCTGGTAGCTTTCTCTCTCCCTTGAAGTAACTTGAGCTTAAAAGCTCTAAAATATCACTCCGGGTAAGGAACCCGGTACAATTAAAGAAAAGGAAGCGAGCCCTAGCAGCTTTAGGGAAACAACCCCGGGTAAGGAACCCGATATACAGACGTCCGCCAACAAGGACTAAGGCACGTCCTGCATGCACACATGCATGCTACGTAAAGTAGCTCAGCTCGGCATACTCATCCCAGTAGCTGACATCTCAAAACACAAGGGATTGATACACATGTTTAACTCGGCCTACCCATCCCGGTAGCCGGCGTCACAAACAAGGGTTTGATTCATATATACAACTTGGTCTGCCCATCTCGGTAGCCGACGTCACAAACACAAGAGTGTTTTAATTTATACGCATATGTAACATGTTCAACCGGACTTACCCAATCTGGTAGTCGTCTTCCTCACAAACACACCACATAAAAACATCATCAATTTATTTTACGCAAAACACTAGAAAACATATACCTACTTCATCTCAACCATGATATCTAAAACCATTATCAACATAATAAACTCCCCTTACCTTAAACAAGAATTCTTTTCTTTCAAACTAACGTGAGTTTTGTTTGAACACAAGTTCTCACAACAACTAGGAAGGAAAAGGTTAAGCTCTGTTTGCGAGTTCCTCTTAACGTAGAGGTTTTTCCGCTGTAGCTATGGTAGTTTTTGAAAGTTAAAGGTGGTACTGAGGGCTGATGAAGAGAGTATTATGAGTGCAAAAGAGTTTAGAGAGAGAAAAGAAGAGAAACACGCACAGAAGTGAGAACGAACATGCTTCCGTTTCATGCACTACTATATATATATAGGCAGAGCTACTAAGGCAAGTCACCAACATGCGTGAACGGACAGCTACCATAGCCACCATAGTTGCCAACTTGCATGTAAGAACAACTATCTTAGCCAACTAATTTGACTTACATCCCTCAAGCACAAATACCAAAGCAAAACACTTAATAGCAATTTGCAAGAATTATATTAAACACAATTCAGAAACTCTAGAACCGCATGGCGGAGATGGATCGAAAGTATCAGGAAGAGATCCAATGGTTGAAAGCTGACTGCGATCATCAGGAAGCCAGAACAAGACATCCCCAGGGAGATGAACGCTCCCCTGACACTAGAGAAGAACAGACGCAAGATGAATCGCATCCTCAACAACATGTCAACCCTTCGATCATTCGTAGTTTGACACAGGGCTACCGAATGGAGAGGCATAACACACGACACAATCCCCTCACGGACCGCATCAGGGAAGTCGAGAACCCGTTCGGATGGAAACCTCTACACTTAGAGAGGTATGATGCTACCACCGATCCAGACGAACACCTTGATGCATTCCTTTCACAGGCAAATCTTTACACAAACAACGACGCCATATTATGCCAAGTGTTCCCTACATCCTTGAAGGGAGCAGCGTTAGCATGGTATGGTGGCCTCCCTGAATGGTCTATTGACACTTTCGACACCTTTGTCGAGAGATTCAGTGTGCAATACACAACCAGCCGAACCCATAGGCTGACCTTCGTTGCACTAGCGACATTACGCCAATCAGATGACAAACCTCTTCGCAGGTTCATGGAACGATTTGGACAACTGACTGTCCAGATTCGAAACCTCAACCTCGAGGTAGCACTGCATTCCATGATGCTGGCACTTCGACCTGGTAAATTCGCAGATAGTCAATGCAAAAAACCTCATTTTAGCATGGAGGAAATACGTGAACGTGCTAAGGGTTACATACAAATGAAAGAAATGTCAAAATTCGGAAACAAAGTTCGACGAGTCGGATAGAAGTGCGAGAAACATGAAGTCTCCATTAGAGTTGACCTCCATAGAGTCAACAAGAAATGGAAGCTGAACAAGTCGCAGCTCCTCTAGAGAGGACCTAGGTTCGAGAGATATACTCCCCTGACGGTTAATCAAGCCACAGTCATGGAAGAAGCCTTCAATATAGAGGTACAGGTGACACTACCAGCTCCCTTGAAGCTGGGTAAAACCCTAATAAATATTGTCACTATCATTGTGGCCAGGGCCATAACGCGGAAGATTGTTGGGCCTTGAAAGACAAGATAGAAGAACTCATCCAAGCGAGACAGTTATTACAGTTCGTAAAAAGACCTGATAATTCTCCAATGGAAAACAGACAGGAGGGACGACAAAGGGGATCGATTTAGAAATAGAGACAGGATGACCCCATGGTCGTTTCCCTCATAATCGCCAATTTCAAGGTGACAAAAGTTCTCATCGATCAGGGTAGCTCCACTGACGTATTATATCTAAAGACTTTTCAGAAATTAGAGATATCGCCAAACGCTATACAGCCTCACCCAGATCCACTCCTAAGCTTTGCAGGAGAAAGGGTAGAAATCATAGGATATGTCGACCTAATGACCACCTTTGGTCAAGGATCACTTTCCAGGAGCTTTACAGTCAGGTATAATATTGTGGATCCCAACACATCATACCTTGTCCTGATTAGCATAAAAACCCTGAATGAGTTGGTAGCTATTGTTTCTACACCTCATTTGAAGATGAAATTTCCTACCATGACAGGGGAAATTGTCACTATCAAAGCAGACCAGAGGCAGGCCAGACAATGTTATGTGGAAACCCTTAAAGTGGTACCATATTCTCTCGATAGGAGGCCAGATAGACATCGTACCACTTCGGGGGCACCACCCAAGTCATGAACATAGACAGAGAGTCTACTCCTTATACGCTGACGGTCTATACAACTCACCATGATGATACCTTCGACGTAGATCCGCGCGATGATAATATCGACAAAGGACCAAAATCGATCGAAGAATTAGTCAAACTGCAACTTGGGTACAAACCCGGATAGTGCATGTAGCTTAGCAAAGTACTCTATCTGCATCTCTGTTCGCTTGGCAACCATCTGACATGCCAGGTTTTAACCCAAATGTCATATGCCACAAGCTGGCTATATGTCCACAGGCCAAGCCAATAGCACAGAAAAAGCGAAATATGGGAGAAGAAAGGCGAAAAACAGTGAAAGAAGAAGTAGACAAGCTACTTAAGGCCAACTTTATCAGAGAAGTTAGGTACTCTATCTGGCCTGCCAACATTGTCATGGTCAAAAAAGTCAGTGGCAAGTGGCACATGTGCACAGATTTCACAAACCTTAACAAGGCATGCCCGAAGGATGCATACCCACTCCCTAACATTGACAGACTAGTTGATGGGGCGTCTAGATTTCATATCTTAAGCTTCCTGGACGCATATTCTGGTTACAACCAGATCAAAATGCATGCCCCAGATGAAGAAAAGATAGCCTTCATTACTGAAGATGCCAACTACTACTACAGAGTCATGCCCTTTGGTCTCAAAGATGCTGGGACTATATACCAGCGATTGATGGATTGCGTCTTCAGAAAACAAATTGAACGCAACGTCGAGGTCTATGTAGACGATATGGTTGTCAAGTCCCAAAGTGTAGCTCAACATGTTGCAGATTTGGAAGAGGTATTCGAGGAGGTTCGAAAGTACGACATGCGTCTTAATCCCGAAAAATACACATTCAGGGTAGGAGGCAGCAAATTCCTTGGTTTCATGATCACACACCAAGGAATTGAGGCCAACCCAGGCAAATGCTCAGCCATCTTACAGATGCATAGCCCGACTAGCGTCAATGAAGTTCAAAGATTGAACGGAAGGCTAGCAGCCTTGTCAAGATTCCTTCCAAAACTCGCAGAGAAAGCCAAACCTTTCTACAACTTGCTCAATAAGACAGAACCATTCCTTTGGGATGACACTTGTGAGCAGGCTTTCGAGACATTCAAGAAAACAATCACTGCACCACATGTCCTGAGTCGACCTCGACAGGGGGCACCATTGCTTCTGTACCTCTTAGTAGCCGACGAAGCTGTTAGCTCGGCACTTGTCTAGGAAGAAGGGAAGCACCAACTCCCTATCTACTTCACCAGCCACATGCTACATGATGCCGAGAAAGACTATTAGATGATTGAAGAGATAGCCTTGGCACTAGTCACCTCTGCCAGGCGCCTTCGGCCTTACTTCCAAAGTCACCAAGTGATAGTTAAGACTAATTATCCCATCAAACAGGTACCGTAGAAACCAGAACTGGTAAGCAGGATGGTAGCATGGTCAATCGAACTATCAGAATTCAACATTCGATATGAACCTCGTGGTCCCATGAAAACACAATTCATTGTAGACTTCCTAGTAGAATTTACAGGAAAAGACAAGTCCACCCCAGACTGGTGAAACCTTTATGTAGACGGAGCATCTAACATACAAGGAAGCAGAGCAGGCGTCATACTTGAAGAACCCGGCAACATCTCGTTGGAACAAGCTCTTAAGCTTAACTTCAAAGCCTCCAACAACCAAGCCGAGTACGAGGCACTCATAGCAGAACTCAAACTCGCCAAAGAAGTCGGGGCTCAATGTCTAAGATGCTATTTAGACTCACAGCTCGTCCAAGGACAAATAACGGATAAGTATCAAGCCAAGGAAGCCATACTCATCCAGTATTACCATCTGGCTGAAACACTCATTGATAGTTTCGAGTGTTTGGAAATGTATCACATACCTCGAGAGAGTAACACCAGGGCTGACTTGCTATCCAATCTGGCCAGTACCAAAAAGACCGGGCACCTCAAAACAATCATCCAAGAAATGCTCAAGAAGCCCAACATTGACACCCAAGCGGTAATGGCTGTTGAGTTAGAAGAGCCCAATTGGATGACCCCCTACAGAGACTTTCTCATAAATGGAACACTCCCAGCAAATGAAAACGAGGCCCAACGTCTAAAGTGGAAATCCAGCTACTATGTTATCATTGACGGTGAGTTATTCAAAAGAGGGCTGACAACGCCTCTATTCAAGTGCTTGGACAACTTCCAGGCAGATTATGTCCTGAGAGAACTCCATGAAGGGATTTGCGGACTCCACACTGGGGGACGCTCCCTAGCCACTAAGGTAGTACGAGCAGGATACTACTAACCAACACTCAGGACCGATGCTTTCAAGTTCTCACAAAAATGTAAAAGGTGTCAAGAGTTCGCAGACATCCCACGGATCCCCCCTGACAACCTTTATACTATCTCCTCTCCATGGCCCTTTGCTATGTGGGGTATGGACATCTTGGGACCATTGCCTAAAGCTCCAGGGATGATCAAGTTTTTACTAGTAGCAATCGACTACTTCACCAAGTGGATCGAAGCAAAACCACTAAGAGAGATAACAACCAGTGAAGTTGAAATCTTCATCTGGAAACATCTCATATGCAGATATGGTCTACCCTATGCTATAATTACTAACAATGGCACGCTTTTCAAGGCACAGACTTACGAGGACTTCCTCACAAGACTAGGTATCAAACACCTGGTCACCTCTGTTGAACACCCATAGACTAACGGTCAGGTGGAAGCAGCAAACAGAGTCATTCTACGAGCCCTTCGCACTAGACTGGACAAGTCCAAAGGTCTTTGGAAGGAGGAACTCCCCAATATATTATGGGCTTACCATTGCACACCTCAAAGCACTACAAAGGAAACCCCTTTTCACCTTATGTTTGGTACTGACGCCATGATTCCCGTCGAGCTAGGGGAACCTTCGTCAAGAAGGATACTTTTTCAGGAATAATGCAACGAGGACAACATGAGAGTTGAACTGGAGACTAGTGAAGAGCTCTGAGACATAGCCAGAATCAAAGAAGAAGCGGCCAAGCTCTGCATGACAAGAATATATAACTCCAAATTTCAACCTCGAAACTTCCAGCCAGGTGACTTAGCCTGACGTGTCTGGGGTGAAGCCAGAAAGGACCCCCGTGCTGGCAAGCTTGGACCAAACTGGGAAGGCCCATTCAGAGTTATCACCAACCTGGACAATGGCACCTACAAACTACTGGAACTCAATGGCAAAGATATTCCAAGAACTTGGAATGCTACCAACTTGAAGTTCTACTTCAGCTAAGGAGCTTAAGGCCGAATGGTGTACTCTTTTTCCTATTCAAGTCCTTTTTTCCCCACTGGGTTTTGAAAACACAATGAACACACTCCAAATAAACCAATAGGGGGGGTGAATTGGTTTAAAACAGTAATTTAAAATTTTTCTCTAAACAATTTTTGGAATTAAAACTTGGATCGTATCACTCAATCACCCTGTATAAAACCAAAACTTTTCTTTCAATCAAGATCTACCTTGTTATGCATGCAACGATAGAAATACTTTCTTTGTTAACAATCTTTTGATTACCCAAATACAACAATGAAAGACACATAGAATTAGAATAACAAACTCAGCAATTTATACTGATTCACCTCACTAACATGGAGGCTATATCCGGTGTCTTCCAACCAACACTAGGTTAAAGTTCTAAATCAAAATATTCTTTACAAGCAATTTACGAGTGATTATCTTTATCAACCCTAGATAAAGAATCTGAATTCTAAAACCCTATTAGAAAATAACTCACAAAGATCCTAAGAACCCTACTCAGATCTTTATCCCTAGAGAACCTTACTCTAGAAAGCTTGAAGGAATCACTTTGATATATCACAGCAAAATTTTAATACTCAAAAAATTCTAAAGAAAGATTCAAGAGACACAACTTGTGATCCTTCAATGTATGAATGAATGAATGAATGAAGTTACCAATCAATCCAGGTTGTATGAAATTCAATGCTTAGAATCAAAACTCTTGAAATCAACTCTTTATCTTCAACACATCATTTCAAAAAATCAGAAATCTTGATCTCACAAGATGTGTATCTCACTCAGTAAAACTCAGTATCTTGGACTCTTAGAAAGCTTTGAAATCTTTGGGTAAGTCACATATTCTCTAGAGTAATTCGTTCAATGTCTATTTATAAATAGCAGACCCACAAAGCTTTAGATAAAAATTGATTTAACTGAAAGTAATTGATTAAAACGATAGTGTAATCAATTATTTTACCATGTGTAATCAATTAAAATACCAGATAATGGATTACTATGTTCTTGAGCTTTCTAGAAAAACTTTCATGAACAAGATAATCGATTAATACGCAATGTAATTGATTAAAGTAGTCTTCATGTATGTGAAATAAGGTGTGATAATCGATTACATAAGATTGGTAATCGATTAAACCAGTAAAGCTCAAAATATGAAATAAGTCTGTGTAATCGATTACTGATTATGGTAATCGATTAAACCATTAATGCATCTAGACTAAAGAACTAAGATAATCGATTACATAACATGGTAATCGATTAAAGCAGTGATGCATAATATTCATATTGCACTATGTAATCGATTACAAGAAGCCTGCAATCGATTAATATGTTCTTCATGGTTTTTCCAGATTTAGAACAAAGCCTTTAATCGATTAAAAACATTGTGTAATCGATTAAAGCAGTAAGTTTTCATTTTTCCAAAAACATAACCATGAGAACTTAGATTCTTTTAAAATCATTGAACAACTTTAGTAGTTTATTCAAAAACATGTATGCATGAGAATGAGAATGCATATGCAATGCAAGGATCATAAGGCAATGTACTTGAACCACTTAGAAAAATTACAAATGCCTTCAAATTGATTGAGCATGTAAAAAGCTACAACATCAAGCCATTACTTCATCATTGCTTTAAGCTTTTTGCAGCTTCCCCTATATCCAACAGGTTTTTCACTTGAAAGGTTTTAATGAGGCCCATCTGAGGAATAACAGAGGGAATATGTACATGCTACACTAATAAAACATATTCATTTATTCTTTTATGCATATTTACTAATTTCAGGAAATATCGCATGATCAATCTCCCGGATCCAGCTTCGACAAAAACCCAGGACCATGTCCTGTACTTGCCTAAGTCCGCCTTCGGCAAGCCTTACTAAAAACCAAAGACAAACGCGTTCTGGTACTTTTAAAAGATTCGTAATTCCCAGTACAGGGTAGACCTTATTAAAGTCCAAGACCCAAGGTAAGTCCTTGGAAGAAGATTTGTAATTCCCAGTACGGGATAGATCTTAATAGGTTCGTAATTTCCATTTCGTGGTAGACCTTATTAAAGTCCAAGACCCAAGGCATGTCCTTGGAAGAGGATTCGTAATTCCCAGTATGGGGTAGATCTTAAAAGGTTCATAATTCCCAGTACGGGGTAGACCTTAAAAGGTTCGTAATTCCTATTTCGGGGTAGACTTTACTAAGTCCAAAATCCATCTTGGCAATCCAAGAATCCATTCTTGGTCATTTCACAAGGTCCGTAAAACCAAACTACGATAGACCGTCAAGGCTCATAAATCCTAAAGCTTTGGTCAACCTCTAAAAACCAGGGTGGACGCGCCACTGGTACATCCTTGACAAACATGAGGTACAACTATGTTAATCTTTGACATATTTTATCATTGTCATAGTTTTTCCTTACCGGAATACAAGTTCTCAGGAACATAAAGCCCAAGATACATACTTGGCACATAAAGATCAGGGTCCACCCTCGGTCTCTTAAACCCAAGAAAATACTCTTCGTACTATTACACACTATGGAACCCCGACATAATGGACCATAGAATTGTTTGTTTTGCAGCAACATGCTAGTTATCAACAACTCTTGATAACTCATAGCTTACAAAGCTTAAGGACTATCCGTGGTTAACCTCGTATTCACCAACTTATCCATTACGAAAACATGAGGTATTCAAAGCTTTACTTTGATGATTTCAGTGCTCACAAATTCTATTTATACAAGAATACGAGCCACAAGGAAACATCTATGGTATATAAAAGTCCAAGGTCCCCTTGGCATGATAAACCCAAGAAATATTCTTGGTATTCTAACTCCTATGGAATCACGACATGGTGGACTGGACCATAGGATTGTTTTATTTTGCAAGAATAATTGTCTAAGGTCCGCCCTTGGCATCCTGAACCCAAGAAGCAATATTGGTATTTTCAATTCATGCAGAACCTTGACAAGCTAGGCTAAAAAACTTAGCTAGATGCGAAAGCAAGAATTCAATGCAAAAGTCTGTGGTCAACCCTCGACATTTTTCTAAGTCTAAGATGTACTCTTAGTACACATTAGCAATGGGAACCTCGACAGGCAAAGCTAAAGACTTAGCTACTTGCGCGAATGGAGATTCAACACACTTGTCTAAGGACCATTCTTTGCAAACTCAAACACAAGACAAACTCTTGGTACACATGTTCATTTGAAGCCTCGACAAGCAAGACTACACACTTAGTCATTTACGAAAGCAGGAATCTAACAATCAGTTAAAGAATCATGCTTAACACTACAAACCCATGTTACGTTCTTAGTAACTCGTTTGCTGTCAAATCTCAGCAAGCAAAATGGGACGTGATCAATCACAAGATCTCAGTTTTCACAATAAAACAACACAAGTCAAGCGGCTTACGATTCACCAACACAAGCAGTCACAATTAGAAGACAACATATATATAAAGAAGACGCAGAAGAGTAAAAGCAAAAAAGAACATGTATTTCATTAATTTGTTAACGCTTTACAATGCCTTCACAGCTAAAAGCTAAAACAAAGCAAGAAATATAAAAGATGGTAAACTACACTTAGGTTCCATCATCCTCTCCTTCAGTAAAGCTCTACTTTGAGTATGTCCAATTATCGTCGACGGCTCAATCCTTAACCTACTCCTATGCCTTGGTGGCTCTGGTGAGATGGTCTCCACGTGGCTCTAGTGAGACGATCTCCACACGGCCCTGGTGACACGATCTCCACTCAGCTCTGGTGAGATGATCTCCACAAGGTTTTGGTGAGATGATTTCTACCCGCTTCAACAGAGATATTAAGGATGAGCTTCTGCACTTTTATCTCCCTCATTGGAATGGAGATTTCCTACAAAACACTTTCCCTTCCCCATTCATAATCACGAATGGTCGAAACAGTCGGTGGCAACCTTGTATTGAAACAGCCGGCAGCAACCACAGAAATCACATCGCATATAACGCATTGTTCAACTGAACCTCCTGAGTCACTACCCCCTATACCCAGGTCAGAGTTGGACAATGGTGATTCAGACATTTTTCAAGAGGAAGCCTAAGCAAGGAGAAGAAAAGGAAGAGTGAAGAAGAAGATTCAGGAAAACAAGGACGTAAGAGTAGTAGAAATGGCAAAAATCTCATCTACTTAAAGAGGAATGAGGCTTGACAGTTATTGACGGGATTCTGAAACGTCCCCTAGAAGCCCGCGTTGTGATTGACCTCATTTACCCACTACCGCACGATCTCCAAAACATGGCCATTCCTGGCGTGACACATGTACATGGGTAATGGTGCGTGGGCTGCACACGACTGCTGACATTAATGAGGACGTAATGCATGTTTTCAAAAATCACATCAAAGGATCATACTTTAATCAGAATTATCATCATCATCGACACCTCAGTTACCTGCCAAGTTCAGACTTATCCACTAAAGCAAAATAGTCTACCTTGGACAGCTTAGCATGTACAACCCGGACCACCTCGTCCAGGTTCAAGTATCCATACGATCTGGATAGACTTGTCCAAGTTTATGATACTACTTAACAAAGTTATTGACCTCGATACACAACATCACTTGTCCATGCTCGGGGGCTAGCAATATTTATTATATTACTTTGCAAAACTATCGACCTTGACATCGCTTGTCCATACTCGGGGGCTGATAGTACTCATCATATTACTACCATGACATCAGACATTCTTCGTCGATGCTTTTTCACCTTCTTTCGCCTATAAATTGGCTTAGAGGCTGGGGGGCTTATGTACCGTCCAAATATGGTAAAATTACATGTGGCCATCACTGCAAAGTCATCGTACGCATGGACACCTTCCACATCAGCATTGTTGCAATTAATAGTGCTTAGTCACTAACCAAGTGTCAACCTGAACACACGTGTCCGCCCTCCATGTCAGCCCTGCCACTGGAGTGCAGACGTCGACCTTCTACATGAGCATCGACACCTATAATATTATCTCCTTAATAACAGCATAACAAATATGCCTGGATAATCAAATAGGTGTAACCACCTTATCTTATCATATCTTCACAAGTTATCTATAAGTTGTTACCTATATATAAGTAACAGTATATCAATAAGGTATACATTATCTTATATCTTAATTAGATAAATGCCTGTTATTATCTATTATTATCTTATCAACGGATTATCAATAAACAAAGGCCCAAAGCCCACACTCCACATTATAAATACAACCTTACAGGTTCTCTCTAACTCACTTCATACTTATCCCGGATACCTTTGATTACACAACACTTGAATGCATTACTCAAGTTACTCATTCTATAGATCTCATACTGAGTTCTTGCACTTATTCATTCTCCTATAATTGATGTACTTACTTGAGCTCAGAGTGTTTTTCCTTTGTTTTGCAGGTCCCTTTCCTAAACAAAGCCGAGTCATCGTCCGACATGCAGAATTTGGAGTTCACCTAGACCACGTCTAGTTCATACGTGGAATTTTCAGATTTTGGTAAGAACATATAATTTACAATTTTTATTTTTACAAAGGTTCACAAAGACTATCTCTTGAAAGTATTGATTTTATGGTTTTATAATTTATTTAGTTCTCCCACCACTGTAAGAGTCAAACACAAAGCCACAAGCTTGAACTTTGCAAAATATTGGGCAAATAACCAAAGAATATAATGGAAGCTACATACCCATGGTAGAGGGAGTAAGGGGTAATTTGGGAAAGAATGAGAAAAAAATAAAAAGAAAAAAAAGAAAATAAATCTAAGCCTTTAATTTAAAATTAAAAAAAAAACGGGCGATTCAAATACCCTTTCTTTCCTATTATGGCAGATCTTTATACCTTTCCCATGCAAGCTATCATCCTGAGAACAATGAATGGTAACCATTGGATTAAATTTTAAGATCAAGATTAAACCCCACATGACAGGAAATTTATGTTCCCTTTTTTTCTATTCCTCACATCAAAAACTCTTTTCTTTAATTATCATGTCACATGCATGTTGTAGTTTCACACACTCTTTTGAACACACCATCTTATTGGAAATCACAATAATTAATGGGTCGTACATCTTATTTAATGACCTCTCATCTAATTTTATATTTTTAAGTATATTTTAACCAGTAAGAGAAAGTGTGTATGGATGAGTATGTTAAAAATATGTTACTAGCACTCCTCACTCCTCACTCCTC
>CM023949.1:10355839-10374446 GCA_013407115.1 Glycine latifolia
ATATATATATATATATATATATATATATATATATATATATATATATATATGTACTCCTTTTTATCTAAAATATAAACAACAAAAGTTTCTTATTTTTTTGTTTCAAATATAAGAAAATCTCAAAGTCGTATTGAGGAAGTGGTTCATAGATCAGAGCGGATCCTAGGCGAAAAGGAGGTAGTGAGGGGAGTAAATGGTTGAAAGAATCAACAATGAAGAAGGGTGTCAAAGGAGGGGTGGAACACTAGACAAAAAAGGAACCAATGCCAGGGGAGTCTAATAATAGTGGGGAATTTAGAAAAGAAAAAAAAACATTGTTCCTAAGCATGCTAACTTGAACCCTTATCAAGTGGTGATGTACAGGAAAAAGGTAGGAGGGTCTAAGTCTGGAGAGGATGAAGGACAAGCAAGTTAGGGAGAAAAAAGAAGGAAAAGTGGCTCAGGTCTTAAAAAAGTGCATGATGACAGGGTTAAGAAAGGATGAAAGCTGGTGGTACTACCACCTCAACCCCAATCCAGTATTTTTAATCAGCAGAGCTTGGCTCCTAGGCCTACCAGACATTATGAAAATATTAAGTTGTAACTGCCAAGGCTTGGGTAACCTTAGGACAATTTTAGTCCTCAGGGACCTGGTTAGGGTCCACAAGCTTGACGTGGTGTTTCTTTCAAAGACGTTAGTGCAATCTTCTAGTAGTGAAGATATTCATATGAAGCTGGGTTTTGAGAATGGTTTTGCTATTGATATAATTGGTCGTAGTAGAGGTCTTACTATGTATTGGAAGGAATACATTAAAGGATAATTTACTGGGTATTTTACCAATTTCACCCACTTGCATATTAATGATGCTAAGTATGGGAAATGGGTTCTATTCGATTATTATGGTATTGCAGACCATAAGCGCAGGAATGAGTCTTGGGATTTATTAAGATTTGTGGTTACTTCTATTCAAGATCTTTGGTGTGTTATTGGTGACTTCAATGACATTCTTATTGATGATGATAAATGTGGTAGAGTTCCTCACCCTTCTTTGGATATTATGCTTGAAGGGTACCCCTTTACCTAGAGGCATTGTAAAGGGTCTAATAATGCTTTGGAGGAAAGGCTGGATCGGGTTATGGTTAACAAGAGATGTTTTGATCTGTTTTTGAATATGAGGTTACTTAATTTGGTGGCGTCACTATCAGATCATTCCCTTATTATTTTGTAGAGTGAGGAGATTATTGTTAGATATATCCGTTAGAAGTGACTCATGTGATTTGAACAAGTTAAATATAAGAAGGGCTAAAATGTAATTTTGTTTATTAGTGGCCTGATTAGTGGGAGGTTGTTGAGGAAGTAGTTATACTAACTTGCTTGGTGGAAGCAGTTATAAAAGGACTAGGGTAAAACCCTTCATCTCTGCCCATAAAGAAAAAGGTTTTGAGTTTTGCCATCAAGAATTGAAGAGGGACCTAGAATAAGAGGGTGAAGAGATTGAGAAAAACTATTTTGCATTGAAGAGTTCTCAATCACTAGTTTGCTGTCAAAAGCCATTTCATTTGCTGTCATCAACCATGGACAGAGGTTAGTGTTCTCATCATTGTTTACAAAATGTGAAACTCATGAATTCTTAAAGATCTATTCATGTTATTGACGTGAATATAATTGTTTACATGTGGTATCAGAGCATGGTTTAAGAATTTATGGTTTTCCATGTTATTGTTTATCAATAGATCGATCTTGAAATTTTAAAAAAAATTATTGGTGACAGATGGATCGATTTTCTTGGAGATGTGATGAAATAAAATCATTTTGAAACCCCTAAAGAAATCTGCATTTCTATTCCCATCAATCTTTTCTATGATTTTTGAAACGAAAATGTCAAAACCTTTAATTGAAGACATTCATATATATGGTTAAGGATATGTTCTGAGGGTTTTTCATTTGCAATATAATAATATATGTTTGCTTAAATAAATGACAAAGCTTATGATATTTGTCTTCAATTGCTAAAACAGATAAATGTTCATTATTATTAAATTATATATGTTAAAGTGACCTTTATATGAAAGGATTGAAATGATACTTATCATTCAATTGGAATATATAGCATTGCCTTTGACAAAGTGTATCTGTGTTACTGTATTGTTGAATGACTGTATGAAATTTCCTCGTAGCAATGTGAAATATGTATGATCTGGAATTAAAGTATGGAGGATTAGCTAGTCACCAAAGTGGCCAAATCCGTAAGAATTGTTTTTAATTCCCAACATTATATATATGTTTTCAATTACCCACATATATATGTACTACTGTTATTGTGTTTTGGAACATGAACTGAATGTTTGTATGAAATTTCATCGTACCAATGTGAAATATGTATGGTCTGGAATTAAAGTATGGAGGATTAGCTAGCCACCAAAGTGGCCAAATCCGTAAGAATTATTTTTTAATTCCAAACATTATAGATATGTTTTCAATTACCCATGACTGTGATGCTATGAATGGTATATATGTATAAAATTACAGTTTATGTTATGGGTACATTGAAATTCATTATTATATGACAGTTAGGGATTAACCCAAAGGATAATTGTTTGTTTTTTAGTAATGAACATGAATGTTGATATTGTAGGTACACTTCTAGTTTTATTTAAACATCCAAAAATGGGAAATATTTCTAGTTGGGGTATGCATCATTGTCAAATTATATGAAATCTTTATAGGATCATAATTATTGAATATTGCATATTGGTGGATCCCAAAAGGTGAACATTAATATGCATTTATGAAGTATGTTTGAAATTATGAAACATGTTAATATATAATAAATTCAAAGCATTAACGTTTTCTATTGCTTAAAGTACTGATTGCCTTGCATTTCCAAGTCTCAGTTGTTACAGTTTTTAATGGTCTTAACTTCTCTGAATGGAAAGAGCACATCCAGTTTCACCTTGGTGTATTGGATCTGGATATGGCTATAAGAGAAGAAAAGCCAAGTGCTATTACTGATGCTAGCATTGATGACGAAAAGACCCATTATCGAAACTAGGAAATGTCAAACAGACTGAGTTTATTATGTATGTAGATGAGTATAGCTGGCAACATTAAGTCAGCCCTTCCACAAATTGAAAGTGCCAAGGAAATGCTGACTTAATGAGAGTGCTCCCAAACTGCTAACAAGTCTCTTGCTGGGACATTAACGAGTACCTTGATCACCATGAAATATGATAGTTCAAGGACTATGCATGAGCATGTGATCGAAGTGACTAACATTGCAGCAAGACTTAAGTAATTGGGAATGGAAGTGGCTGAAAAGTTTGAGGTGCAGTTTATTCTGAACTCATTACCGTCTGAATATGGTCATTTCCAAATGACGTATAATACCATGAAAGACAAATGGAATGTGCATGAACTGCACAGTATGTTAGTTCAGGAGGAGACCAGAGTTAAGAACCTAGGAAGTCACTCCATTCATTATGTTAAGAAACAAGGGGTTGAAAAGAAAGGTGTCAAGAAACATGAGAAGAATGGAAAATAAACTGTAAAGATCAATGAGAGTTCCTCTTCTAAGATTCACAAAAAGGAACATAACGGAAACATATGCTATTTTTGTGATAAGACTGGGCATCTTCAAAAGGATTGCTCAAAATGTAAGGCTTGGTTTGAGAAGAAAGGTAAGCCTAGTGCTTATGTATGTTATGAATCAAACTTAGCTGAAGTTCCTCATAATAGTTGGTGGATTGATTCTGGATGTAAAACTCATGTTTGTAATGTGATGCAAGGATTCCTTACAACTCACAACACAAGACCAAATGAAAGGTTTGTCTTCATGGGCAATGGAATAATCGCACCAGTGGAAACTGTTGGGACTTATGGTTTAATCCTAGACACTGGGCATCATTTGGACTTATTGAAAACTTTTTATGTATCTAGTATAACTAGGAATTTGGTTTCGTTATCCAAACTTGATAAGACTGGATATTCTTTTAAATCTGGTAGTGGATGTTTCAGTTTGTTTAGACATAACTATTTAATTAGTAATGGTATATTATGTGATGGATTATATAAATTGAATCTTTTGATAATCTTTTTGCTGAAACATTTATAATGATGCAACAAAATGTTGATACTAAACGTTTAGTAAATGAAAGATCTGCTTACTTGTGACATAAACACTTGGGACATATTTCCAAGGAAAGAATGGAAAGATTAATAAAGAATGAAATCCTTCCAGATTTAGATTTTACTGATCTGAATGTTTGTGTAAATTGTATTAAAGGTAAACAAACAAAACATACAAAGGGGCCATAAGAAGTAGTCAGCTTCTTCAAATCATACACACAGATATTTGTGGACCGTTTGATGTTAACACTTTCAATAAAGAAAAATATTTCATCACCTTCAAAGATGATTTTTCACATTATGGCTATATCTATTTGTTGCACGATAAATCTCAAGCTGTAAATGCATTAGAGGTTTATATTAATGAAGTGGAAATGCAATTAGATAGAAAGGTGAAGATTTTTAGGTCTGATAGGGGTGGTGAATATTATGGACGGTATGCTGAAAGTGGACAACATCCAGGTCCATTTGCTAAATTCTTGGAAGAATGTGGTATTTGTGCTCAATACACAATGCCAGGTACACCACAACAAAATAGTGTATCAGAAAGATGTAATAGAACCCTTCTAGATATGGTTAGGAGTATGTTAAACTATTATTCTTTACCTACTTCATTGTGGACTTATGCTCTAAGGACTGCCATGAATCTATTAAATAAGGTTCCTAGTAAGGCAGTTCCAAAGACTCCTTTTGAACTGTGGACAGGAAGGAAACCTAGTCTAAGGCACTTGCATGTTTGGAATTGTCGGGTAGAAATTAGACATTTTAGTCCACAAGAAAGGAAATTGGATGCAAGAACAATCAGTGGTCTTTTCATTGGTTATCCAGAAAAGTCGAAGGGGTATAGATTTTATTGTCCTAATCATACTACAAGGATTTTTGAAACTGGAAATGCTAGGTTCATTGAGGAAGGAGATGTTAGTGGGAATGAACCACCACGTAAAGTGGAGATTCAAGAAGTAGGAGTGCAAATTCCATTAACTTCCATCTCTAATAAAGGTGTTATTCCTTAAGTTGTTGTATCGATTAACAATAATGAAGAACAACACATGAATGATACCATTAACCATAATGAAGTTGTAATGAATGAACCAGATGAACCCGTGGTGGAAGAACCACAACAAATAGCATTAAGGAGGTCTCAAAGAGAAAGGAGACCAGTTATTCCTAATGATTTTGTGGTTTGTCTACAAGAATATGAATTTGACTTGGGAATAGATAAAGATCCAGTTTATTTTCACAAGCCATGAATTGTGATAATTCTGATGAATGGTTAAATGCCATGAAAGATGAGCTGAAATCCATGGAACATAATGAAGTATGAGACCTTGTTGAATTACCTGAAGGTTGTAAGAGAGTTGGTTGCAAGTAGGTCTTCAAGACCAAACTTGACTCTCAAGGTAATTTAGAACGATACAAGACCCGACTTATTGCAAAAGGATTCACTCAAAAAGATGGAGTTGACTTTAAGGAGACCTTCTCACTGGTCTCTAAGAAAGATTCCTTAAGAATTATCATGACATTAATGGCTCATTATGATTTAGAGCTACATCAAATGGATGTGAAAACAACCTTTCTAAATGGGAATTTAGAAGAAGATGTGTATATGGACCAACCAATGGGGTTGGTAAAAAAGGGAAAGGAACACATGGTGTGTAAACTTAAGAAGTCAATATATGGACTTAAACAAACTTCCAGACAACAGTACCTTAAGTTCAATGATACCATTGTTGTCTTTGGATTTAAGGAAAACACCGTTGATCGATGTATATATTTAAAGGTCAGTGGGAGTAAGTTTATATTTCTAATCTTGTATGTGTTGGATATAGGGGGAGCTGGAAGAAGACCAAGGCAAAGATGAAGTTGTTGCTTTAGAGTTTTAGCTTTTTACATGTCAATCAAATGGAAGGCATTTGTAGTTTGTCTAGTTGTTCAAGAAGCTTGCCTTGTGATCCTTGCATTTCATGAGCATAATCATATACATGCATTCATGACTTAAGAAAAACATATAAGATTACATGTTTGCATTTGAAAAGGAATTCTCATGGCTTAGGTTTTGAAAAAACCAGAATATGCACTACCTTAATCAATTACAGGCAATAAGTAATTGATTACCAACTTGTGTTATTTCTTGAAAAGCCATGAAGAACAGTTTAATCGATTACATAACACAAAATGAAAAACATGTCCGACTGACTTAATTGATTACCACTCACTATAATCGATTACCCAGGCTTAGTATAAAACATAGCATGACTGCCTTAATCGATTACCACTCATTTGTAATCTATTACAAAGGCTTATTACATAACTGAAATAGACTGATTTAATCGATTATGTCACAGTTTAATCAATTACATTGTTCATGAAAGTTTTCCATATTATCTCAAGAACATTTTAATCGATTACTTGATATATTAATCGATTACTTTATGTAAAATAATCGATTACACTTACATATTAATCGATTACATTCTGTTAAATGTGTTTTCTATTTAAAGCTTTTGAGTCTATGTGTTTGTAAGGATTGATACAATCAGAGTTTACGAATTACCCAATACTTTCTAAGCTTTCAAAGGTTCAAGAAATAGATTTTCTAAGTGATACATTTCTTGTTTGAAATTAAAAGATTACATGCTTCATTGTTGATGATGTGTTAAGACAAGATTCTTCAAAAGAACTTCAAGAGAGTTGATTTTGTTCATTAGCATTCCTGCAACCTGGAATTGATTGGTAACATTCATTCATACACTGAGGATCACAAGTTGTATCTCTCTTGAACTTATCTTGTAAATTGTTTTGTGTGTATTAAATTTGTGTAAGGCTAAGATCAAATAGTTTTGTTTCAAGATTTCTAGAGTAGTGTTCTCTAGGGGTAAAGAAATGAGTAGGGTTCTCAGGTTCTTTGTGATTAGATTTCTAATATGGTGTTAGAATTTTGGTTCTTTATCTAGGGTTGATAAAGATAATCATTTGTAATAGCTTGTAAATAACATATTTGATTTAGTAGAACTCTAATCTGGTTTTGATTAGAAGACGCTGGATATAGCTTATCTTTTGAGGGGTGAACCAGTATAGATCTTGTGTTAAACTTATTTCTGAATCTTGTTATTTGTATGTAACTTGTCTTGTGATTTATCTCTTTCAAGATCAACAGAAAAAATTTATGAAATTGTGTAAGGTGAAGGGTGAGTCTTGATTGATTAAAAAAAATTGTAGTTTTTACCAAGCAATTTTTTTTTTTGGTGCACGATCTAAATTCTGTTGTGGATTGCACAAAGTTTTAAGAGTCTGAAGTTTTAACCAATTTACCTCCCCCCCCCCTTTTGGTTTAGTGTGTGTGGCCATCCTTGTTTTCAATTGGTATCAGAGCTGGTTCTTGAAAGTTAATCAAGATCACTATTTTTTTCAAGAAAATGAATACTACACAGATTACCTTTAAGGAGGGTGCCTCCCTTAATCGTCCTCTGATGTTTGAAGGAGAGCATTTTAATTTTTGGAAAAATCGTATGCATATTTTTATTCAATCAAACTACCCTAGTGCTTGGAATGCAATTGAAGGTCCTTTGATCCCTACAAAAACTGTTGATAATGAAAAAATTCCCAAGGAGTGGAATGAGATGTGCAGTATGATTTTAAAGCTAAAAACATGATTACATCTGCTCTTTCTTTTGACGAATTCTTTAGAAATATTATGTGTAAAAGCGCAAAGGAAATGTGGGAGATTTTGGAAGTAACTCTTGAAGGAATAGACGAAGTAAGAAGATCAAGGAAGCATGCCTTGATTCATGAATATGAAATGTTCAAGATAAGCAATACAAAAAACATTTCTCAACTACAAACAAGGTTCACTCACATTGTCAACCATCTTCTCGGTCTTGGGAAGATTTTTTATGCTGAAGAATTAAACATAAAAATATTGCAGTGTCTTACAAGACCATGGTAATCAAAAGTTACAGCAATCAAGGAATCAAAATATCTATCCAACTAGACAAGAGCACTTACTTTGTCGGACAAGAGCTCATAGGATAGTGTATGATTTGGTCTCAAAATTTACTTTATCTGGTCTGTTGGGGCAAAACCTTTTAAAGATAATAATTTGAAAACTGAGATTGTTGTGTATAGAATATGCTTTAGTTTTTTTTACAAAGGAAGGAGGACAATGAAGACAATTATGTTGTGTATAGAATATGTTTTGTTCTAGTTTTGTACTTATGTTTTGGGTCTCGAAAAATATTGAATTCACATATGATTGTCTGGTATGATGTATTATTGATTTATTGCACAGCTCGTGCAAGCTGAGTTTCTGTGACATTATCATTCTATTTTTCACGTTGTTTTGTCTTTAATGGGTGGTGTTAATGTGCTTGACATGTACTTTTGGAGGCTTCCAATTGCTTTTAAACTTGTAAATATTATAATATGCACTAATGTGTATTGTTATACATTTGTTTCCGCTGATGTTTAGTTTATTTTTCTTTCTTATTTGTGTCATCATGTATAAATATCGGTTGATTCAATGTTCCTCTGTGATCTTATTAACCAAACATGTGATCTAACAGTAATATGGATTTTCTTTCATTAACTAAAATTAAAACCATTATGTGTGTAATCTTATTAAAACTATATATCTCAGTTCAATTTGTTAAATTCCTTATAATGTCTTCTTGTGCAATTTGATGCTTTTTGGAAACAATTGTTTTGAACTGGTGTAATAAATAAGAACTAAGAAGTGACTACTGTGTTTGACTTTTATTTTCTTGTATTCTTAATGCATTACCATTGTCTCTTCTTCTGTAATGTATTTGGTTAATAAGTTCTGTAATAAAAGCCAATTACCTTTTATTTTCCATCAAAAGGAAAAAAAATACTATGCTTCCATTTGCAATTTCTTAGTGAACTTGTAGGCAATTGGCCACTAATGTAAAAATTAGCATAGACTGGGAATGGGATTTGATTTGTATTCCAACAATAGCTGATAATTTATTAATGCTATTGATTTTGCAGCCACCCCAGGGTTGTGGAGTCGAGGTCTCTACTTTCCAAAGGAAGGACATAGCAATATTACAAAAGAGGTCCTGATCTCTACTATTTTTTTGTTTAATTATCTTTTAGTTTTGTAATTCTATTTTGTGTATCATTTGCATTTATTCTTTGTTATTTTGTTTTGTTGATTTGGTGGTTGTTTGAAATAATAATTGCTTTTTTAAGTGAACATGGAAAATAATAAAGATCAATTCCATTACAGGAAAATAATAAAGATCATTCATGCATTTTTTTATGTGCACTTTTAATATTATTAATATATTTTCAAGTGCACTTTTAAGTTTCAATATTCGTTGCTGATTTCAAGTGCACTTTCAATTATGTAGCATGCGAGCCTCCAAATTTCTTGACCAGACTCACTTCACTTTATTGTTTCATCTTCGTTGTTGATTTGTGAAAACAAAAAGATACTAAAATATTTACCAATGTTCAACGACCATACAAACTAAGAAATAAATTGCTTTTGTTTCCATTATTCAATTACTACTTAAACCATTTAATTTTATGGATGTTTTTAGAATAAAATTTAAATTTAAAATCTTATTAATTAAAATTAACCAACTTAACTATTTTTATTAGTCTTGATGTATTATTTACATTTCTCCTTTTAAATATATGAAATTTAATTTTCAAATTCTTTACATTGTTCTAATAACTATTCTTTAATTTCCTCCCATTCATGATAAGCATTGCTTGTTGTCTGTTAGAATTGTCACTAATTTAATAAACAAGAAATAAATATTGATTAAATAGTGATTATGGGATCTCTAGTTTTGAATTCACTTTTTTTACATTGTTCAAAGGAACTTAGATCAATTGGAGGCATTATCCAAGAAGCTTAAATCCAAGACCGTAAGGACTGAAGCACCTTTTCAATCTATTGCTGCAACAAGGTACTCTTTGGTTATGAATTTTGATTGTTGCAAGTTTTTTTATTATGTATTCAATCACATAGAGTTTAGAAATTATTAAAAGTCTTAAATTATCTTATGGCTAGTTGGAGTGCTTTGAGTTGTTACTTGTTAGTAAGATTTTTACTTCTTATCCAAGCCTTATTAGCAAGTTCTTCTAGTTAATTAATTTTTTTCTTATTTGTCTACTTCTAAAGAAATGGCAGATCAAGAAAGTGGACATGAAGATACAACTCCTGCTCCTAGATATACTCCTTCACCTTCTCCTGGTCTTGGTTATACTCCTTCACCTTCTACTGGTCATGCCCCTTCAGCAACACCCAATGAATTCATTCCACTACATGAAGCAGAAGACACAACTGATAATTTGGTGGGGACAACACAAACATGAACAAGTAGGCTTAAAAGTGAGATTTGGCAGCATTTCAAAAGGTCAAAATTAATGGACAAGACAAGGCTCAATGCAATTATTGCTCAAAATTGTTGGGAGGAAAATCAAAAAATTGAACAACGTACCTATAGGGTCATAAAAAAATTTGTGTTCAGTACAAGATTGCCATGAGAGGGAGTATAGGGCAAACATTTCTCGTATCCATGGAAAGCAACAGTAGGGTACAGGAACTTATGATGCGGATAAGGCAAGGACAAAGCTTGCAAATGCAATTATAATGCATGAGTATTCACTTTCCATTGTGGATCATGTTGGTTTTAGGAGATACTCAACAGCTTTACAACCTGTCTTTCAAGTTCCTTGTAGAAACACAATTAAAAAAGAAATATTCAGAATTTATCAAAAAGAAAGATCAATAACTTTGAAGTTATTAGATAATCTTCAAGGAAGAGTTGCTATCATATCAGACATGTAGACTGCGAGCAATCATAAAAGGGGTTATATGGTTGTCAGTGCTTATTAAATAGATGCCTCTTGGAACTTAAAAAGTCATATTTTGAGGTATGTTGAGAAAATTGATTTTTTATATTATTGTTGAATTGTTGCATGATAAAATTGTTGAACTATTTATATATTATTTTAGGTTCATTTATGTTTATGCTCCTCACTCAAGTGCAAAGCTTTGTAATGTTTTAGTTTAAGTGTTTGAAGGATTGGAACATTGATACAAAGTTGTCCACTATCACTCTGGATAATTGTAGCACAAATGACAAAATTAAAGATAAGTTGCACTTAGGAAATTTATTAAGGGATGTGACATTACTTCATATGCGTTGTTGTGCACACGTATTGAACTTGATTGTAAAAGATGGGTTGGAAATTGTGAAAGATAGGATGGAGAAGATTAGGAATAGTGTAGCATTTTGGATAGTCACACCAAAAAGGAAGGAAAAATTTGAGGAAACAGCTAAACAATTAAGGATCCCGTGCACTAAGAGTTTGGTTTTAGATTGTCCAACTAGGTGGAACTCAACTTATAAAATGCTTTAAATTGCTATATCATATGAAGTTGTGTTTACTTGATTGAAGCAGTGGGACTCCCAATATACTTGTTTGCCTAGTTATTCATAGTGGCAATTTGCCAAGGATGTGTGTGGGAGGTTGAAAGCGTTTAATGCTGTAACGGAAATATTTTTTGCTACTAAACAACCAACAGCTAACATGTATTTTTCAAATATTCATGAAATGAACTTGGAAATCAAGCAGGGGATTACTTCTCCTAATGAACTCATTCATAAAATGGCAGAAAAAAGGATGATTAAATTTGATAAATATTGGGATGTGATTCATGATATAATGAGAGTTGCTACTGTTTTGGATCCAAGGTATAAAATGAAGTTGTTGCAATATTATTATGAAAAATTGTATGAACATGACTGTTTTGCTCAAGTTAGTAAAATTAGACACTTGTGTTATGTCTTGGTTTCTGATTATCGATCCAAGATGAATGATGACTCCTTCCATAGCTCTCCATTACCTGAAGGTGGTAATGTTGAAGGTGATGAATTATGTGAATTTGATAAGTATGTTTCGAGGAAAAAAAAGGCCAAAATTTCTCATGCTAAAACAGAGTTGGATCATTATTTAGAAGATGATGTTTTACCAAGATCCATTGATTTTAATATTTTCTGGTGGTGGAGGTCGAATGGTCTCAAGTATCGAACACTTCAAGCTATTGCAAAGGATACCTTAGCTATTCCTGTAACAACAGTAGCTTCTAAATCTGCTTTTAGTACCGGTGGCCAAATTTTAAGTCCTCATCGTAGTCGACTTTATTGGACTACTTTAGAGGCATTAATGTGCACTAGAAGTTGGTTATTGAGTACTGAAGCTGATGGTTATGTCTTGAATACTTAATTTAGTTATCCTATTAAATGACTATTTATTTTTAAATGGATAACTAATTATTTACTTTATGTTATATTTGATACAAGTATTTTGAAATCTAAAATTCTTGCAGAAAGTATTACTTTGGTTAATGAGATAGCTTCAGATGGTGAAGGTATATGCCATATAAGAATGTAAATTTTTAAATGTTCAATTTCTTCTTTATATTATAATTTTGGTTTATGGTTTATCCAGGAGATAATGCAACTGATATGATGGGAAATGGCATTACTACCCACTTGGAGGAATGAATAATGATTGAAGAATTAGGAGTTATATTTGAGATTTATTTTCGAGCAATGAACACTACATCTAATGTTGAAATTTTATTCTAATTACATACATTTGAAACTTGGCTTCGTCGATATTTTAGCTATGATTGTTGTTTTTTATTAAATTTTTAACAATAATTTTATAAGTGTATTTTGGGGGCAGGGGCGAGGCGGGGAAAATCGACACCCGTCGGGGCGGGGAGGGGGGGGCAAATTTCTGGCCCCCGTCGATTTTCAAAGGCGGGGGCGGTATACACAAAAATTGCCCTCGACCGCCCAATTGCCATGCCTACATGCAATGTCCTAAGAATGATTTGGAATGAAAGGAAATGGAAGAGTGCAAAGCAATTAGTAATTGTTGCATCTACTATGAAAGCTAAATTTGTGGCATGCTTTGAAGCCATGGTTCAGGCTAAATGGCTACGAAATTTTGTTTTAGGCTTGGAATAGTCGACAATATTGACAGGCCGCTGAAAATTTATTGTGATAATTCTGCAGCAGTCTTCTTTTCTAAGAATGAAAAATACTCCAAGGGTGCTAAGCATATGGAGTTGAAATATTTTGTCGTTAAAGAAGAAGTTCAGAAACAAAGAGTGTCAATAGAGCATATTAGCACCAACCTTATGATAGATCCCTAACAAAGGATTATAGCCCAAGACATTCACTAGTCATGTGTATAATATGGGCATTATGTTTGCTGGCGAATGTTAAGCTTTACTAGTATTTATTGTTTATTGACACTTTGAATTCAATAATGTGTAAGTTTATGAAATTTTCTATTTTCAAACTTATGTTCACATGTATGAATGAATGATATTTAGAACAATAGAATTTACCATTATAAAAGGCATTATTGTATGCTTTCCTTTAAAGTATCATGTTGGGAAAAAGAGTTGATATGGTAGTACATGGAAGGAACTATGCTAATATGTGAGAGTGTAGAACCGCCTTGACTCTTATAGGCTCTATTTCTAATTAATGACTTATGATGAGGACAATGTATGGTAATCTTTAGCCGAATGTGCACATCAAGTCTTATATTTGGCGAATCACGTAATGGCGTTTACCACATGAGTCAAGTGGGAGAATGTTAGATATATTTGTTAGAAGTGGCTCATGTGATTTGAACAAGTCAAATATAAGAAGGACTAAAAAGTAATTTTGTTTATTAGTTGCCTGACTAGTGGGAGGTTGCTGAGGAAGTAGTTATAGTAACTTGCTTGATGAAAATAGTTATAAAAGAACAAGGTAAAATCCTTCATCTCTGCCCATAAAGAAAAAATGTTCTAAGTTTTGCCATCAAGAATTGAAGAGAGACCTACAATAAGAGGGTGAAGAGATTGAGAAAAACTATTATGCATTGAAGAGTTCTCAATCACTAGTTTGTTGTCAAAAGTCATTTCATTTGTTGTCATTAACCATGGACAGATGTTAGTGTTCTCATCATTGTTAACAAAATGTGAAACTATTGAATTCTTAAAGATCTTATTCATGTTATTGACATGAATATAATTTTTTACAATTATACGCACCACTTACAGGAACTTTTTCAAGTTTGAGAATGTTTGGCTTAGGAAAGAAGGTTTGAAGGAAGTTGTTGTCAAGAGTTGGGAAAATGGTCCATGTAAGGATGTCATCCGGAAGTTGGACTATTGTGCCAAGAACCTAGATGTCTGGGATAAAAATATAAAGTCGCAATTTTGTGATGATATTAATAAAACTCATGATGGGGAGTTGGAGAAGTTGCATAAAGGGGATGATGAGTTTTCAGTGGCCAAGCTTAATGAGACAAAAGAAAAGTGCATTGCCCTCCTTGTGAAGGAAGAAGACTTTTGGAAGCAAAGGGCTAAAGTTTTCTTGTTGAGTGATAGAGACCAGAATACTAAGTTTTTCCACTCCTTGATTTCCGCTAGGAAGAAACATAACCGGGTATAGTCACTTACTAATGACAATGGGATTAAAGCTACCTCGTAGACTGATTTGATCAAGGTAGTGGAGGAGTACTTTAGAGACTTGTTTCAAGATCAAGTTAGTGATGATGATATTGTTATCCATGTTATCCAACCCAAGATCATTGAGGAGGATAATGATCTTCTGACAACCTCTTTCTTTTTAGAGGAGTTCAGATAAGCAACTTTCAACATGCACCCTGACAAAGCCTCAGAGCCTGCTAGGCTTAACCCGAGGTTTTATAGAAGGTTCTGACACTTGTGTGGCAAGGATATTATGGACTCTTGTGTACAATGGCTACAACAAGAGTCTTTTCCCTCCGCTGTTAATGGGATACATGTGGCACTTATCCCGAAATGTCAGATTCCGAAAGGTATGAAGGACCCGTGCCCCATTTCTTATGTAATGTGCTTTATAAGACTCTTTCTAAAGTTTTGGCTAATCGCTTGAAAAAGGATAATGGAAAGTGTATTTCTGCAGAGTAATCAACTTTCATCCATGAACATTCTATCTTGGACAATATGCTCTCACAACTAATGAGATTCTCCATCATATGAAGTGTACGGTCAAGGCTAATGAGATTCTCACTGCTTAGTTTTTGCTTATTTTGATAAACAAATCTCATTTATTTATAAATAGCATTTTTCAAAAAAAATACTTATTTTAAAATTATTTATCTTAAGTTTAAACAAAATGATCCAATAATATAATGTGATAGGAAGAAAAAGATAAAAAAAGAATGAGAAGTTTTGATAAAGTGTTCCTATTTTGTGGTGTCTAAACATAATCACAATTTTATCTATTCTTTCTCTATGCCTAATTGTAAAATAAGTTAATGTTTACATAACTACTAATATAAAAAAAAATTGTTGTTTAAGTTACATCGGTGTAATTTGATCTCTTATATATATAATATTATTAAAAACTTATAAACAACATTATAATTATTATAATATCATTTTTTAGTTTATACTATTAAGACTTTGTTATAATGTTTTCAAATATATATTTCTCAACTATGGAATTTTTTAAATCATTGAAAGAACATAAATAAATTTTCATTATTATTATTATTATTATTATTATTATTATTATTATCATTATTATTATATATACTTTTATATGAATATTACACTTCAAGTTTTGTTTCGATAACATAACTCATGATTGATTTAGTAACACATTTTATACATGTAAGGTCTTGGTGTCCACGTGGCATTTTAACGTTTCAATGTTGTAATTACGTAATAATTATTATTATTATGGTAATGACCCTGTGACTAAACCGGATTCGTGTGACCGGGGTGTCATACAAGGGGAGGTGCAATTGGAACTTGGATAAGAGAGGGGTGTAAATAGAACCTTTTGAAGCCGGGATCGTACTGAGTGTGTTAGTATTTATAAAGAAATCGGGTTAGAGTGTGACCGGGTTATCGCGTAGGTATCCTGGGGAAAAGCGCGGAGAAGAAAAGAACCCAAACGAGGCCAGGTAGTGATGACCAGGGTGGGAATCCGGACAAGGTTATTTGGGCTACACTTACCTATGGGAAGTCATATGCGCTTGACTCGCCAACCCAGTAGTTGGTGATTTCACAAGCTTAACCTATGCACGTGATCCGCACTGACTGTCAGGTCACTGGAATAACACGTGTTGACTTAGTGACGTATGCGACGTGCGTTAACTCTTGGGGTACTTAAATAGCGTGCATGTGGGTTATTTCGTGCACGACTCATTTTCTCCCTCTGTCCCTTCACCAAAAAGGTGTTCCTTCTCTTTCTTCCTTCCCCGTTTCTGCCATTAACGAACAAAGAAGGCTTCTGGTTTAGGGAAGAGAAGATGACTTTAGGACGTTAAAGCTTGAGAAGTGATTCTCTAGCCTCGTTAACAACCTTAGAGGTAAGGAGCGCCAGTCCAACCTTAGGATATAACTGTTATCGATTTTGGGTTAGTTGTGATGAACCCTTTTGGGGTTCTGCCTGTCGCCTGTGGGTGACTTATGTTGGTAACCTAGTAATATATATCGAGTTCCTCTACATGCAACAGGAGAAAATTATTATTGATTTCTTGCATGCATGTATGTAGGGCACGACATCGAAGATCGTGGTGTTCAAAATCACGAGGTTGGACGAACCAGTGAGGAACGCCGGATAGGTAAGCTCCCTGTTCTTGAGAGTCCGTCTCTGGACCGCGTCCCACCATACTCCAAGGGAGTGATGGTTGTTAAATGTCATGATGCATGTATTGAAATTGGGTGTTACTGCTTTCTGTTTGATAACATGTATATGATTTGCACTGTGATCGCTTTGTGTGATATTTGAGATTCTCTGGCCAGTAGAATGGACAAGGATGGACTTTAAGCCATAGACGTCCACGCGGAACCCAGAGGGAATGTGCCCATTAAGTTGGATGATCTTCCTCAGGGGGTGTCTGCACGAAGTCCTGGGGGAATGTGCCCATTAAGTTGGATGATCTCTCTTGTTATATCTGTGTGATTATATATATGTGATGTGTTCTTTTGTAAGCCGGGATGGCTAGCTTGTGTAATGCCATTTTGATGCTTTGTGTCGTGGGAGTGAACCTGGGAAAGGAGAAGCCCTCCAGAACCCGGAGTTTACTGAGATTATTATCTCATCCTGATTGGGGATTATATTGTTATTGCAGGTGATGAGCACAGGGAGGACGGCGGATCTCGGGGCAAGAGGCACGGGTAGCGAGGCAGTCCGAGGGATTCCGGACAAGAGGCCCAGCTGAGATGGGTTCTTAGTGAACCTTAGTCCATTTTGGAGCATGTGGCTCTGTATTTTTTTGTTATGTATTTTCGCATGTTTGTAATCCGACCCTGGAGGGTATTGTACCCGAGGTCTTACAAGTTTGTAAACTCTTGAATTGTTACCATACATAATGCAAAGCTTTTATCGTTTGTGAACGTACGATGACGTCATTTTATTAGTTGCTTCCTTAATTATTTTGTCATATTAACTACTGCGCTTAACGACCATAAGAGAATGTTAACAACCTGGATGCATATGAGTTGTTACAATACATATACTATTTCACTAATTAATTGACTATATATTAACTATTTTTGCTTTCACTTTTCAAACCTATTTTTTCAAAAAGAATTTATATCTACATTTTAGAATAAGAAAATTTATATATAGTTTGACATGAACCTATAGATTTTTCTTATATGAGAATTTTTATTGCAACTTGTTTTTTTCATATAAATTATGTTTTTCTTACCAGTTTTTTTGTTTCAAATTTTGCAATAACTTTGTTAAAAATATGATTGTTTTCTTAATTTTGTTGAAAAATTTATATATTTTTTTCTCTTTTATATTTTCATACAAATTTTGTATTGTTTAAGAAAACATAATATTTCTTTCAATCTTTTCCAAAAAAACTTGTAGAAAAATTTATAGTTTTTATTCGATACTAAATGGGGATAAAAGTCATAAGAAAAACTTAAGAAGTATTATTAATAAAGTTTATCATAAAAGACAATTTGTTACTAAAAAATATTTAATATTTACATAATATTATTAAATAATAAAATTGTCTATAAAATATCATATCATTCAAATTATTATGTTTAATTTATACATTATAATTTTATTTATTTGGGCCCTCCAAATTATTTTTTAAGCTCTGTCATTGCATAAAAGCCTTAACCCAAGTTATTTCATAAAACCGGTTTGGTTTGGTCTTGATATAAATGGTTTGTTGGATTCAATAAGAGACCAATACTTCGATGGACAACCTTGCATATGTGGTTCATTATGAACCACTTTCATACTCTGTTGGAGTAATCCCATGTAAATAAAGATTTAGTGTAATATATGTACTAAAACACCACCCTCTAAAATGAGTCCGTGATTGATATTTTTCATTGGCATACATATGTTTTTGATCTCTTATATATATATATATATACATATATATATATATATATATATATATATATATATATATATATATATTCAA
>CM023949.1:10374546-10396385 GCA_013407115.1 Glycine latifolia
TATATATATATATATATATATATATATATATATATATTCAAATTTTGCATTTGGTCCCTAATAAATTTTTGTTTTGCGATGGGTCCCTAATATTTGAAAAGTTTTATGCGAGGTCCCTACCTTTAGAAGAGATCCATTAACGACTGATGTGACCGTTAACTGCTGATGTGACTGTTAACTCAATATGTCGGCAAGCTATCTGTGATGCCACATTGGATTAAATGTGACACGTAAGCTGACCAATGTCGCATAACATGACATCATATTTTAATTAAATTAAAACAAAAAAAAAAATCAAAGATTAGGGTTTATTTGTAGGTTTAGCCCCTACATCAGCAAGCCCCCTTCTTCCCTACGGAATAACAGATTGGTTCATCTGCCGAAATGGACCCAAAAAAATAGACGAAGGTGAGGGAGGGTATCGTGAGAGCGACAACGAGGGTTTCTTGGGTGAGGAAGAAGATGATGATTATGAGGACTTTTACAACGATGTCAACTTTGGTGAAGGGTTCCTTCAATTGTTGCGCAAGAACGACAATTCGGGTTCCAAAACGATGACATCAAAGAAAAGAAGCCTATGCCGTCGGAGGTTCCAGATGCCTTTGGGGTTTCGACGATATGGGATATCTCAATACCTTCGACTCCGACCTTCCCGATAAACTCCACCCTAACCCTTTGATGTCTTTCCCTTGGTACTATCTCTTTCTTTTTCTCTACTCAACTGCACATGTTTTCTATTTTAACTTTTGTTTTTGTTGTTTTAGTTCGAAGCTGCAATGACTTAGGTTCTCATGAATTTGAAGACGAAGGTAGCTGGGGATACCAAAGATATGACGGATCGGGCACACTGTGATGCTCAGATTTTACTCACATTCAAAGAGGATCCCGTGTCAATGAGATCACTTAGGGTAAGTGGGTTTGATTGTGGTTTTTGTGTTTATTATTCAAATTAAGATGTTTTCTAAATGCCCGAAGTTTCTTGGCATTGAATCAGCAAATCTCATTGGGGTTTTCTTTCTATAGGCTCAATATATATCAAAGCTTGTCAAATTTGTTGGAATTAGTATTGTTGCATCAAGAACTAAGGCGAAGGCCATTCTGTGATATGTAAACATAAATTAGTAAATGAACCAATCTGTTGTTCCTCAGGGAAGGAGGGGCTTGTTGATGCAAAGGTTAAACTTATAGATGAACCCTACTCTTTGATTTTTTTTTTTTTTGTTTTAATTTAATTAAAATTTGATGCCATGTCAAATGACACATGGTCAGCTTACGTGTCAGATTTAATCTGACATGACATCATAGGTAGAATGCAAACATGTTGAGTTCACAACCACATCAGCAATTAACAGCTCCTTTTTAACGGTAAAGACCTCACACAAAACTTTTCAAATATTAGGGACCCATGGTAAAGCAAAAATATATTAGGGACCAAATGCAAAATTTAGGTATATATAAGGATAAAAAACATATTTAAGCCTTTCTCACTCACCACAACTCAGTCACCGTCATGGCCAACAAGGACTCCTCTGATGAGAAAGACAATTGTTGCAACCTCATAAACCAGAACCACCGCAAGCTTCTGTCCAACTCATCGCTACCACAATCTTCTCATGCAAAACCATCGCAAGCAAAAAAACGACAACAACGAGTTCGATTCGCTTTGCCTCATGCAACTCGACAACAGGCGTCTTGTGCAACTCCACACCTCTGTCATGTTCTCCACCAAGTACATCACAAGAGAAACCATAACGAAACACTTGCAAATGTGTGTTTCAAATATGATAATTTTTGTTTTATTTTCCAGATCTATGTTTGAATATGATAGTTTTTGTTTTATTTTGGAGAGAGATATGTAAATAAATGTGGGGGATTTCGAATTTAGACCCGAGATAGAAGAGAGAAGGAAAAAAGTAGAAAGAAAGTTCATTGCCATATATTGTCTCCAATAACAATGAGCAGTGAGTGGTTGCCAGGGAGATTGTTGGAAGGGAGTTAGAAGAATATGGTGTGTTATGCTTATGATAATATTTTTCTAATGATTAAAAAACATGATTCATAATGAACCATTTATAAGGTGGTCCACCGTAGCCTACTCCTTAATAAGAGGTTTGAACAAGTCAAACTATCAATTCCTGAGTCATCCACCAAGATGTCTGTTAGGTTCAAGCCAATTTTTGAAAAGGTTAAAATACATTTTTTCTCATTTATATTTTGGATTACTGTAGCCAAGTTATACTAAAAATAATAGCTTATTCTATAAATTAAAAAAGAACCACATAATGCAAAAACGGTGTCGTCAAGCGCCGCTTCTCGAGTGCCAAGTGAAAACAGAGAACCCTATCATTCTCACTGTTGTTGGAAGCAGAGTATAGAGGTGGGTAGTAGTAGTAGGCATGGAGGATGAAGTGGAAGAAACGAAGAGCGCGGCAAGAATATTCGTCGGAGGATTAGCGGAAACCGTGAGCGCCGAAGACCTTCGAAGGTTATTCGCTTCTCTGGGCTCCGTCCAATCCGTCCAAACCATCCGAACCAAAGGCCGCAGCTTCGCCTACCTCGACTTCCTCTCCGACCACAAATCCCTCTCCAAGCTCTTCAGCAAGGCAAGCACTAATAACTCTTTTCTTTTAACCGAGCCGAACGACGTCGTGTGATTTATGTTGCGGGCCTCATCTGATAGGATTAGTATAGAGTGTTTATACCTCACAAAGGTCGTAGCTATGGAGCAAGGTTTTAAATATTGGTCACAGTTGCGGCAAATCGCCACAAATGCGGTCCCAATTGTGGATGCGGATAGTTAAAAAACCTTGATGTTGCTGTCCAAATCACGGCCGCGGACCATTTTTTTTTTTAAACCTTGACGTGGAGTGTAAAATGATAGAGATAACTCCCAAAACTTAAGGAACAATATACCAATCGTACTACCAAATAGATAGTTGTAACAATGGGTGAGAGTTGTATGATTTAGATGTATTGCCTTGTTCTGTGTAATGTAACTTAGTTGTCTATGTATAATATGTTTTTGAATGAATTATGTTTGGGAATGTCGTTTTCCATTTGACTATGAATGTGACTTGTGTATGCTGAGACGAATATGATATATTGATATGTGATGCATGATGCGTATGTGTATGAGATGAGGATGAAGTGATGCCATGGTACATGAGTAAGATATGAAATGTTAAGGGAACCTACATGTGGGATAGGATTCCTTAAGTGATGTGCCAAGTAAAGTCATGTGCATCTTGTGTGATCATGCATCATGAATGTGCATAAGTTTTTAAACGGGAGATAAGACTTTGTTGTTTCCAATAACTAATTTTAACTTTCTGTTGATGTGGCAGTATAATGGGTGTCTGTGGAAGGGCGGAAGGCTGAGGCTGGAGAAGGCCAAAGAAGACTATCTTGTGTGTTTGAAGAGAGAATGGGAACAAGGCGCTCTAGATGATGCTACTCAAAAACCACCCGCTGCTGCTTCTGAGGAGGAAATGCCCAACACAACACAATCTTCCAAGTCAAATACCAAACACCTCAATATTTTCTTTCCCAGATTGAGAAAGGTCACTTATTTAGGTGTTTGTTTATCATGTCTTCATTTTTTAGAATATGCATTTTAATCTTGTGGGTTGGTCTTGTGATAGTTGGGTATTGGGAAGGATGATGTGTAGGCAAGGCAATAGAATTGGATGGAGTTAGATTGGTTATCTTTAGGTGATTTGAATGGTACGTGTGGAACTAGTGATTGTGGTGTCGAAAGGGGAAAACTTAGATGCACTTACTCAGATGATTTTGGTGTTGTTCTCTGACCAAAATTGGAGTTTCACCTTGGTAACCTATGCTGACTTTCAATGCAAGTTTTTTTTTAGATTGATTGTCGAGATAAAACACTAATTCTGATTAGATAACAAACACAAAAAGCATGTAAGGAATTGCATCCAAGTTTGCTTCTTATATTAAATTGAAGGAAGAAACTTTCGTTGAGTTAATATTCAAGAATGTGTAGAAATCAAGATAGGCCTGTTACTGTTAGGATGGGCCCTGTTAGTTAGGCCTTGTAAGTTGAGAGTAGGACTTATAATCTGTTAGAAAGGTGTTAGGAACTGGTTCAGAAATGCAAAATGGAGAAGAGAACTTTTATTCACAGGTGATGAACAATGGTATTACAAGCACAGTGATTTTCGAGGAATCACAACCTCCCAGCGCTCCCAAAAAAGCCCCGAACCTTACTTCCTCTCCCTCTTTTATACATTCCCACCCTCTGTTAGTTATAACTAACTAAATCTTAGTTATACTAACTGTTTTAACTGCTATTATTATTATCTAAACCCCCTATGATATGTTTGAGCCCACTTTGCACCCCTATCAAAAGGTAATTAGTGCAGCTCTGATAAATAGAGGCAGAACTGCAGAAGATGAAAGGGGAAGGGAGTTAGTTGGTGAGGATTAGATTTGGGTGGGAGAAACTCGGCTCTCTTTTTCCTGGGGCAGTCATTCTTGTAGATTTTGCCCACATTCATTCTGAATTCTGATACCACACTGGTGCAGATTAACCATTAGGGATTCATTTAATAAAAATCTCATTCCGTTCTAGTTTCTGATCTAGTTTCCATCAGAGACAAAGAACAGAGATTTAGGCTTGATTGCGTTGCATATCTTGGCAAATGGAAATATTTTTAGATATCAGAGAGCTAAATTTTTGGTCTGAACGAAATCATTACATGTCTCCCAGAATTTTGGATTAGAGACATAATCCCATAATGATGGAGACAATCTAATAGTGTAAATAAAATAACACCTAAGTAAGATAAACCCAATCTCAAATACAGCTATACGCATGGGGACATCTGGACATTACTGAATGGCCCTAGGATGGGACTAAAATATAAAATAATGCCAAAATCAAAATTTCTTATCTTGACTATGATCGATTTTGGAATCAGCCTATAATTGTCAGTAGCGCAGAATTTAGAAAATATTTGCTCTTTAGTTTTAACACTTTAGATTTCTTGTTGCTATTTGCATAAAGTGTTGTCTGTTGATGCTAGATCCAACTATGAGGATTTACTTCAATCAACTAATAAATAGTGCTCCTCTCTGTTGCTGCATCCTTGACAAGGAAATGCATTATCACCAATATTTGCAGTAACCAAAATCTGTATGTACTCATAATGGTAAAATGTTGTTTTATAAGTTATGTGAAATGCATTTTCAGTGCAATGATTTTGATTTTTATATTGCTCTATTGATTTATTATGTATACATACATAATCATTTAATTATATAGAATGTATCCTTGCGTTTGCATTATTTCTAATTATGTATAAATATATTAGTTCTAAACTATTTGAATCGGTTTTTACATGTTACATATAAACCTTTGCAGGTGAAATCCATACCATTCAGTGGAACTGGAAAGCACAAATACAGTTTTCAGAATATTAAAGTTCCTCCTCTCCCTGTGCATTTTTGTGATTGTGAGGAGCATTGCAGGCCTTTTGTCCCTGAAAGAGAAAAGCTATCTATTGATAAGGCAGCTGAAAGTGGTGGAATAAATGATGAAGAGATTAGCATAATGAATGCTGTGATGAACAAGCTATTTGGAAAAGAACAGGTTCCCAATGCCAAGAACCTTGAAGAGGAGAAGGATTCTTTTGAATCACCTGATGCTTTACATTCTGATGAATGCGAAGAGAGTGCAACAGATGAAGATGATCTCATTATTAACGTGGAGACAAAGAAAAATAAAACAGCTTTAACAGGGGACAACGAACTTCAAAGGATCTTGGAAAACCAGGTTATTTATTTTCTTTTTCTGGGCTTTTTGGTGGGGGGGGGGGGGGGGGGGGGGGGGGGGGGGAGTTTAATAAATTAAGGTCTAAGTGGTAATGTCAGTTTCCTTTTATCAAAGAGTAGGTAGTCTATTCTATCTAATTGTTGTATTCAATCTTCAGGAATCATGGTTTAATAAAACAAAAATTGCTAAGGAAGAACCCAACAAGAGCACGCCTCTAGTGCAAAAAAGGAGTAATAGCAATTCTGACAAGAACAAGAAGAGAAAGTCACTTCCCAAATTGGAAGTGTGTACTACCCCTGGAAGCAAGAGTAATATGCAGACCCTTCCAGATGAGGTGGGATCTGATGCGCAGCCTACTGAACTTGAAGATGATTTTGGGGAAAAAGTTTCATGGTCTCAGAAGTCTTCATGGAGAGAACTTCTTGGTGACAAAGGCAATACTTCTTTCAGCGCTTCTCTCATATTGCCAAAGTTGGCCTCTGGTGAGAGTCAACAAAGATCTGACGATCAATCCACACCTGTATCTACAAACAACAAAACTGAAAACATGGAAAGGGATGGGCACCTAGGGAGCAAACCTACCAATGCACCCATGATAGAGGAGCATGCCAAAGCTCAACCTACCAATAAACAAGTGATAGAAGATGTTGCCAATAATGAGCATAATGTGGCACCTAATAAGACAGGCAGAGGAGCTTCATGGCTGCAAAAACAATCCTGGACACAAATGGTTGGTCAGAATAACAATTCATTTAGCATTTCAAATATTTTGCCTGGCATTACTTTCCCAGAGCCAATGGCCAAGGAGGCCATTGTGGAACCTGCCATTTCCAATGATTGCAAGCATAATGGCGTAGCTAAGGATACTGTTAATGAAGTTGTCAGTGATGGGTTTAACTCAAGGGAGACTATACCAGAAAAGAGTCAGCATACCGGTGCCAATGACATTGCTTCTGCTTCAGTAGTTGAGGAAAAAGTTGAAACAAGTCCACGGGAAAAATCCACTGAAAATGTTGACATAGGCGAAACTTGCTCATTTATGAGAAGTGCTGCATCTTTGAAGGAATGGGCCAAAGCTAAGGCTGCTATGAGTGGATCACTCAAAAGAAAACGTGGTGAGAAGGAAGATCAAAAGGTTCCCATAAGGCGGAAAAATGACGGTTAAGCTACATTACCTTTCGCATGGTTTTGTGCAGTATCATGTGCACTGTCAGTTATTGTTTTCTTAGTGCAAGCAGATGAAAGTGAAAGGTAATGAAGGGCAAATTAATTTCCAGACACTTGGATAAAAGCAAAATGATATTTACATTTGGACACCATTTTCCACACTTTTCTTCAGTGATATCAACTCTGGTTCAGTCTGGTTCGATCGGAACTGGTGATAAAACTGGTTCAAATTGGTTGTTGGATCGGAAATCTTATGCAACCATTGTGATCCAGCGATTCGATCGTTTGTAGTAGTCTAAGTCAATTGGTGACCTGCTGGGTTTTCAAGTAGTAGTCTAAGTCAATTGGTGACCTGCTGGGTTTTCAAGTGAACCAAATTCGTATTTTATTTTGAAATTCTTTTCAAAAACTTGTTGATTTTTTTAAAAAAAAATTCAAGGTATAGTATGGAATTTTTGAAGTTTGAAATTTACAAGTTATGATTTTTTTAGAATTTTTTTTACCTTTTGTTTCTATTAACTAATGTTAGTTGTTAGTTTTTGTTTGGAGGGACATTTAAATCCACGATCTGTTTTCCTCTCTTCTTCGTTTACCATCAGCCCAACCTATCAATCTTCATTATTTGTTTACTTTTTAACCTGGTTGATGTGGTTTGACAAGTATATAATGTGAAATTTTCCTTGTTTTGTTGTACGAAAAGGAAGCAGCGGAAGAATGATTAAAGAAATTACAATGAAGTTAACATTGCCCATGAAAAAAAAAATACTCAACTTTGATGTCGTTGTTTGATTGGCGTTGCTCTACGTTCTAGTTGAAAAGATAATATTGGATTTTTCATGGTCCAGAGTATATTTCAATAACCATATAATTTTTGAGCAAATTATAGCAATCTAGGTTTCTTGTAATTATATAAACATTGTTTTTTTTAACAATTACATTCTTGTAAAGGATGTTATTGTAAAATTTGAGGGAGTGTTAATGGGATCCATTTAATATTTTCAAATATATAAGAGAATATTAGTCTAATGTTTTCAAACTTAAAAGGGGAATAGTGTAAAAAAAATAAACATAAAATATGAAGTTATGTGTAGTATAATTTGATAAAAACTTAGAGTTATAATTTGTTCTTTTTTTATTATATGCATATCTTTTTATGTGTTTTTATACATGTTTTTTTTAGAGTTATGTTGTGTTAGAGTATAAATATGAGATGAAGTCTCATATTGAGCAGAAATATAAAAGTTAAACACAAATGAAAAAAATATTGATAAATTTGATTCTTAAAAGTTTTGAATTAAAATATGATATCAAATTTATTTATATAGTTAGATTCTCTCATATTCTCTATTGACACTTTTTCCTCTTTTCCCATGCATTGAATATCAACATGTGGTTCTTTTCCTATATATAGGAAGTCAGTCGGTTAGTTGTATATCAAACTTTGTTATCTTTTTTGGATTTTTCATGCTAGTAGCTTGTTTGAACTGCTTTGGGGACTAATAGTGGAGGATGTTTTCTATAGGACACTTCATATGAACCTGGTTCTACATTTTGATTATATATTTTAGATGAGTTCTTATAAACATAAATAAAAGCAATTTTTACGGCGGATCTATGAGATTGGTTGTCCACCCGCAGATCAATAGTTATATGCATGGGCATTAACTTCCTACACCAGCCAAATTTCTTATACACCCAACAATTTCAAAAAATACCAATACTACCCTTGTTGCTTTTTAACATACACCCAGCAGGTTTTTTTCCATTTTCTTCGATGCTTTCTCTGTTGTGCTTCTTCCTTGTGCGTTTTCGCTGTTGTTGGTGCCTCTTGCGTTGTTGGTTTGGTTCGGGAGGTCGTGGTTAGCATTGGTGGAGCGTGCATTGGCCGCTGCCGTCGTCGGAGGCGTGGTTCTGCAACTTGATCACTGCAACAGAAATCATACGGATTGGTAATCCGTAAGGCTCATACGGATTGCCAATCCGTATGAGTGCATTTTTTTTTTGTTTTTATGTTTGTTTTTATTTTTGTTTTTTTTTAAATCTTTGTGTTGTTTTTGTTAAAGGTATTAATAATTAATGTATTTGTCCTTTTAAGTGATGTATTGAATATGAATTAAAATAACAGTTAAGTGTGAAATGAAAATTGTGTTCATTTTATCCACACATGATGTTTAAACAATTAAAATATTAATGTCATTAAGCCAAAATGTTAACAAATCTGTTCATATATTGGTCTATGCCATACAAAGATGAAAAAGTCAAAGTACGTCATTCCGTATACACAATCAACTCCTGGGACGTCTAGACCTGACATACACAATCCTATCGTCACACACACCGCGAGCTAATGTGATACACTGGTCTACTATGTCGAATGCGTCAGTGCCAGCGGTAACCATTTGAAGATCTATCATTTGTTGCAATCTCTGGGCAATCGTGTGGCACACACCCTGTATAGAAGAATGAAAAACATGTAAGACAATAATGTCACCAAACCAATGCAAATAACAATCAAAACCAAATGACTTTTAGCTTACCACTGCATGTTGTGGCATGTGTCCCTCAGCAGGTGCAACATGTCCCTGTGGAACAGGTGGTGGATCTGGTATGACAGGAGGACGTCTAATGGGCTCCCCAGGCTGTGGCGGAATCATAAAAGGGTGAGATATTTGGTAGAACCAACCAAAATAATCTCCATGACACTGACCAGGGAAAGTAGCTAAATCTCCGGTGACCGCAAGAAAGTCAGAATACTGAAGCCAATACTGTTATAGATTTCAAATGGTATGGATTCCATAGACTCAATATGTGTAAGGCACCTGAAGCCTACACTTCTTATTTATCTTTGTGTGCGTGTGCATGCTTAGTCTACTTTGTTATTCATAATATCTCTAGCACAAATAATTTGTTTAATTACAGGACAACTTCAAAACCTCCAGCAAATATCACTGACCTTGATGTCTCCAAAAGTAGTCAACTGTCACCAACCCTAACTGTTTCCTCTAACTTTGAGGTACATTCCCCTATGGTTTATTATTTGTGCTTACTGATTGTGTGATTATTGTGTGCATGTGCTACGACATGGTTTTCCATTCTTTGACTTTTACACACTAAACTACCAATTTTCACCCGTACACTAGTCATCATATTGGGTTCGATACTAGCCTTATATATGGACCATACAAACAAGGGTATCCAATCAACATCAGCTTATAAAACACATTAATGCTCAACTAAATCAACACATAAAGTATATGAGTATAATAGGTACATAAGTAAATCAATACATGAGTTTATAACACACACAAATGCTCAAAATCAAACACATTTCAGGGCTCACAGGATCCATACAGGCAACTCAATCCACATCATTTCCAGCAAATATTTTTTTTAATTTAAAAAATGTCAAAAAAGACATACGGATCAGCAATCCGTAAGCTCCATACGGATTGGCAATCCGTAAGGTCCATACGGATTGGCAATCCGTAAGGTCCATACGGATTGGCAATCCGTATGGAGCTTATGGATTGCCAATCCGTATGGAGCTTACGGATTGCTGATCCGTATGGGGCGTTCTTATTGTGAATCCGTATGGGGATTGACTTGCGCTTACGGATTCATGGCTTCTTACGGATTCAGTGATTTCGTCTAACGGATTGGGAATCCGTAACCATCAAACATAATCCATATATCTAATCAACGTAAACGATAGCAAAAATTTAAAAAAATGAAACCCAGAACTCACGGATTTGACAATGGCGGCAAGGTGTTAGCTTCCTCCTTCGTCAATGGCGGATTCTAATGGAGAAGACGAAGCGCACGCAGCGGCAATGGACCGGAGAAGAGAAGCGGGAGCGGAGAAGACGAAATAAGATGCTGGGTGTATAAGAAAGCTTTGAAACCGGTCCTTTACTAAATCATTTTAACAAGGGTAGTTTTGGAATTGCACTATTCATTGCTGGGTGTATAAGAAATTTGTCTGGTGTAGGAAGTTAAACCCATATGCATGCCACTGGATTTAAATAAAAATAATGAACGGTCCAAATTGTTTATTGGTATTTTATGTTTTTAAATTTTTTTCCTTATTATGTTTTTGTCTTAATTGACATTTTTAATCTTAGTAAGTTAAATATGTTAAGAGTTGTGCTTCATACACCATCAGCTTTTCTCTTACACCATTTAAATTTTTCAAAATTCCGAAAATACCCTTAGTGAATTAAAAGCACATAAATATAAAGAAACAACAATGGAGCACAACAGCTGTTATTAGTGACGTACTACACCATTTCGGCATTTATTTGAGCTGTGCATTGCTTGGAGTCATCTTGTTAGGTGATTGTTAGGCATTTGGTTTCATTGAGGTGTGCATTGTGGTTCCTGGAGGTGGTTTTTGGTTGGTTTTCGTCGGAGTGGAGCGTGTTCGGAGGTGGAAGATGAGGTGAGTTTTTTTTTTCCTTCTCACGGATTCGGTAATCCATAAAGATTGCACGGATTAGATAATCCGTAAATGATGGTGCATGGGTTATACGGATTAGGTAATCCGTATGATCCATACAGATTAGGTAATCCGTATAGGTCATACGGATTACGTAATCCGTATGGGTCATACGGATTACGTAATCCATATGGGTCATACGGATTACGTAATCCGTATGACTCAAACGGATCACACAATCCGTATGACCCATACGGATTACGTAATCCATAAGTTAAAAAAAATTAAAATTAAAAGACATATTGCTTGAGTTTTAGTTTTTTAAATATTTTAAATTGAGCAGATATTATTTAAAGTTATAACTTTTGTTATATTTTAAAAAAAATTATGTAGAAAGAATGGTTTGGTTTGGTTATAATAATTGACTAGATATCAAAGGAAAGAAAGAGAAAAACACAAGTGGTACTTTGGCTGCTGGAATTGAATTTCTATGATGAAGTAGCAAAAAAACTTCGTTAGGTCTCACTACTAACAAAGATAGGAAGGAGTTGTTGTTGCAAGTTTGTGATGAGATGATGATATATGGAAGAAAAATGTTGCTTAGTTATTTAGCAATTGGGCTTAGTATATTACAAGAGTAGTTATTGAATTATTTTTATCAGCCATTGTTGGTTAGTTTGTAAAATGTATAAAATTATTATGTATGATGAAGATAAAACAAAATCACTTCAAAGTAATTATTGGGTGTGATTGAATTACGCACTTTTTATATTCCCTCTTATTTGTACCTATCTTTTACCTTTTTTCAATACATGTCCATGTTATTATTATTGATCAGAGTTTACTTTGTTAGAATAGACAACGATGAGTGGATGTATGAGAGTATAATGGATGAAGAAATTTATATGAATGAAGATATTGGTGAAGACCCTGATGAGCCTGATGAGTTTGAAGACAATGATTGTTTAATTGATTGTTCTGCAGCGTTCGAAACAGATGAGGTAATTATGTGGATTGTAATGTAGTTAAAGAATATGAATGTAGTTAAAGTTGTTAAATCATTCAATTTACAATATTATATATCAATTATCCATTTGTGCAGGTGTTTGAATCGCATGATGCGTTATTGAAATGGGCTCGTAAAGTTGCATTTGAGAATGATTTTGTAGCGGTTATAATGAGGAGTGACATCAAAACTGGAAAACCAGGAAGAACGTCATTTTTGTTAATTGGTTGTGAAAGGAGTGGAAAGTATAGAGCATGGAAAAAAGGTTTCATACCTTCAACCACTAGTAGTAGAAAATGCGAGTGTCCTTTTAAGCTGCGTGGCAAACCAATCTCGGGAGGGCAAGGGTGGATGGTGAAGCTAATATGTGGAAATCATAATCATGCTTTGGCAAAGTCATTTTGTGGACATCCATATGCTGGTCGAATAACTGAGGAGGAGAAGACCATTGTTGCTGATATGACAAGGGCGATGGTCAAGCCAAAAAATATTCTTCTAACATTGAAGGAGCACAATGCAAATAATGTAACAAGTTTGAAACAAATTTACAATGCAAGATATGCATACCGGACGCGTACAAGAGCAGCTAATACTGAAATGCAATAGCTAATGAAGCTCCTTGAATGCGACATGTATATTCATTGGCATCGATTGAATGACGAAAATGTTGTACGTGACTTGTTTTGGGCACATCTAGCTGCAGTGCAACTCTGCAATGCATATCATTTGGTGTTCTTGATAGACAGTACCTATAAAACAAACAGGTATAGAATTCCTTTACTAGACATTGTTGGGGTCACACCTACTGGCATGACATTTTCAGCAGCATTTGCCTATTTAGAGGCTGAACGCATAAACAATGTCGTGTGGGCCCTTGAAAGGTTTAGAGGCATTTTTTATAAGATTGAAATTTTCCCAAAGGTTATTGTTACGGACAGAGATTTAGCCTTGATGAGTGCTATCAAAACTGTTTTTCCAGAGGCAACAAATTTATTGTGTCGCTTTCACATTGACAAGAATGTTAAGGCAAAATGTAAAACTTATGTTAGGCAGAAGAATGCATGGGATTATCTGATGGAAGCATGGGGAAGTCTTGTTGATTATGCTTCTGAAGAGCAGTATGATGATCATCTTATGAAATTTGAAGTTGCATGTGCACCGTGGCCTGTGTTTGTTGATTATGTTAAGGACACTTGGTTGAATCCCGACAAAGAGAAATTTGTCACAGCATGGACAAATCAAGTTATGCATTTTGGAAACACAACAACAAATAGGTAAGTTTCTTATGTGACATTGCTTAATTTGACATTTCCTTAAGTTTATTATCTTTGAAAATCATTATCCGTCTGTATCGTACATTACAGGGTGGAGTCTGCTCATTGGACCTTAAAGAGGCTATTGCAGAATAGTGTTGGAGACTTATGCACTGTTTGGGATGCCATGAACAATATGGTGATCTTGCAACATAATGACATCAAGGCATCTTTGGAGAGAAGCACACATGTAGTTGGACATATTTTTAAAGTAACTTTATACAAGAGACTTCTCGGCTTAGTGTCCAGGTGCGCGTTAAACCATATTGCTGAGGAATATGACCAAGTTCATTATAAAGGAAAAAATCCTTCTCGTTGTGGGTGTGTTATAAGAAGAATGCATGGTTTACCTTGTGCATGTGAGCTAGCCAAGTATGTACTTGGGAGCATTCCAATTGACACTATTCATATTTTTTGGCGAAGACTAAACTTTTCAGATGAAGGTATACATGAATCTGAAGTTACGATTAGTAAAGAAATCGAAGTCATATGTAGCCGATTTGAACAAGTTGATTTGTGTGGGAAAATGACTCTAAAGAGTAAGCTTAAACAAATCGCTTACCCTGATTTAAATTCCATGTGCCCTCCCCCTGATAAGGTAAAAACTAAAGGTGCTCCAAAGAAGAAAATGAGTAAGCACGAAAGGTCAACGAAAAGGGACTCGTCTTACTTTGAGTATGTAGACGACTTACAATCCGTGCAAAATAGTTGCTCCACTCCAAAACAGTCCATTTCCTCATCGGATGTTATGATGCAGCACCAAATGGTTCCAATGCTAGATCAATTTCATCCATTTATGCAGAAGTTTATTTTGAATATCACCGATGTCAAACCTGATGGTAACTGTGGATATCGTGTAATTGCTGCCTTATTAGGTTATGGTGAGGAATCTTGGTCCTTGGTACGAAGTCATTTGCTGAAAGAACTTGCAAGTTTTTCAGATGAATACATAGCCCTGTTTGGTGGGATAGATAGATTTGAAAGCTTAAAGTGATCGTTATTGGTTGATGGATTCGCAAAGGTAAAATATTGTTGAATGTCCGTTTCATATTGTATATTGGCTGATGGATTCCTATAGTAAGCATTTAATGTATTCGATTTTGCATATTGACAGGTAACTATGGATAAATGGATGGATATTACGGATATGGGTCATGTAATTGCATCAAGATATAACGTCGTTGTTGTCTCTCTTTCACTTCAGCAAAGTATGACGTTCTTTCCTCTTAGAAGCCAACCTCCTAATGATCCTAAAGGTCATCGCATTTTGTGCATTGGTCATGTTTTTGGTAACCACTTTGTGCAGGTATGATTTCAAAGTGTTCGACTTGATTTGTTATTACTTTTTCTATTAGCAGATGACCTTACTTTAAGTTTGTTTTGGCTACGTACAGGCATTTTTACGAGATAACTGTCCATTGCCATCGACCGCGTTTTTGTGGTCTACACACTGTACCAATGAAGCTCAACAGTGGAATGCTTATTATATTGCTCGAATGCAAATGTATGCAAAATGTATCAAATTACGCACAGAACACGTTGATTTACGAGATTATTAGACAATTTATGAATAATAAAAGCACAATTGAATTTCATAACCATTAATATATTAAATGTCATAATGTAGTCATGTATCCAAAATCGAATGTTACATTATATCCATCATATAAACAAAAGTCAAAGTCGTCTGCGCTGTGGATGTCTAGGCCGTGTATAGACAATGGCGTCGTCTTTGACACCTCGAGCAACATGCAAAAGCTGCTCTGTCATACTATAGGCATCAGTGCCCTCTGTGACCATCCCCATGTCAAGCATCTGCTGCAACCCCTCAGCAATCCGGTGGCAAACAGCCTAAAATCACAACAAATAGGTCATTATTAAGAATGCAAGATATGATTACAGTTATTTCTTTATGGCATTTAATAAAATGTTAAATTAATCACCACTGCATGTCGAGGGGTTTGCTCTTCCGTAGACATGGTCGACTCTGATTATGCTCCTGCGTCTGCACGTGGCTGATGTGGCGGTGGAACAACTAGTACTGCTCCTGTGGTCGCCTCAGCAAGACTCCGTGCATGAGCTAAGTCATATTGTGAGGGAGTCATCACTGGGTGCGAAACACGGTAAAACCAGGCCATGTATCCAGCCACATGTTGACCTGGATAATCAACCAACTCCCCAGGCGCGATCATGTAATCAGCAAAATGCGTCCATCTGTCATCAACATCCTCTATACCAGGCAACTCAGTCACCGTCGTCCCTGGAATGTCTTGGACATATCCAAACTGCCTTAGGACCCGCTCAGATAGATATCTAACAGTATATGGGCCCCATCTGATGGGCCCAGAATACTGTGATACAATCTCAAATTCTCTGTGCTCCCGGTGGTCCTGATACGGCACCCAGCAAACATCAGCCAAACTCAACCTATCTAAACGCATCTGATAGGTTGATAGAGGTAACGCCTTGGCAACCTTCCATCGGTGGGCACGTGGTTGAACCTCCTGATACTCATCATTCGGAACAACATTCCCCACCATAGGAAAGTGCTCATATATCCAGCACTGCATATTACACAGGTATAATCATTAACATATTAACAATAACAGGAACCAACAACAAGTCATACACTAAATATTTCAATTATAAATGAATTACCTGTAAAAGCGTAATGTATCCAGCCAGATGCTTCCCATGGTGCTTACATGCATAATTCAAGTTATCATACATGTGCACCAGGGCAGCCGCTCCCCAAGCATATCTGGAAGCTTCATCGATGTCTCGGAAAGCTTCCAAGAATACCACACCTATATGTGTGGCACTCTTGTTAGCAAACAAAGTGCACCCCACCAGATGAAGCAAATAAGCCCTCGCCGCTAATGTCCACTGCCTAGCTTCACACTTCTGATAATACAAGTCTCGGAGCCAAGAAAGACGGACATATGCCCCATGGCATTGCGTCGTCTCAGCAGCTGCTTCTTCGACTGTGACGTCTAGCAGATCGACCAACATCACCACTGCCTCTCCTACGTCGATAGCCTCGTAGGACTGCAAGGTTCCCATAACAGGAATATGCAAGATCGACGCCACGTCGTCTAGTGTGACTGTCAGCTCCCCCACAGGCAGGTGGAAACTATTGGTTTCGGGTGCCATCGCTCAACAAAAGCCGATAGCAGTCCCCTGTCCCCAGTCTCCACACAGCAAGATATCAGAGGAGCTAGGCCCGATGCAGCCACTAAGCCCATGATCTCTGTCGCTGGCTTCCCAAATTTAATCACTTTCCATCCGCGGGACGCCAACTTTAGCTCATGACGTTCTTGCAATAAAGAGTTAATCACTTTACATGTATATTATCAACAATAATACTCATTAAGTATGAAAATTAACATTCTTCATACCTCTCCGGCCCATACCCTAACGACAACATGATCCGCATAAGAAGTTAACACAGAACCGTCTTCTGGCCCCCCTGGATATGCTTCTGACTCAGCACCAACATCCTCTGTCCCAACATCCTGTCTCCTCACATCCTCTGTCCCAGGAATATCGGTATCCACATGAGGTTCCTCTAGAACGGGATCCTCAGCATGTGCCTGGTCTATCCTTTGCCTACGAACGGATGCCGTAGGCCTACACCTCTGGATAGGCTCATCTTCAACAGCTCGACTACTTCCACCTACTTTCCGAGGCATTCCTCTGGTCTTAACCATGATCTCTGTGCATCATTTGTATACATGTCAGCCATCACTTCAAACCAAATCAAGCAACAACAATACTTAACCATTTCAAATGATACTACACAAGCAACAATAAGGGTCAATAACATCAATTCATTCACATTTGGTGTCACTAATGACTTCAAAGCAAACCCAACAACCAATAACTCACGACTTCAAACCAAACTCAACAACCCATTGAATCCCAACTTCAAACCAAACTCCAAGCAATAACAACCAACAAATTTGCATGCCAGACTTCAAGCAACAACAACAAGCAAGCAATGACATCCCAACTTCAAACCAAACTCCAACACACAACAACAAGCAATAACCATTCACAATTTGCACATCACAAAAAACAACAACACTCAACAATTACATGCCAGTCATGACTTCAAACCATTACACAAGCAACAAATTCTGAATTCCATTTAACTCAATTGGGGTCATACTGCCCAAAGCTAGCCATTAGGAACCTATGGTTCTGCAACTTTTTTTGTGAATTCACCTTATTTCATAGCCAAGAACATGACAAGCTCCAATACAATCTTGCTCTATGTGTGTGTTTTACAAGCAAATATGAATGTGCAAATTGCATACAAAACACTGGCCCAATTCCAACACAACGAACAGTTGGAAACCAAATCATATTTCAATTTGCTACAATAATCATTTAAAAAATATACCACTAAGCATTATCTTATTTCAATTTGTCCAAAACCAAATCAAGGTTAACACCATTTCAAGTCATACTACACAGTTTTTTTCCACAACAGCTACTTAATTTTACTTTGCTTTTACTCCAACACAGGTGTTTGTATTGAAAAATAAAAAAACTGCAAAACACACACATACAGATCCGGCAATTCGTAAGCATCCTACGGATTGCCGGATCCGTACGGTTCCATACACCATCACGCTTCCAATTCGGCCATTGCCAGCCTAGAACAGCCACCACACACCACCATGGACAACGTTTAAGAAAGGAACCACTCACCAGGGCCAGAAAACGTAGAAACGACCACCACCAAAGGCAATGTATCCACGGAGAAGCTCGAAGAAGGTGCGCGGATTCAATGGGTTGCCTGAATAACTCTGGAAGCAAAACAGATGGTAGAGGGAAGAAGAAGAAGTCAGCTTCGTTGCCTTCGTTGTAGAGGGAAGAAGAAGCGAATTCGATGACTGTGGCAGGGAGGAAGTCCGGTGGTTGCAGCCGGAAGAAGAAGGAGCGCGAGGAAGAAGAAGAATAAAAGTTTTAAAATAATTATTATTAATTTTGAAAGTGAAGGGCAATATGGGAAATGCACTATTTGAATATGGTGTATGAGAATTTTTGCTGGTGCAGGAAGCTCAACTCATATGTTAATTGGTGACTTTTGGTTAGTAATGCGGTGGCAAACTGCTTCCTCTAGTGTACTTGGGTTTATGGTTTACGGATCGTGGAATGTGGCCATTTTTAGAGCTCTAATATTTTAAGGGATGAGTTAAATATACTATATATTTTTCTAATATATCATATGACTACAGTGTAACATCCATTATGCCCTTGTAATTAGCTTTTGTATTTGGGATTATTTTTGTCCGTACGCATTTGCATTCTTGTCTTCTTCTCCATCCGGATTTTTTCTTTAGCGCCATTCTTCTTCTTCTTCTCATGCACCATTGTTCTCTTCTTCTTGGACGGTGTTGGTCGTGCTCCGTGGTCCTTCGTTGTCGCATTAGGTGCCATTGGTGGTGGATAAGTTTGGAGCTATGCGGTCATCGTCGACGGTGAGTTTTGATCTGAATGGCGTTGTCTGTAATACGGATTGCCAAATCCGTGTGGATGTCACGGATTGTGCAATCCGTAAGAAGGATGTGTGGCTTATACGGATTACCTAATCTGTATGAAGTATACAGATTACACAATCCGTAGGCTTCATACGGATTACGTTATCCATAAGAAGATTAGGTAATCTGTATAGAGCCTACGGATTGTGCAATCCGTATACTTCATACGGATTAGGTAATTCATAGGAATCTTACGGATTACATAATTCATATGGAGCCCACGGATTGTCCAATCCATAAGATTCCTATGGATTACCTAATTCGTATGAAGCTTACGGATTGGACAATCTGTAAGGTTCATATGGATTAGGTAATCCGTGTTGGAGGTAAGGAGGTTTGAGAGAGAAAGATTTAGTGTTAAGAGGCATCAGAATTTGGAATGCTCAACAGTGTTACCTCCAACGTAGGGAAAACTCTAGTAATATAATAAGCTATTGGGCTCTAGCCCATATGTCCCCATATAACCATACAATAACCTATTGGGCTTGTATGTGAACATATTATTATTAATATATATAACATATATATTCAACAATCTCCTCCTATGTTCACCATACAGCACAATCCAATAAGGTAGTCAGTGTAATGTTCAAACAAACATGAATCATTCACATCCAGTCTAAGACAATCAACTCGGATCGGTCAAAGAGTTTTAATAATAAAATATTAAACTCAGACTACGTTTGCAATCAAATTAAGTGAATCATCATTCTCATGAATCTGTTTTGAGATCAATATATAAATATAAATACCAAGAGTTTTTAGATTAAATCTAAACTCATCCAAATCCCAACATCCAAAAAATCAATCTCAAAATCAGTTCACAACCAATATATGCATAACAATCAAGTATAAGTAGGCCAGTCAAAAGAGTCTAAGGCCTTACAAATATAAGAAAGAAGCATAATAATCATGATGTTCACAAAATAGAAATAACAAAATGTAAGTCTCAAGTAAATGGACTCCAACATAATGAGCAATAGTCTCAAGTAAATGGACTTCAACATAATGGGCAATAGCAAGTGAACTATCAAGTTCCCTACTGCTCTAAATGATATATTCATATATCAAGTTGGTCGTCCTCCTAAGGATCCAACTTCTTAAGCTCTCCTCCATCTCTACCATCCCTGTAGAATATCAAATATGAATTTCATATTATCATGAATTCAATCATTTGAATAAACTACTAAAAATTTCTAGTTCAACTAAAAGAACTTAGCATCATATCATCAGGCAAAGAAGAACATATATCAATGTCATAAAGCATCATAATATAATGTTCATAAGCATCAAGCCAGTTTCATAAATTATGAAAAAGGCCTAAATAGTTTAAGTTATAAAGAGCCATCAACCTAAGTTTATTTGTAAGAGAGTAACGATTGTCTCGTTCCATATAATAAGACTAATAGTCACGTCACTTACAATAACCTAGTCTTGTAATGTCAAGTTTCAATTAAGAACAAGACCAATAAGCTTCTTATATAATCAACTATTTCTATGTTTCAATTTGGAATGTCACAGTTACTAATTCCTTAAAGTCAAATAATCTAGCATCAAGTTTGGAATGAGATCATTTAACCAAAAGGATAGGCCAACCTGGTAGGATTATATCATCAAGTTTGGAATGACACAAGCTTCCCAGATATTGGTTTAAAATCAACTCATCAAGTTTGGAATGAGATCATTTAACCAAAAAAGATAGGCCAACCTGGTAGGATTGTATCATTAAGTTTGGAATGACACAAGCTTCCCAGATAGAACTTTTGAATTGGATTAAAATCATCTCATCAAGTTTGGAATGAGATGACTCACCCTTCTCAAAATAGTTAGCAACCGCGATCATCAATGAAACATATAGATTGTGCTTATCATTTGGCCAACAAAAGAAGATTCGATAATTCAAAACACACAATTTAAGGTAAGTAAATGATAATTAAGACTTGTCTACATAGTCTTTAACCCCATTTCCCCCATTGTTTTGAATAATCGATCTTTAGGAAAACCTTTTGTGAGAGCATCGGCCATGTTATCCTTTGATCTCATATCGACCGAAGTGGTAACTCCTTGTTCTCGCAGATAATTCAACAATGCATGTCTCAGTCTTACATGTCTTCTCTTTGAATTAAAGAGAGCATTCTTTATGACTTGGACTGCTGCTTGATTATCACAAAATAAACTTAACAAATTAATCTTTAGTTTAGTCAAAGGAATATCCATAATCAGATTCTTTATCTACTCTGCCTCTTCACCAGCTGAGGCTAAAGCAAAAAGTTCTAATTCCATTGGTGACAACGCAATACAAGTCTGTCTTTTGGATTTCCAAGTAACAGCAGCTCCACCCAGAGTGAATATATATCCACTGGTGGATTTACTATTTCCAATTTCTGAACACCATGAGGCATTAGAATATCCATCCACAGTTGGAGGATAGCCAGAATAACATAGAGCATAATCTTTAGTACCTTTAAGGTATCTCATCAGCCTACTGAGGGCATCCCAATGCTCTTTACTATGATTACTAGTGAAACGACTCAACATGCCAACTGCAAAGGCTATGTCAGGTCTAGTGCAACTC